>VDFB02252616.1:61100991-61263914 GCA_007258455.2 Sequoia sempervirens
AGATTGAGAAACTGGATGTTTCTACGACTACCCACATGGGGATGGAGGACTCCCTTAACATTTCCTACAATACTTAGTACATTGTGATCAAGGACACTAATACTCCACCCATCAAACAACAATTATGTGTGTCACGTTCCCAAAGTGGAGAAATTGAAATATCAATTGAATGAGATGGAGAACAAGATGAAGCTCATGATGAAAATTAGTGTTAATGTAATGCATAGGTCTACTACTACCCTTTCAATCCTTCATGGTCAAGAGCTGAAGAAGCATGCGAAGTGTGAGGAAATTCTGCAAAAGTTTGAAGATATGTATAATTCCTCCCTAAGGTCTGAAGTTCTTTGATCTCCTAGGTCGTCGTGTTTTTTGTTTTTTACTCTAACTATAGTTTGGTTTTCTTGTTATTGTGTTCATTTGGGATAATTTTTCTTTTCCCTTTGGGGCTCCATTTGTAAAGGGCTTAACCTTGGTTTTTTACTTACCATAATAAAAAAAGTACCCCAAATTGAAGAATTTTAGATTTAATCTTTTTTTTCAATTTTCCCCAAAAAAGGGGTTAAGCCTCCACATAGGAAGCCACATAGATAGCTTTGGGTGAAATGGTTTGAATTGAAATATTACATGTAAAGTGAACCTGATTTAAAATTTATGATTAAAAAATATTTAATGGTTTCAAGAAAAACCCTTTTTCCCAAAACTCATGTGCCACATAGACGTTATATGGTTTTGGGTGAAATAATGCCCAAAATTGTTTGGGATGAAATAATTTCACTCAAAACTATTTTGTTGGCTAAAACTATGACATGGATCTACACTTTTACCCTAAAGATATAAATCAATGAAAACATACCAATCCTCTATGGTCCTTACTTGAAACATATAGTTACTAGAGATTGATGAGGATCTGGTAGAGTGTTTTTTAAACTTGAGGGGATCCTTCAACTACTCACTAAGAGGTGGTGATAAAAGATAATTATAGACTATTTGATCAAGTGGCTAGTGAATATGCATCATGGGAGGATGAATAATTGCTATAAAAGTATCCAAGGGTTACAACCACTAAGGACGGTTTTGGTTTTAAGGAGAGGGGAATGTTACACCCTTACAAAATAGCATTCATGGGGATATATGTCTCTAACTCATGGCTAGAATAACCCTTCATTAAGTTATATTATCAATTCCAAATAGTTTTATATAGTTAGTTAAATCAACTAAGTGGTCCCCATGACATAAGTATGGTATATATAAAAGTTAATGGTTAGTTAATTATAATCATATTATGGATTTTGTTATTGCTCAATACTTTTAGAGGTTTCCCATTGTGGTGGCTTATTATTATTGAGAATTTGCAAGAAATTCCTATTATAAGTATTCTTTGTGGTATTCTTCCCTTTTGCAATTTATTTCATTAATCTATTCCCTTTTTTAAAAATGTTGGTAGAAAAAGATGGATGATGTGATGAGGAGAACATTATTTCCTAGGGCATGGCATCTCTATCACGAATGCTCCAACCAAGATGTAGAGAAAATTTGATGTGTGTGCACACTCCCACATGTAGGAGTAGTAAGTTTGAAATTACTATGTGTAGGTTAAATTGAGGACATCAAAAGTTAACAAGTATGTAATGTAAGTGCAAAATAATGAATAATGGGTAGGGATTCTTTCCAAAATATAAAAATTACTTATATAAATGATCTTGGACCAATATGATAATTGAAAACTCATTTTAAGGTTTGATTTTAGCCAATAGTTGACCATTTGGTAAATAAAAATAGGTTCAAATTTGTGTGGTACACTAGCATGGGCGTGTTGGTGTTTATGAGATAGAAAGATGTAAACAAACGAAGAGTAGGGAGTTATTAGTAGGAACGATGATTTTTTGGATGAAATGTAGTGTTTTGGGTTGTTTTAGATTTGAGGATGGACAAAAAGTGGTCAACTAAGGTATATTAGTGATGAACACTAAAACACATACAAAATATGGGGAAAAAATGCAAAGTATGCATTTTTTGACTCTACAATAAAAAACAAATTGATAATTTAGATTGAAAAGGTGTGACTAAAATAAAATTCATCTAATAAAATATTGGAATTGCTATGTTAACTAGGTCAATAACCCAATAACACTCATGTCCAACTACCTTTCATAATAATACTCAAATTCAAGAGGAAAATATTATTTTCTATAATAGATATGAACACCCATTATATTACACTTAAAATGAAATTTTATATACAAAATATGAAGAACCTAAATTTACCTACTTATTGTATTCTTGACTCTCTACTCAAAGATTGTATATATTATCTCTATTTGTAGTACTTTAGGTATGCCAAGTAAAAAATGTATAGGAATAGTAGTATGACATGTGTGAAATAATTGAATCAACTTCTAATTAAATAGTAATACATATAAATAGATATGTGTGCATTTATAAGTAAACATATTCAACTTATAAATTGTAATGTGTAGTTAAATTAAACTTATGATAATTATAAACAATATGCAACTTGTAAGGTGTATAAAAATTACCAAAAGAAAATATTATACAAATTACTAAAATTTACCTACCTCTTGTGTACTTGATTGTACATATATAAAATCTCTATTTGTAGTACTTTAGGTAGGCCAAATAACAAACATTTGATAATAGTAGTATGGCATGTGTGAAATAGCCACACCATCTTCTGATTAAATTATTATTTATATAGATAGACATGTGTGCATTTATAAGTAAACATATTCAACATACAAGTTGTAATGTGTAGTTAAATTAAACTTACAATAACTATAGACAATATGCAACTTGTAAGGTTTATAAAAAATACCAAAAGAAAATATTATAAAAATTACTAAAATTTACCTACCTATCTAGTACTTGATTGCCTATATATAATATATCTATTTGTAGCACTTTAGGTAGGCCAACTAATAAAAATATGATAATAGTAGTATGACATGTGTGAAATAACCACATCATCTTCTAATTAAATAATTATACATATAAATAGACATGTGTGCATTTATAAGTAAACATATTCAACTTACATGTTGTTATGTTTAGTTAAATTAAACTTACAATAGTTATAAACAATATGCAACCTATAAGATGTATAAAAATTACCAAAAAAGAACATAATAAGAAAATTTGATTATAAATTTAAGAAACATAAAACAATTATAAAAAAATATTAGGTAAAACTATTTGAATACTCAAATTTAATAATAATAGTTTCTAATTTAAAATTAGATTTTTCTAAAAATTATATATAAAAATAAAAAATAAAAAATCCATTCATTTCAATTTTTGGTACCTAATATTTTAACAAAATAAAAATACTTAAAAACAAGGAAAACAAAAGCTAATCAAAAGAATATATTTCTATATAACCCTACGACCACTTGATCGTGTTTATGACTATAAGATTGCACTTACCCCTTTGTACGATTTCACTCACCCCTTTGTACGATTGCATGGGAATAGTGTGAAAATTTTAGTTTTGATTCTGCATTTTTCACGTGGAAATTTTTATGTCCGTAACATGTTTACTTGTCACCCGAAGCATGAAAGAAAAATTTGAAAGTCCTGTGACTACTTGGAAACCTGACAATACAATATTTTTATTTATTTTAATGTTAAAATTCCAAATTATGTGATAAAAGATAGAAAACAGAAAACGATATACCAGATCTAACCTAGAAAACAAATGGTTTTGTCAAATAAATAATAATAAATTTATATTAAAAGATAAAATAATTAAAAAAGTGTGAACCTGGTATTGACCCTTGTGCAGGGGACCAAGATGAAGAAACGCTAGGCGACGAAGTGGCATCATTGGAAATAGTCGTAATGTGAACAATGATATTCTGAACGGATTAGCATTGTCGTGTAGGGACCCGAATCTCTCTAATCCTCCGCACTCATGATTCCCTTATTCTCCCCCTAAATTTGTGAAGCAGTGTCTAGGCTATATAACAATCGTTTAAAGCTTTGGTTCCCACAAGCCCCAGCTTTGAGAATAATTAGTAATATCAGAAGATCATGGCTTCTGGTGTATGTTATAGACTATTGGATTCTGTGCTTCCACAGAAACGGGGCAAAATCTGCCCGTGTGCGTCAGAAGCTGTTCTAAAACACACTGCTTCACATGCATTCATAAGATGTAAGCATGATGTTATAACTTTTCACTTTAGCTCTTTAATGGCTTACTGTTTTTGTCTCGACGGATTGATTTTAAGGAGCCTGACATTGGGCATAATCAGATTGCTGCGGAAAGAATGGAGTTCGTCTTACAATTGCAAAAACAGCAGCCCGAGGTAATTCTGTTTTTGCGTATACATGGGCTAATGAATTAGGAAAAACAATTGCTATGACAAATTCGAAAAGGTTTAAATATCAGTCTGACATAATTAAAATTAATTGTTCTGATGGTTTGAACGTCTCAGAATCGGTTGAAATTACACAAAATGCATTTCAAATCAGTCTGCTCCCAATTGATGAACAGATTGAGATACAGGAAAGGCCGAACCTTGAGGTGATTCAATTTTTCTTATTAAATTTGAATAGGATTCAAATCAAATTGTTCCAATTGTTATATGTTCGATGATGAAGTATGATCCGAAATATTATATATTTTATTAGATAATGAAATATGATCCGAAATGATGATATATGTTAGATGATGAAATATGATCCGAAATGTTGATGATGGAAAAAATCAGTAGAAATATTAGATTTCACAAGCTTAACTGTTATGTGTGATTAATATGGGCAGCTGGGTAAGGAGGCTATGGAAATGAAAAGGCGTATAGGGATTATCAAAAGCATGTTTCGATCACTAGAAGATGGTGAAATTTCTGTTTCTCCATATGACACTGCATGGGTGGCACGGGTTCCAGCCTTAGATGGCTCTGGAGAGCCCCAGTTTCCTTCTTGTTTGCAGTGGATTATCGATAATCAGCTTACAGACGGTTCATGGGGCGATTCCCACTATTTTCATGTTCGTGACAGAATTCTCAATACGCTTGGTTGCGTCATTGCTCTTAAAACTTGGAACATAGCTACCGGCGGCGTCAACAAAGGTACAGCTTTGTTTGGTTTCGAGCCCTGCGAATTATTTGTATAACTGTGTTTTTGAAGCCAGAAAAGTTCATAATCTCTGTATTACAGGATTGCGTTTTCTTCAGACATTTATTAAGAAAATAAATACCCAAGATGACGTTTATAGTCCAATTGGGTTCGAGATTGTCTTTCCTGCTTTGATGGAAGACGCCAAAGTCATGAACTTAGACCTTCCTTACGATAGTGATCTCCTACATAAAATCTACGATGAAAGAGCCTTGAAATTGAAAAGGTAATTACCAGTCTATGTCAGATTTAAGCAAGCTGCTTGTCGATTTCTAGGAGTTTTACCTTGGTTCATTATAAGTCGATTCTGTGATTAATGCAGAATACCAGTAGACGTTCTGCACAAATATCCGTCGACATTGCTGCATTCTCTGGAAGGGTTGCGTGATCTGGTAGATTGGAGTAAGCTTCTGAAGTTGCAATCGAAGGACGGATCATTCTTATTCTCGCCAGCTTCTACAGCATGTGCTCTAATACAAACCGGTGATATTAACTGTGCTCGATACCTTGAGAGAATAATAGAGAAACACAGTGGAGGAGGTAGTAAATTTCCTTTCTAGTTAGTTAACTGAATATGATCTTAAGGCTTAAAAAGAATTCATATAGTGACATATATTCTCTGGCAGTGCCCAATGTGTATCCCGTGGATTTATTCGAGCATTTATGGATGGTGGATCGCCTCGAACGCCTTGGGGTTGGTCGATATTTTCAGGAGGAGATCATAGACAATCTTGAATACGTATATAGGTGAATTACATTAATTTCTTATACCCTTAACAATTCTCAATTTTGAGCCATTTTGATCAGAGAGATTCCAGAGTAGTTTTTTTATTTTTATTTTACTTTATGATCCAGATACTGGACAAATCAAGGTATTGGGTGGGCAAGGGAGTCTTCAGTTCAGGATGTAGATGATACATCCATGGCTTTCAGGCTTCTTCGATTACATGGATTCGACGTATCTACTGGTTAGATTAACAAACTCTTCGAGAACATCACAAGCTGTAATTTTTAAGGTGGTAGAGAGATTAAAAGTTGGCTGCATGCCTAATGTTTTGGTATTGCAGAGGCATTTTCTCATTTCAAGAAGGGTGATCAGTTCATTTGCTTTCAAGGGCAAGCAAGCCAAGCTGTTACAGGAATGTATAACTTATACAGGGCCTCTCAAGTTCTGTTTCCTGGAGAATCTATACTGCAAGATGCCCAAACATTTACTAAGAATTTTCTGGAGGACAAGAAAGCTAAGAACGAGATCTATGACAAATGGATTATTTGCAAGGACCTCAAGGGTGAGGTAATGAAACTGTTATAGCCTACTTTGTATGCTTCCGCAACGCAACCTCTTCGTTTTCCTTAGCCTACACTGTTTTGTTACCAATTTTGACGTCATCGGCAACAACGTCAGGTCGAGTACGCTCTAAATTTTCCATGGTATGCCAGTCAACCCCGGATTGAGACGAGAATGTACATTAAACAGTACGGGACGGATGATATTTGGATTGGAAAGTCGCTTTACAGGTAAACAAACTAACAAACCTCGTATCAGTAATATTGACAAAGCCACGTCAGTTAGGATTTGTCTGTGGTTTATGATTTCTGTTCGGATATTACAGAATGCCGTTTGTGAACAACAAAACGTACATCGACTTGGCCAGGGCAGACTTCAATTTGTGTCAATCCATCCACAGGAAAGAACTCGATGGAATAATTCGGTAAGGCTTTACTCCTGTACTTTATCAGGAATTTTGTGAGTGTGAATAAGACTAAACTTTTAGGGGTGCACGTGGAGGAAAACAAAATAACTGATTGACATCTCCGTCCTCTCTTTTTTTTCGTTACTGTAGATGGTCCAGAGAATACCGATTTGAAGAACTGGGGTTAGTGCAGGATTCAATTATAAGATCATATTTCTTACCCGCAGTAGCTCTATTTGAACCGGATATGGCCGCTTCTAGGCTTGCATGGGCACACTCTTCCATACTCATGACTGCGGTGAGGAACCTTTTCTCACGGTGGCATTCATCCCCAGATAAGAAACGCCAGTTTTTGGACGCGTTTGCGAGGTAAAAGATTTATTAAGATTTTCAAAATCAACAGTTTTAATTATAATACTCTTAATTGATTGTAATAATAGATATTTAATTTTCATAATTCATGAGATATTTTTAAACTCGACTTCGAATCAAATTCGATAAGATAAATGAAAAATCTGAGACAGTCATGATAATTGTTACATCTTGTCGCTTCAACTTGATACAGCCAATTTAATTGATTCTGGCCTATATAAAAGATGTAAATATTTGATTTGCTTTTCATTTTCTATTTCTGACAGCCTCGTACCAGTAATCTTGTCACAATATTCTTCGTACCCAAGGATAAAAATTCTATATGGGAATCAACCCTCTTATCATTTCTTTTTTGTTAACCCTAGTCTTTTCATCCGATACTCGTACATTGTTTTTACGCTTGGCGATAAAGATAATAAAGCTTGGCTTTAATATGCAAATACTTTTTTTACGGACCACCATGGTCGACTGAGAAGATCGTTACCCCATGGATTTGTGTCCACAACCTTCAATGGGAGACAGAATCACAAATAATTATCGAAAGTGTGCAAAGATGTATTTGCATACAGCTCACAGGAATCCTTAACCTTTTGTCTCCGTCACAGAATCACACGTGTCCAGATTTTCACATGCCAGTTTTTTCTCACTACTTAATGAGATTTTTCTGCACATCTGTCCCGTGCATTTGCGTTCTACATGTTTTGAAGTCGACTACGATTTTTACAAATTCCTTATTTTAACATACGATTCTCCGACATCTTTCAGCGTCATTCAATAACTTTTATAGTAATTTTTCATCGTCGTCTTTGCCGTTAACTGAAATTTTGGAGTTGTGCAGAGGGGATCTTACAGCAATGCAAGAAGATATTCCAGAGTCTGCAACACGTGTCCTCACGTGTATGTTTCGGATGATTAAATTGCTGTCTGTGGATGGCGGCATTGCGCAGGGTCGGGACATCAGTGGCGATCTAAGAAACGCTGTAACTACATACAAAACCGATCATTTTCCCCACATTTTTTAATTAAACAAATCATTTAGTTGTGTCGTTGTTTTTTATCAATGTTTCTAGTATCAGAAAGAAAGCAAGCTGAAAGATCACAAAGTGAATTAAATAAAGATGATGGATCACGTAATGTGATTCGAAATGTTGATAAAAAACAAGACATAATTAAATCCAAATATTATACTCAACGGTATGATAGATTGTGGAAACTTGATATCTTTAAACAAACCATTTCTAAGCAAATCGCATTGCATTGCAGTGGCAGTCGTGGCTGGCGAAAGAGGCGGAAAGATACGACAGCACGCACACGGGAGAAGAAGATGAAGCAAACGTCGGTCCAGAAGCTGAGGTAATCGTGCTGTCAGCATCATTCTTGGGCGGAGAAGTGATCTCCTGCGATTCGATCTGCCAACCTGACTTCACTCGTACCATGAAGCTGACAAACAGGGTTTGTTCTCTTCTCCGGGCAGCCACAAACTACAAGGTAAGTACTTACTCCCATCCCATACTGCGATTCATCGTATACGTTTTTGGGCACTTATGAGGACATTTCTTTTCAGCAGAAGCGTTTATGTGACCGTCATCCGTCAGTTACTGCGGGAGAAGACAAGTTCAAACATCTAAAACACAGAGCCGATGAAGTGATGAGGGAACTGGTTTTGGCGGTACATGAGGGGAATAGAGGAGTTCCGAGTGTGGTTAAACGCTTGTGTCTGAATGTGAGCAAGAGCTTCTATTATGCCGCACATTGCAGCAATGAGGAGATGGACGATCACGTGGACATGGTTCTGTTTCAGCTAGTGGACTAATGCATTGAACGACCCTCTTTGGACTAATGCATACTACCAAAAGGGTCTTCATCCGTTCCATAACTTCACAACATTGTATATTCGACTGCTAATACTATTTAATGTAATGTACCGATCCTCTCTTATTAGTTCAAATGCTTAGGATCTTTTCCAATGTATATTTGTCGTTGCTCTTGACGTATAGATGGTAGTATATTCCACCAGCCAAATTGGTTTTGCGCTGTTCAATATTTTTCTTTTGCCAACCTACAAAAAATATGTTCCCTGTTGAAATTCTTTTCAGTGCACAAATCACTTCGAGGATATGCGACAAAACACCTGGCTACTTCGCAAACTTTCAACCATCGTAGTGGTCGAGAAAATGACAAAATAAATTATCGTAGCGACAGCAGTGGAAATGGCACTCATATATCAGAAAAAACACCCATTATTAACCTCTAGCAATTCAATTATATCACAGATCCTGCCAATTGATATTGACACTTTTATCTTGTTCGCAAGTTCAAATCAGTTATTGATGCAAGCAAGAAAATTATATCAATTATTGTTTATTATTTTGGTGGATTTAGCTAAAGTCGTCACTATGCTAATGATTTTGTTTTTTAATTATTTCTTCAATAATGGAAACTGAAAAAACAATATGACGTGAATACTAATGAAAGCAAGAAAATTATATCAATTAGTGTTTCAAATTTGAGACGACTAAAATTCAAATCAATTATTGATAAAAGCAAGAAAATTATATCCATTAGTCTTTCATTATTTTGGTGGACTTTGTAACTCTTTAATAATACAAACTTAAAAAACAAGAGGACGTGAATTCTAATGAAAGCTATTTAGAGAGGATTAAAGATATACCACTCACATTTGCCCCCCACAAAAAATAGTTTTTTATTAAAAGGGGTTTAATAAATGTTTATATTTTATAAATTATAATTAAATATTACAAATAAAAAGTTGGTATATTGTTTAAATAATATTAAACAATAATATTTGAAAATGTTTAAATAATATTAAATTTGTATATGTGTTATTTATTATGTCAAAGGTTTTTTTATGTGAAGAGGACCAAGTTAAAGTGTTAAATCAATGGTTCAATGTATTCAAAAAGGGATGCAAAATGATATTGGTTGTTCATAATAATGAATAGTAGTAAATGATTTTACCAAAACCATTAAAGCATTGTGAGAGGCTTCTCATGTCCGAGTTTCTAAAATTATAAGAATTTGTTTTAACATATTCATGAGAATGAATCCAAAGTGTCATAAGATAAAGCCATGAAAGTTAAAAATTGGAAAGTTGTTAATAATATTAGATATATAACTAGCTTATATATTTTAATATTAACATTTTTGAGGCATATTTTTTATTCAAAAAAAAAAGTCAATGATGAAGATGACAATGGAATATATGACTTTATTGTTGCAATAAAATCAAAGATTTACGAACTAACGTATTTATTAAAAGAAAAATGATTTTTTTAATTCATTTTAAGAAACTTTAACACTTATGAACTTGCAACTTTATTAAAATAGTTTATTTAATTGATTTTAGAAACTTAACACTTATAAACTGATGGCTTTATTAAAAGAAAAATTGATTTTTTTAATTCATTTTAGAAAATTAACACTTATGTCTACTTTAATATTTTTGCCATAGTTGAAAAGATACAATATATATTATAACTTGCAAATACTTGTAGTTAATATATAAATTATTTAAAACTTAGATTTTTTGTTTTTTTATTTTTCTATTTTGTATAGTTATTTATTTTTCATTTTTAATTAATTTTTCCATTTTTAATTTTTGATTAGGGTGTTATAGGTGTGCTTCCATTGTAGGGTTAGGCCTCTTAGCATAATAATTGACAATAGTGTATAATATTATACTATATGTAATAATATATAACTATTATAATATATGATAATATATTTATATATAATATTAATATATTATAATAACCTAATAATATTAAAATAAATAACTTAGTTACTATTATTAAATAATAATTATAATATAATACTATTATTAATATAATAATTTATATAGGGCGGGGGCCCTAGCTCGGTTGGCTAAGTAATTCCGTTGCGGCTCTGCTGGTCACGAGTTCTAGTCTCCCCCGTCCCGTGGTACCGGAGGGCGTGTCGCGCCAGCGCTGCCGGTCACGTTAAAAAGTTTACCAGGCGCACTGCAGTTTATAGGGGGTCGTGCTACCCGATTCCTGCAGTCTAAAAAAAAAAAATATATATATAATAATTTATATAATATAATATATAAAAATTAATATATCTTATAATATATTAATTAATATATTATAATATTATAAAATTATTATATTATAATTATTATAAATATATATTAAGTTTGTAGGTAATATTATATAAAGTTATTGTTTAATAAAATTTTATAACATAATTAATAATATGATTAAATTTATCATATTATATTATGATTTTATCATTAATAACTATAATATTAATATATATAATTTTATAATAAGTAGATTATATATATTGTTAATAACATGATTATAGTTATAGATAACATTATATATATATATATATATATTATTGATAACTATTATATATATATATATTGATAACTATTTTATAAATTAATAATTATACATAAAATACTTTTTAAATTATTAATAAATAAAACAAATAGTTATGGTTAGGATTTTTTATGTATGCGATCATCCTTGGTCCATCTTGCATCATACCGCATCTTAGGCGCAAGATTTTTCATTTACTCTATGCGTACGACCACATTTACTATAGTTTTTATGGTTTATTATGCCTACAACTGGCTCTAGCCCAACAGTTCTTACTAGTGTTGGTGGTTCGACAACTAAGCTCAATGGATCCTCCTTTGAACAAGTGTCCCAAAAAAATTGTTTCAAAAGTGTTCCATGAGGTAAGTCTTTTGATTCCTTGCTTGATGTGGTGCTACCCATGCCAAATTTTGATTTTTCATGTCAAAGGTTAGCGCAACATACTCTTGTTGGTTATTTTATTAAGATGACTCCCCCTGAAAGTGTGCTTAAAGAATGGGTTCAAATGGCCTAGGTCCCTCATGGGGTCCACCTTGATATGGTCCAAAATTTGACTAAATTCTTTTTTATTTTTGCTTTGCAGAGGTCAGTCATGTTTAAGCAATCTTGAACCATGGTCCTTGGTATGTTTGGTCCTCTTTGTTGGTTTTCTAGTCATGGAATCGGGACTTCGTTGTTGCAGATGACACCAAGTTGTGGGTTCCAACCTAGATTGAGTTTCTTGGTTTTCCCTTGACTTGTTTGTATTTTTATAGCATATTGCTCCCTCTCTGGGGAGGGTTATTCATGTTGAACCAGATAGGTTCTTTCAAGCTCACCCTCAAAAGTGAGTTTGTGTCGAAGTGGACCTTTCACAAGATTTGAAAGAGTCTATTAATATTCAAATTAACTCTTTTTGGCATACCCAAAAGGTCACATATTTTGATTTTTTGAGTACTTGTTATCATTTTTAGTCCATTGGCCACAAAATTAAGAATTTCCCTCTAACAATTCCCCATAATCCTTCACCACCACGATAAATTGACAAGCCTTGTCAAGTGGAAGGTGTCACCGCAAAACCAACAGAAAAATGGACAAGGTTACCAACTGGAAAAACAAGTCTAATAGCTCCAGGTTAGTTTCCAAAGCCCCCAAGGTAAAGGAAGTTTCAAACCCTTCTATGAAGGGGAAGGAAACCCAAATGGGATCTAATAGCACTTTAGTATGGACAAGGCCTATGGCTATGCCCCAGCTTGCCTTAGTTATGATAGCACAATCGACTGAGTCTCCTCTTGTGCTAGGAGTTCATAGGAGGTCTCGAAGTCCTTCTGGACTTTTGAAAGAAGGAGAATATGTACAGGAGAAATGAAGGCATTTGTCTCCTACCATTCAAATTGGGTTATTTCAACAAGAATTTTATTGAATCACTTTTCTTCTTTGGAAGGGCCAGAATTTGATGAAATGGTGGAGTTCCTATCATGAATTTCCTTTCCTAGAATGTTCAAGGCATAAAAGACCTCTCTATGAAGTATTATGTCAGGGATACTCTTCAGAAATATGTTGGTAAATTGATGTTCTGTGTCTTCAAGAAGTGAAAGTTGTTGGTTTTTTCTCTCTCTAGCTTGTCATTCTATTTGGCCTACCAATAAAATCTTTTGTACTAATCATGAGGTTAGACGTGACAGAGCACTCACCCTTTTGTCCCCATGATGGCACAATTATGTGGTTGATCATGGGTTTGACCCCACACATTGGCTCGTCTGGATTCTTTTGAACATTGATAATCATTCCTTTGGGATTATTAATTTTTATGCCTCAAATGTGTTGTTGAAAGATCTATTCTTTAGTGATGGGTAACTGACTCATTGCTAGTTGCTACCTAGCTGCTTTATGGAGATTTCAATATGGTTGAGGTGGTGTATGAAAAAGAATGGTACTCTGCCATTTCGATGGGAAGTTGGTGAAAGAGAGGCATGGTACTACATGCATAATAAATTGGGTCTTTTCGACTCCAATATTGGTTGCTGCCACTCTCATTCTTTCTGGTACACTTGGTGCAATTATCAAGCTGGGTCTGATAGGATATTTAAATACCTTGATCGTGCTATAATATCAACTCAATCTTTTTCTCTTTTTCCAGCTCTTCACCACTTCCAATAAGGATGTTAGTGGATGTGACATTGTCAGACCACTTTCCCATTATATTTTGCATTGAATGGGAATTAAGGTAGCCCTATGCAAGTAGGACCCAATTTTTTTTAACACTTCCTTTTTTAGTTATCAACAAACATTGGCCCACATCATCACTATTTAGAATTTGGAGTGTAGTCCACCTCACAATATAGGTTGAATTATGTGGTGGAATGATGTCGTCACCTGCACCGTGAGGTTTCTCTACATTTATGCACACTAGTTGGCCACCTTTAGTAGATGGTCTTATGATACGACAACATCTAACCTCCATGTGGCCACCAAGGCCTTAGTAGCTAACCCCTTTTCCCCTTCTCTGCAAGTTAGGGTTACATAATTAAGGCATAAAAAAGAAGTTGCTAGTAATTATGCTACTAGAGGGGCATAAATCAAGGCTAGACTTCACTGGCTTAAAATTGGGGATCATGCATCAAAATATTTTTTCCTATCTCTTTGAGCTAGGCATTCATCTCCTAGTATCAAACTAAACAAAGAAGGCAACATTGTGCTTTTCGAACTACTTGACATTCTCCAGGAATTTGTTAGGCAATATGAGCAAGTGTTCACAACTTAAGAGTACACTCCTAAGTGGTATCAAGCACTTCAGGATTTGCTTACTATTGTACCAAATAGGCCCTCCTCAACTTAGAAAGCCTTCTGTGAGCAATTACTCACAATTGAATAGATCTCATAGAAGTTGTTAGCACTATAGTTGATGATAAGGCCTTAGGAATTAATAGGTTCCCATGTGAATTCTATAAGGGCCTTTAGGAATGTGTTGGGAAATATTTAAATAAGGTTTAGTTTGAAGCTTTTCATTCTATAACTTTAGGAAATCTTATTAACAAAGGAAATATAAAATTCATACCTAAAGTTGGTGATCCTAAGGATATCTATAATTGGAAACCCATCACGTTTCTCAATGTCTCATAAAATTATTATCAAATCCTTTACCTTGAAAATCCACCATCTTCTGCCTCAAATTGTGCACCCAAAGCAAACTGGATTTATTAAATCTAGATTCATCTTAGACAACATTGTTGTTATTTGGGAAGGCATGGAATGGGAGCGATGCTAAAATTAAAAAGAAATATTTCTTAAAATTGATTTTGCTAAAGCTTATGATCACATTGAATGAACTTTCATAATTGTTATGCTATCCATGTTAGTATTTTGTCCTCAATTCATACAAGATGTGCAAATTTTATCTTTTGATGCCTTTGCTTGCATCACTATTAATGGCTACTAGTTCCCTTCCTTTGGTTTGTTCAGTTCCATTCATCAAGGTTTCTCATTTGTCCCCTCACTTTATGTGCTTACTACTGAGGGGTTTGGGTATATATCAGCTCATGGTGCCTCTTAGGGGTGGGTTCATGAAATCTCTTTTCCTAACTCACCAACCTAGCTAGTGAATGACCACTTTACAGATGGTTCTTTTCTTACCTTATTAGAAGAGGAAAATAACATCAAAGTTGCTCTTGATTGCCTTGAGACCTTATGTTTGGCCTTTGGTTCTACCATCTAATGACACAAAACTTTATGTTAGAGATAGTCCATTCGTCATAGTTCCCATTGGATTTAGCATTATGGTTGGAAGTGGATTGCTCCTGGAAAAATATTTCAATTTTTTGGTATTCCTTTCACCTTTCAAGCTTCCTCCATTGATCTCTATCAAGCGATTCTTTCTTGGATTGAGCGGAAACTTTCTTTTTGGATTACCAATCCACTCTCTCTTGCTAGAAAATTCTATATTTTCTCTAAGGTTTTATTAGTAACTCATGTATTATTCATCATGTTGGGCCCTTTCCAAGGTTTCGCATGCTAAGCTGGAATTATTTTTTTGTGATTTTCTTTAGGCCTCTTCTGAGACTCACCGATGTTTTCATTGCATTTTCTGGGAGTTTCGCTACCTTCCTAGAGACTTTAGTGGGCTTGGCCTTCTCTCCACTCAGCGACAAGGGATTTCTCTTTGTGTCAAATTGATTATCAAAGCTCTTATTGGTGATATGGCCTAGACAATCCTCCTCAAGCATTGTATTCATTCCAGATATCTCATGCACAAATCTTATTGGAAGGGAATTGGCTTTCAAACCCTTTTGGTTATGAGGGAACAAGTCTAGATTGTGGGAAATTTCATGGCCAAGAGCATTTTTTGGGCTTGGGAGGCTGTCAAACCCTGGCTCCATTGGTTTGGGTCTAGATTTTGAGATGGGCTCTCACTCAATCAATAGAATTTTTTGTGGTCACCTCTTTTTGTCAATGCAAGTTGGCCATTGGCTAAGCTTCCTTTCCTTAAGGCCCTTAGGTTTCATAAGAAGGGTATCCAAACCCTTCAAAACTTATTTCATAGACCCATAATATGCATTTTTCCTCAGGAAGCTTTCCATTCTCAATATGGTTTTCAAAACCATGACCATGAAATCTACGACAGCCTGCTGAATGCCATTCTAGTTGATATGCTTTATAAGGTGGGAAATCATGCTACCAAGCCCTCGTGGAAGGACTAGAAGTGGTACCCAGACACCTCTTTTAGAAATTACAAGCCTTGGCTTAGTTATCTATGGATTTCGCCTCATTTTCCTATGATTGACAATTTGAACCAGAGATGGCACCTCCAGTCTTTAGTGTCTATTTAGTGTAAAATATTTTTTTCCATGTGGTCTGCAAGTGTTGAGCCAAAAATCACTGACTTTTCTTGGTGTGTTCTTTTCCAAGGCTTACCATTGGGGTCTTAGCTTGCTCACTTGGGAGTCCAGGACCCTCATTTCTCTTTTTGTGGGCAGGTTGAGTCATTTAAGTACATTTTCTTGTTTTGTACAAGACCTCAGTAGTTGTGGAATTGGATTCATAACTACTTTTGGCCATTCAGGTTAGAGTCCTTCTCCTAGCATATGGTTTTACTAGGTGACTCTCTCAGGCTCCCCAGTAAGTATACCTAGATTTGGCACACTTTTTAGGGTGGAAATCCTCTTTGGTATTTGGAAAGATAGAAATGCTTGCAGATTTTCTCACAACTAGAAATTGATAAATTTATTTCTCTATATTCTAAAGTGATTATTTTCTCTAATATTATTTTGTAAACTCAAGTGTAAGCTATCAAAGTTTCACTTGAATTTTCTCACCTTCAGGAGATCCTAGACCACTAAATTAATTCCCCTCCTATTGTTGCACATGTGCCTCCCTCCCCCACTTCTTCTCGGGGTTAGTCACCTTCATGAGGCTGGCGATGAAGTGACTCTACCAGGGATTCTCCCCCTCTCTCTTAGGCTCCTCCTCACAATGGTGCTCACCCTCATTGACAATCACTTTCTTCTCCTTCGCGTGCTGGATTGGGGTGGCCTTTTAGAGGGGTGTTGGGGGTGGTGATGCCGCTTTTGGGTGGCATACTAGTGATGCTCCTAGTGGTAGTTCTAGCTAGCTTGATACTTCTAGATGGCTCCCATGGTTGGATTTGGCAAATTTACCTCACTATGAAGATAAAGAAAAAGAAAAAGAAGACAACAGTTGGGCTCCCCTTGACATCACTCTAAACCCCACTGATGTATGGGGGAGAAAATTAAATGACAAGGACCCTCTGCCCTCGGCTGGCACTGCAATGGCCACCTGATGGCCTTTGATTTTCTCTTTTCTTTGAGCAAAAGGTGGTAAGCCTGTAATTATATTAATATAATATAGGTAATTACATATGTTGACTAGACTGAATTAAGGGCTTACAAAAAGTGAGAAATAGCTAGCTATCATGAGAATTCACATTATATCTGCATCCCCTTTACAAAATTTTGTAACCCAAAGTATTGTATATCAAACCATACCTCCCAGATGAGTGCTATAAGCCTTGTGCATAATTGATATAACCAAATCTATACATACTAAACCCTATCACTTTACTTGACTTATTATTTTCATATATACCAGTAATTATATTTCCATCTTTAGACATCCGAATTTGACCACCCCCATATGGTCAAATTCATCCCCTTTATTCATCTATCTTGCATCCCTTCATCAACATTAATTAAATAATTCATTTTAAAATTAATATTTCCTCTTTTTCTAATGTTCCTAAGTTATTTAATTAAATACTTTATCTTTTATCCCCTTTCTTCTCTAAATTAAATAAATACTTTAATTTATTTAATTTAGTCACTTGGCTTTATGAATTTAAATTAATTTTTAAATTCACCTTTTCCTCTCTCCTTGTCCCATCCTCCATAATCCCCCTTTAATACAGATTTAATTTAATCAATCCATGACTAAGATGTGTACACCCCTAATTAGGATTAGTGTCACATCTTCCATAACTCTCCACTTGCCTTAATCCTTCATTAATTAGCTTAAAACCCTATTTGCACAACTTTAATTGCTTGATTAGGTCAACCTAATCCTTATGTCATTTATGGCATACCCCCAAGTCAACCTTAATTAATTTCTTTCTCCTTTTGGAGAAGGAAACCCATTCCCCCATGTGAATTTAAAATTCACATTTATTCTTCTAAGGTCTGTTAAGAATTTTTAATTCCTCTCCTCTTCCCCATGAGGATATTTGAGGAATTTTTAATTCCTCATGTGTCACATCTCCCACATGGGGACAAAGACCTCCTTTGTGGGGAGATCTTGTCCCAATCCCAGGGTATCTTAAAGTACCTCCACCTCACCTTCCCCTTGACACCTCATTGGACACATGGCAAGATATGAGGGCTTGTGAGTTTTCAACTCACCCTGGCCCTTAATCTTGTTCATGCTAGCATCATCTCAACCCTCCATTTCTTAGAGGAATTTCCCCTAAGATTAGAGGATTCTAACCTCATTTGGATTCATTCAACTTTCTAGCATCCAAGCCTTCAAGCACTCCAACAAGCATCCACCATTGCTACATCTTTGAGCTCATATCTTGCATCTATCCAAATACCCATTTGCATCATTGCGTTCCTCATCCACTCACGATCATTTAGAGATAAGTTGCATCTTATTTACCATCTGAAGGAGAACACAATTGAACCAATCAATAGGACCAACCAACTCATCAACTTGGGCAAGGTAACATACTTCATTTTGTATTTCATTTTGTTCAAGTTCAACTAGGCTAATTATGGAGGTGTTGTTTGTGTATTTTCTTTGTTTGCATTCATTTTGTTTTGCATTTAGACTAGGAGATTTTAACTACACACTTTTTTGGCACACCCAATGGGAACCACATCACGGGTCTATCATTTTACGTTTGTTGTTGTTTGAGTTTTGTAGGTTCAGGTTAACATGCAGGGATGAATCTGCCTTGACAAGCAAATTTGTGCCTTACAGAGGAAAATATGCCTTGATGGGAAAATTTTCACCTTACAGAGGTGAATCTATAGTCAAAAACATGTGAACTTGAAGTTAGGGGCAAATTTCTCTAGTCATAGAGGCTAATTCGCATCTAGCAAATTTTCCCTTTTCTTGAAAAGGGGCAAATCTGACATCAGGGGAAAATTTTCTCACATTAGTGGCGAATTTGCAAGGGTCTTTAGAAAACAGGTGAGGGTGCTTGAGTCACAAAGGCAAAAGCGAATTCACCCATCCATACAGAAAATCAAATTTTCTCAGCAGAACAGGTGAATTTGCCTCACATAGAGGCGAATATGAGGTGAACCCGAAACTTGCTTTTTCAATTTTCAGTTGTAGTTTCATTTTAGTTTCACATACTGATTCACTAACTCACATATTTGTGAGTGTGCCTAGTTTTTACTAATGATCTGTGCATCTTTTTTTCATTCATCCAAGACTGATGGTGTTAAATTACTGACAGATTTTTTGCAGGATGATTGGTTGAAGACCTTTTAGTTAGTTTGTCTACTATTTTTAATACTAGCTAGGCATGTGTAGCTTTAATTAAAGGGTCAATTAACTTTTTTTCTGTACTTACAAGTGAACTGTTGATGTATCCAATCCCCTTGCACCTTTCAGTGATCCTGGGTGATGAGAAATCATAGTTTACTCTAGTCCAGTCTAGTCTACCTAGGAGGTGCCAATGTGTCTAAAATCTCCCCTTACGCTACATGTGATCCTAGGGACCAACCAAAAACATCTATTATATTCTTCCCTTAGTGGGACCTGCCTGGGATTTCATCACCCAAGAGACAATACCAACCACATTTTATCAATAGGGTATATAAAGGGGGAAAGCTAAAGTTGTACCTTAATCTAGTCACATCATGTTTAGCGAAAGCATCGAAGCTAGGGTGATACCTAGATAAGGCATGCAGAGTTGGTCCAAGTTTCCAGTACCTTGTTGGGGCTCTCGAATCATGCTTCTGATGGACTGGTGTTCACAGTTGTGCCCCATATATCATGCGTATATCAGGGACTCATGAGATAGCCTTGTTTAGCCTAGATAGAGACCCATGTTTTATCCACGGCTTGGTGTAGTGTAGGGGATGCACACCATACCCCAAAGTTACTCACCACGTACTCCGTAAGGTTGAGATAGAAATCCTTGTGGTGGACTATGATAGTCCTCAAGAGAGAGGGTGAAGGTGAGCTTGTGGTGTCTGTTGATGACCCTGTGCCACTAGAATGCTAACTATCCACCTTCACGAGAAAGGGGGATCCAGAGAACCGTCCTAATATCATGGAGTATTAACCTTGGGTTTTCCACTAAAGGTGGTGAGCCTACATCAAGTTTGTAAGCCATTATCACTCATTTTAGGATTGTGTTTCCTGGTGTGCCTTCATTATGCGATACCAGTGCTTTTATTTTCAATTAAGTCAGTCTAGCCTTCTGTCTCTTGTTTGCTATGCTTTTTGTCCTTTTCCATAGTTAGTTGTTGCCTACAGAGGTAAATTTTCCCCTTATAGAGGAAAATTTGTACTATAGACAGGCAATTTTTCCTTGCAAAAGGGTGTTTCTGTGTCTGAGTCTAGCCTAGGTCATCTGCTTGGGTGAATTCGTCTTTGTCAGAGGTGAATTTTCCTATGGGTCACTTTTTAGGTGACCTTGTTTTCACCCATTATTTGGAATAAGTGAGTCTATCAAGCCTTTAGGAAAGTTTGTTTGTCGTCATCCATCAAATTCACTCATTTTCTCAAGAACAAGAAAATTTTCTATCTCTTGGGGAAAATCCGCTATCCACAGGGGTGATCTTGTTTTTAGTCCAAGTTATCCCATCAGTTATCATTTGTCAATTTCACTCGTTTTCACATGTTAGGAAAATTTTCCCTATTTTGGGGAGAATGTGTTGTTAGTCTAAGTCTTCCCAACTGTCCTCTTGTCCATCAAATTTTCCATGTTAGAATTGGCTATGGCTACCAAGATCTTGAGACCAAATTGAACGCACAAAAAGAGAGAATGAATATGATAAGAATAAACTGTATTCTTATCAATATGATGAACAATGATATGATTTTTGATTGTGTACAATGAGAGATCCCTTGGTTATATAGCCAAGGTGAGATGCAATATGTCATAAGATTTTAAAATGTGTCTTAATCATATGACATGAGATAACTAATCATACTTACCTAGGTTCACATGAAGTAGTTTTCAAAAGATAAGATAAGAACTAATGACAACTAACACCTTCTAGAAAAATTCCTTCCTATGACCTAAGTAAACTGTTAAATAAATATTCAAACAGCTCCCTTCGGGTTCCTTTTGTAAAAGTGTGTGCGCTGGCCTGTGCGTCGCCGAGTTTAGTCGACTTTCCATCAAGTTTTGATCTCCCGCTGTGCGCATCCTCACTTCGCAGCTTCGGGTAGCGGCTTCCCTTTCAGGTCCTGAGAGGCTGCGCTAGGCGTCCAAATGTCTCACTTGCAGACATTTTTTTTTTTTCCTTGAAGTCTCTCAGGGTTGCGAAAGCCTTCTGCGGGGGCCGTCATTTCTAAAGATTGTCAGAGGGACCCACATCTTGCTACATGGCGGCGTATCACAAGCTTTTCATGTGGGAATGAAATAAACAAATGCGGGCTGCATAATTCTTGCATAGGGGTTTTCTTTTTCCTTTCTGTAGGTGTTGGCGGGCCCTACCTTCTGCTAGGTGGCAACCGTTCATAGCTCTTTCAATACGGTAGGGAGGTGAGCAACCACGAGCTGCGAAATGCTGCCACGCATCTTTCGCACCTAATTGATGCAGCTTTCTCTCCACTGCAACAAGAACCTCAGCCCATTGGACACGTGTTGCATTTTCACAATCTCTCGGTAGCAATGAGAGAAGTTTTCATTCGGGTAGCGACAGGATGCCACATGCCTTACAACTGATCTTCGAAGTAGGCGATAGGCCAGCTGAGGGAGATTATGTTATTGGGTGCTGCTCGTTATGGTTCTTTGAGGTGGTGGATGACACTTGTCGTCTTGAGCCTGGCTAGGACCACTGCCATCATTACAAAGGGCGCGCCTGCAACTGGATGACCAGATGCTATGTTCTAACTTATTGCCAATGTAACAACATTGGGAATCTTCTTATTCTGGCATCATTGTAGGGGATTGTGGGATCTTTTCTGTTACAGCTCTCCAAAGCAGTGGGAATTTTCTCTCCGGCTACATATACTCTCTCAGTCAATGAGAGAAAGGGGTCCAAGAAATTAAAAAAATAAGAAGGAAAACTTAAGAAAAGGATACTGGTTTTAGCAAGAGACACCAGGCCTCTTTTATATGTTTATTTGCAAGAAACTTCCAGACTGTGCCAACTGTTCGGCTTTTCTGTTTTTCATGTATTGATTAAACTGTAAACTGTGCTTTTTATTGTCTTAAGCATTTCATTTGACAAGACATCTATATATTGAATACAAGCTTGCCTATCTAAATCATGTCTAAATGACTCTTCTTAGTAGTAAGGATGTATGCAATATTATTTTATGTCAATAAATGAACTGTTTATGATATAGTTTTAAGTCTCTGACATTTTGGAACGTGACAACACCATTCAGGCCCTTAAATCTATGATTTATCATGCCCATCAGCAAATTTTGGCACATCGCCTTAGATTAGACTTTGCTTCATTATATCCATTTCCTCTTCCCTTTCCAAAAACCCATTATAGAAGAAGCCGACTTCTTTAAAATCTAGAGGTCACTCAGTTTGGCGCAAAGGGGTCCCCCTTGAACTGAGTTTCCCATAAGGCACTGTTAACTCATCAATTTTTGGTGTCAACATAAACTTAACATGTGTAAATAAGTCCTCTAGTAATGAATTAACTAGGTACAAGCCTTTATTTACACCAACACCCCCCCTTAAGTGAAACTTAGGGAGTAGCAAATTATTATGCAAATGACACAAATATGTAAATATGGGTCCCAACTACTAGGCCATGTTAGGTACCCATGTACATATGAAAATGAAATCTCTCACAAACGGAGAAAAGGAGAAAACCAAGTGGGACAAAAATCCTCCCCAAAAGAGAGATGAAAGATACAAAAATAGAAGTGCTCTCAATGATAAATGAGAATGCCATAACCACATGTGAGGAAAAAGACCCCACCATGAGAGAAGTAGAAGAGAGACAAGGCATCCCCCCCTCAATGTTGAGTCTCGTGCAAGAATGGTAGAAGCTCGACATTGAATGTTGAAGATGATCCAATATTACCAAACAACATTCCTCCCCTTAGGAAGAAACAAAACCATGGATGTATGAAGGATGTCAAGAATATGGATGATGTATGATAATGTCTCTGAGGCATGCTCAAGTGTCTCCATGTCGATGTCAAAATATGACACACTCCAAATAGGCATTCTAGGCCACACTACTGAAGAGGAAAATCCAACATCTAGTAGAGATGAATGTAGAACATGATCCAACAACAAAGATATCCCCTCTGAAGACAAAGAAGCCTTCTTCAAATGTTGTCCAAAATTATCCACACTCACACCAAACTACAAAGAATTATCATGTAGAGAATGAACAAGAGGGTCAAGGTGTTCCCTCACAACAACTAAAGAAGGAGCATCTTCATCAAAGAGAAGATGATTGTCATCAATGGTGTCCTCCAAATTTGCAAGATGAGACTCCACAAACAAGTCTAAAATACCTGTTAGGAAGTCATCCAAAGTAGCCAAATCTAAAAGACTATGTATGTCCTATTGCATTGAATCACAAGGAACCCAAACTGTGGAATCACAAGCATCATCAACTACAACATTAGGTGGAGGAGATAGAATGCATGTCTCAAGAACTAGATTTGATGTGAGAACTCCCAAGTTCAAGAAGCCAGAGGTCTCTTCTGGATCATGGTTCATATGATCAACAATTGAAGGAACAATATCACCATTAGAAGCAAAATATGCAAAGGTATACAACTGATATGAATGATCAACCACCCTAGTAGCAATGATCTCTCTAGTCTCCAAGTCTTAAATGATGACTGAATCAGGTGTGAACTCCATAGTCCTTCCATCTCCACCATGTGTAATCTGATATATGGAAAGAAGATTGTTCATCAAATGAGGAACACATAAGACATCCTGAAAAGTGTTGTCCCCAAAACTAATATATCCCTTCCCAATTACACTCATGCATGTATTGTTTCCCATCAAAATAGGAAACATAGTACAAGGCATAATAGAAGAGAATATAGACTGTGAAGATGTCATATGATGAGATGCTCCTGAATCTAGAAGCCATCTCCCTGATCCTAGACCTAGAAAAGCACAAAGAGCTTGTCCTTTATTTCCTGATGTATATGCTTGACCTTTGTCATTTTTAGACTCTTTTGAAGAAGGAGGAGGAAATTCAGACATTCTAGAAGGAAAATCATTGTGATTCTTTTTTAGAAGACTTTTCAACTCATCAATATCCTTCTTATAAGAATAATATTCTCCATGTCCTTCCTTCTTACAATATGCACAAAATGGCCTCTCCTTCTTAGATGTTCTCTCTTTTGAAGATGAATCTTTATGTTCTTCTATGAAATTTGATGTAGATTGTGTGTTCTTCTTAGGATCATTCTTTTTCTTTTCTTTGCCACTTGAAGACTTCTCATCTTTTGCAACCAAGGCATGTGATTTTGAAGACTTCAAAGTACCCATTTTAATAAGCTTATCTTGGTCCCTAGTGAGTTGCATAGCAAAATATTCAAAGGAAGGCATCTTAAACTCACTCCTAAGGGAATTCTTGGTAGTATAGAAAGTAGACACAAACATTGAATATTCAGGTTCTAGCTTTGAAAGAACACTTAAGATCAATTGTGTATTAGATTTCTCAATTTTATAATCCTTCGATTGTGTTCTTAGTGACTTGAATTTGGTGATGAAGTCTTGTATGTTGTCAAAATTACATGGATTGAGACTGATTAATTCATTCTCCAATAAATGTCCTTGAATCTCATTTGTTATCCCAAATAAGTTTGATAATTCAGTCTGTATAGCCATAGGTGTATCCAAGTGTTCAATGTGAAACAACAACTTAGGGGAGACATAAAAGCATAAATAGCCAATGGCTTCTTCACAACTATTCAACCATTTATTCTATTTAGCTTCATCATCTTTTGGTTCACCATCAATCTCATGAACTATCCTATACAATCTTTTTACTCTTAGTAATTTGGCCATTTCAGATTTCCATTTAGGATAGTTGTAAGGTGTTAGAAGTGGAATTGTAGATGGCTCCATGATGAAACAATAAGGAAAGAAGACAAATCAAGAGGAATGCAACCAAAACCACAAGAAGAACCCCCCCTAAATTCACTCAATAAAAGGATCCCCCCAGCAATAAATGAGCTTGGCACTTTATGAGTAGTGTGATTACAATTGCCACTTGCCAAAAATAACAAAGTGGTCTTTGATCTTGGTACATGAAAATGCCAAATTTGGCCACAAAATCAAGTACAATTTTTGGTACAAAATGAGATCAATCTAATCATACCACTAAAAACTACACAAAAAATTATGCACTTTCAAAAAAAATTGCACCCAAAAATACTACCGTAGGTGCAAGATATGAGCCCCCGAAGTTCCCAAAATGAGGACGAACTAGTAACACTTGTGATAATCTGAAATTTCTAGAAAAACCAAAAACCAAAAGAAAAACCTGATTGCACCACCATGTAGAGCATGAAAAATTATCCCAAATAAAAAAAAAAAATTGCTTGAAAAAAGGAGTCAAAATGAGCAAGTTATGAGCCTCCAAAGTTGAACTACAAAATCAAAAAACTCATTGGAGAGGGGAACAATTTTTCTTTTAGAAATTGATGACATTGCACTGATGTCATTAGAAAACTAGCTTAAGATTGATGTCCAACTAGTCATCACACTATGCATTAGGTTAAATTTGACGTCCACAAGGCTGTCACACGACATAGGCAGTCGTAGGATGGAATATTCTTTGAATTGCCAGAATATTCTCTAAGAATCTGGAATCCCCGACGTCACCTAGAACATGCTTTTAGAATCTGTGGAGAATATTTATTTTGTAGTTGCCAAAATTCTTTTCTTACTACTATATTTTTAAAGTCTCATCGATTTTATTCATGTGGCCATCGTTGAAAATTAAGGTTGTCAAAATTTTGATTATGGGGCTAGTTTTTATTAACTGGTGGCTTATATTTAACTACCGGTGGAGGTTTGTGGGGTTCACTGGTATGGGGGTGGGACCACTTATGGCTATTGAAGGATTGTAGCATGGCATCTACTGGGTGCCCCATGGGTACTTCATGGTACTTGTACCTTGAAGGTCTATGTACTACAATCTGTAGTAAAATAGAGCTTGTCCTTCCTTTTTATTGAAATTTATTTAATAAAAAACTGTTACAACATGAAATTGAATCGGTATTTATTTTTCTAAAAAAAATTTCAAAAAACTTTTGATTGAAAAATAATATTTTTTTTTCAAAAAAAATGAACCGTCGACATTAATGATGACCTGGGGGGCCATACAGCTTCTTGGGAAATTTTTTTTTGCCTCACCAAACAATTGCTCTAATTTGGATGATTTTGTAGTCAATCTTAGGATTTTTGGCCCTTCTGGACATGATGGTAGGGTCGGATTTGACCCAAAATGCTCAAAAATTGTAGCTACCTTTTGGATCTAACAACCACTCTTTAGCTTCAAACCCTCATAGATTTGGCCTCATATGTCCGATTTGGATGAAATAGAAAGAAAAATAAACTTTCTTGAACCTTCCAAACACAATGGTGAGCTTATATTTGCACCAACAAGCTCCAATATGAATCTACAATAAAAAGCCACAAAATGGAACCCCCCCAAATCTGGTATCTCTCTTCAGAAAAAGACTCTCCAATGGCACCCAAACTGCTCTGATACCATGTTAGAACTGGCTATGGCTGCCAAGATCTTGAGAACAAATGGAAAGCACAAAAATAAATGACTATGACAAGAATAAATTATATTCTTATCAATATGATTCAATGATATGATTGTTGATTGTGTACAATGAGAGACCCCTTGGTTATATAGCCAAGGTGAGATGCAGCATGTCATAAGATTATGACAAGTGTCTTAATCATATGACATGAGACAACTAATCACACTTACCTAGGTTCACATGAAGTAGTTGTCAAAAGATAAGATAACAGCTAATGACAACTAACACCTTCTAGAAAGATTCCTTTCTATGACCTAAGTAAACTTAACATGTGTAAATAAGTCCCCTAGTAATGAATTAACTAGGTACAAGACTTTATTTACACCAACAGTCCATTTACTTCAGAATAGGAAAAATTTCCACCTCTTTGGCTGAATTTTCTCTCAACAAGGGTGATCTCGCTTCTTGTCCAAGTCTTTCCATCCATCTTAGTCAAGATTTAGGAGATTCCGTTTGTCAAATAGGCGATCCTATTTTGAGGTGAGTCTATTCCCCCATCTATACCATTCAAGAAATAGGAAAGTCTATTATTCCCTTGGGCGATTTTGCAAATCAAGTTTTCTTGTTCCCGTTGTTTTAGGTGACCTTGCCTTGGTTATAGGCATTTTTTTCAAAGTTTGGGTGAACCTGTTGTCAAATAGGAAAATTTTCTTAGCAGATTCGCTTGTTTCTTGTGTCATCCTAGACATAGGTGAATTTTCTCATCAAATTCACCCGTTTCCTATGTGCCTTTAAGATAGGTGAATTTGACTTCCCAGATGGACGAATTTGCTCAAAATAGAGGCAATTTTTCTCCCTTTAGATAGGAAAATTTGTGACTTGGAGAGGAAAATTTATTTGACACAGAGGTGTATCCATTTCCCATACAAATTTGAGACAGTGAATCCTTTGGGCCACCAAAAGCTTGTCATTTTCTAAGTCCTTTGTCATGATTGTAATTTTTTTTATCATCCTCCATTTGCTCGTAATTGTTAGTTTAGTCCGTCTGCATTTTCCAAAATTCATTTGTTCATCATTCAAATCATATAGGAACATCTTAGAACATCTTTAGATCGCATATCCATCATCAGTTCATTAACCACAATCCCCTAGACTTTGTTTTAGAGGTTTTTTATCCACATCTTCTTAGGATTGTCATCCGTCCTAAGTCAGTCATCATCCACATCTTCTTAGGATTGTCATCTATCTCGAGTTAGTCATCATCCACAACTTAATCAATATAATTCCATCTTGAGGTAGATTTAGTGTCATGATCACCCCTTTTGTAGTTCAATCCAATCAATCAGCACCTTATGGCATCTAGTCAAACCTCTGAACTTGGTCTAGAATCTGTTTCATCATCCTATTTAGTCAATAATCCAATCCTATCAATAATCTCATCTCATTGGTCAGCCCAATTGAATCCAATTTCATCCTCTATCCAATCATCCGATCAATCAATCCATCATCCAATCCAATCAATCCTCTAGTCTTCATTTAGATCCCTCATTCAAGTGCATCTTTGTGCTTAGCATCATCTTAGTTCTCATGGTAGTTTTGCATTTTCATGCCCCATACCTGATTGCAAGTAAAGAAACTCATGGCAAAGCAACAAGGTCAAGGTACCTAGCCTAACATCCCTCATGATCCCAATAACGGTGGCTCATCACAATCCAATACTAATGTCCAAAATACTTTGCCACCTAGTGATGAGAACATGGTTAATCAACCCGGAGTCACAATTGATGAGTACCTTAGTAATCCTACTTATGTTCAAATGACATATTGTCTCCTTAATGAGCATGGGGATAAAATCCTTGCCATCTTACTCTTGAAGGGAGTCAAAGCACATCTAAAATCGACCTATCCCAATACATCAACATCACACCCCCTCTAGTGTCTCAAGACCCCCAAAATTTAGAGAATGTTCTGGGGAATTCATATGTCCCCAAGGGTCCACCTATAGAGAATTGGTATCAACCTGAGTTTGGGAATATTGTGATCTATCAAGTTGCAAACTACCCTTGAATTATGATTTCAGTTGTGGGAGAATCACCAAATCCTAATGATCCCCTTGCTTATGGTATGTCGTAGAATCTTCCACCTCTGCTAGCCATGCATGTCCCACAAGGTCAAACCCCCATACTATCTGCACCACCTCTTCCACTTCATCAACCAGGTCAACCACTGGTAAACGCTGGGGGAAATCCTTTTCTTGCACTGCCACCACCTCCTAGATCTACACCCACATCCAACCTACTACTACCACCTTTCACATCTTAGCAACCGCCCCAAGGAAACATCCCCACATTCCAATAGCCTCTAGTTAACCCACATCAGTCCACCTCATTGCAACCACCTCACCAACATGTGACACAACACACTGCCATCCCATCTCAAACACGAAAACACATTTCCATCCCAACTCAAATACTGCAACATACCACCATCCCTTCTCAAACACCATAGCATACCACTATCCCATCATAAGTAGCATGACATATTGTCGTTCCCACACAACCCCCTCATCAGGAAACACAAGCTACATCATAGCCTCAACAACCATCACAAGGTGCTTCAATATTGATCCCTTAGTAGCAACATATCCCATCTCGCCCTCTCTACCAACAACCACCCCAACATACCCAAATTCCCACACAAACGCAACACAATCCCCTTACTCAATACCTTTATCATCCATCAAAGTACATGTGCCATCTTTTCTACCCCATCAAATCCTAACCCAAATCTCATTCATCAGAATCCTCAGCAATCCCAACTACCACCTTACACCAACCCTCAACAATCACACTTGAATCCTTATTACCAATGTCCAATCCATAGCCACCTCCATATATTACCCAATAGCCAAATGTTGTGTATAATTACCAATCCAATCCCTATTGTACCTAGTAGTAATCTCCATACCAATAGGGTGCTTCCACCACCTCCTATTACCAACAACAACCACCCTATCAACAAGGTGCTTCCACCTCATCATATTACCAAGCCCCTCCACCATACCAACAGGGTGCTTCCATGTCGTATTACCAACAAAAACCACCATATCAGCAAGGGGTCTCCTCTTCATATTACCAAAATACATCATCCTACCATCAAACTTACATCAATCCACAACCACAACCCATTTACACCAATCAATATCAAAAAACACCTCCATATATGCCTCTGCTAGCATATGATCAAACCACTTCAGCCCCATCTTCATCCTACCAACAATATGATCCCTATAATCAATCCAATCCATCCAATCTGCCTCCCTCAACACCTGCTAACAAGGATTCGGAAGAAGTCAAAGCCACATTAAAAGACTTGCAAGCAGGGACTAACAAAAAGTCTTTTAAGTTTGAATACATTTGTCCCTATCCTTTTGATCCCTCAATCTCTCTGGTTCCTTTTCCAAAGCATTTTGAAATACCAAAATTCGACAAGTACAAATGAACTAAGGACCCAAATAATCATCTTCAAGAGTTCTATTCCCATTGTTAAGAAGTCCTCCACAATGAAAATTATCTCCTATGATTATTTCCAAGGAGTCTAATAGGGATAGCTCTTGATTGGTTTATGGCTCTCCCAATGGGATCCATCAAGTCTTTTGAGGATCTTTCAAAAAAAATTGTTACACACTTCTCCTTTAATTTGGAGAAGGATATTGATACTTTAGATCTTCTGAAAGAGAAACAACGTGAGGGAGAGACCTTTTTTTGCAAGCTACCTTCAAAGGTGGCATGCTTTGGTTAGTTAGATGAAGTCATTGCTTCATGAGAAGGACATGGTCACCCTTTTCATAGAAAAATCTCACACAAAAATGACACATAATCTCAATCTCCACTATGTCACAACCTTTGCAAAGGTAGTAGAGAAGGGTCCTATCATTGACAGGGCACTTATTGCTAAGGGAGTGATTAAAATTTATAATCCTAATAAAGAAAATTCATCCAGGGATAAATCCCGCTACTAGAATAAGAATAAGAATGATGTCAATGATGGTGTCACTGACACCAAACATGTTCAAGTAGCTAACACCTCACAGAGGCCACAACAACATGTCTCTAATCAACCATTTGTTTCCAATGTCATATCAGCACCACAAGGGGCACCTCGTCCTCCTCAACAGTCCAACTAGAATAATTAGGGAAATAATCAACACCAATTCACTCAATTAGGAGAATCCCTATGCGCCATTTTGAATAGGATTCTTTAGGCTTGTTACGTGATCATGTATCTTGTGACCAAGCCTTTTGATGAGTCTAAGTTGAAGCCTTCCTAGTATAAGGAAAACAAGTATTGTGACTTTCACAAGATCAAAGGGCATTCCACAAACAAATTTCAAGGCTTAAAAACCTACATCTAGGATCTTATAGATTGGGGTGATATACGCGTGGATGACAACCAGGCCCCATTGTCTAATGCTCAGCTTCGTAGATATCAAAATTCCTTCCCAAAACATAATCAAGGTGCTAGTATTTCTAATGCAAATCCTGGTTCAAGTAGCAACAATAATCAGTGTAACAACACAAACAACATCAGTTATAAGAATGTGCCATATAACTACGATGGCATAGTCATGTGCATTAGTTAGGTAGAGCCTAGTGTGTCTATGATACATGTAAAAGGAAAAGACCCCCAATGTGCTATCATGACGCACCACACTTGCATCACCATCATTGGAGTCTCTACATCAACCCAACCACCGCCTGTAAGCTCCCAATATAATATTCTTGATCACCTAGGAAAGACTTTGGCCCAAATATCTATCCTAGATTTTCTTAAAGGTCTTCTCCTATCCACCAAGAAATCCTAACCAAAGCTTTGCAGGACACCCATGTACCCAATGATATATATCCTACCCAATTTCAAGGATTGGTAGGACACCTTTCAGCCACACATTAGCTAGGCTTTAGTCAAAAGGACATGCCTTGTATTGATTTGAACAATAACCATCCTCTCCATATCAAATTCCTCATAGCATGACATAAAGGGAAAAGGGTCATGGTAGGTAATGGCTCTACCCTAAAGCTTTGTACATTAAAGTTCATAAAACAGGTAGGCTACACCCATGTTGACTTAAATAATTAGGTTATCACTATCAAGGCATATGGCAATGCAAAGTGTAACTCTGAGGAGACCATTTGTCTTCCAATTCAAGTTGGTCCTGTTGTATAGTATACTACCTATGATGTCTTTGATTTGGACCTCCCATATAACCTTCTTCTTGGCCACCCATGGATCCATGCCATGCAAGTGATCCCATCCACTTACCATCAGTGTCTAAAGTTCCCATTTAATGGGATGGAAGTGATAATACATGCAGATCCACAACCATTTGAGTATTGTCGTGCACTAGAAGCTTCCTCCCCCCATTCTCACTACTGTTCAGGAGTGGAAATGGGGATACCTTAGGCATCATCATCCCATCTAGCTTCCAACACACTATCCACCACGTCATCCACTACATCTTCCACATCTGACTCCACAATTACCAAGGACCAGATCATCAATAAAGGGTGTGGTGAGTATGAAATACGCACAACTTTAAATGTGGCAACCATGCCACCCTCACCTCATACATATGGCCAACCTTCTTAGTGCACACCAAAGAAAGAAGAGAAGACAATCACTCTAAGTTCCAAAAATGTGGGATCCAACACTTTCCACTCCCCTAGGACAAAACAAGATACACTAGAAGATGACATCAGTCAATGGATATATCATGAGGAGCCTGAACTTCTCCCCCTCTTAAAGAGTATTTCTAGGAGATGTACCCTTATGCCTCAAAGTTAGCTTAATTATATAATTATCAAGGGGGAGGCCTCGACATAGAAGAAAAAGGAAGGCGACAGCCTGTTGATACCCTAGTGCGACCAAAATACTTGGGCTTAGTCCATGACACAAAACAAAAGGGTCATATGCCATCAACTAGTGCTTCTAACAACGCTAGTGCATAAAATGGTCTCCTTGAAGAAATACCTAAAGAAGAATCCATCATACTTGCATATGATGATGTGGATCTCTCCTCCATGTTTGATTTCCTGTGCATTTTCTCCATCAACATTTCCCTTCACCATCCTTAGCTCATTGATTGGGACCTACATAGTAGTGCAACTATTGACACCTTTCCCTCAGTGGATACTTATGTGCATCTTATGGGATTGGGGGAGCATGAACACTATTGATGGTGTTTTCTGTAGAACAATAACTTAGATAGAATATGATATCCTATCTCTCTTGAAACATAAATCTCTATCAACAAGCCTCAAGAGATAACCCCAAGGTCTCTAATGTCAAGTCTTGACAAATGTAGTGAAACAACTTAGAGATAATGTGAAAATGTTGGTAATCACAAAGGGACCTTACAAACAAATACTGGATCTTCAAACTTATCAGATTTTGCAATGTATTGATACTTAAATTCCTAAATCTAACCTAGATTCAAAACAAACAACAAAAGAGATAAGGATTTAGAGATATTTCTAAGACAAACATAAGATCAGTAACAACAATGATGAATGTTGCAAATGGACATATCCCCAATAAAACCAATCTCTTCTTGATCAGGGATAGACCCACAACTCCATAAAAATGGTGCAATCTTCTAAGGAAACTAAAGATTTTCAAACCATAAATATTCATCCTCATAGCCAATTAATAGCGCAATATGAACAAACATTTATAGTTGAACTAAGCACAAAAATGAGGCCTAGACTAACTTTACACAATAATATACAATAAAAAAAATGCTAAAAGTATGGACCAAAGATCGATCAACATCATTCACATTTCAACATTGACATGAAAGAATTAAAGTCTACTATCTAACATTGGGAATTGAGAACAAGAAACCATATAAACTGTAAAAACATAACACAATGTATGCCAAATCAAAAACCAAATTTGCATTAACTTCTCCAGCATTACATAACAATTTATAGTCTCTCTCCTCTCCTACAGCTACTGACTTGCATAATCTAACTCCTAACTTAGCCAATTTTGGCTTCTTACAGCGTCTAATCAGCTATTCTAACCTAGTCTAACCCTTACAAATGAGAAGGCACTGACCTTATATAAAAAATTACATTTTGAACCAATGGCTAGGATTTAATTCTTCCAATGGTTGCAATTGCACTTCTAGAAGCATTAAGCTATTACATTTAATTTGGGAGCTCATGGTACATCATCATCCAATCAATTGCATTTAGTTACATTATGGCCCAATGACATCAATTTTGAGAAAATCCTTAGTGGAGAATAAATACAACTTCACATGTCTCCTTGTTAAAGGCACCTCTCCAATTAATATACAGCTGGTGGCATGGATTTTTATGTAGGCCCCACATTTAATATTTGAGTTGAACTCTTCCAGATTTCCCTCTTGGCACAAATCCATATGTAATTCCCCTCTTAATTTATTTAATCTTGAAAAATAAATACAATCATTAGTAGTTCACATGTTAAAAACCCAATCCATAAAATATCCAAATTAAACTCAAATAAAATTTTGGCCTTTTCATAAAACTTTCCATTTTTGAAAAAATTTCCATTTTTGGAAATTTTTATTTTCAATTTTTTCTCCATCTCAAAAATTTCATTTTGGGAACATATTAAAATTTCAAGATTTTTTTTTTCCATTTTTGGAAAAATTTCCATTTTGGAAAAAAATCTTTTTTGGAAAATTTTTTGGGATTTTGAGGGGTCTCAAAAATTTCCAAAAATAGAAATTTTGGGAATTTGAGCCCTTCATGGAAATTAGGCCATGGAGGAAATTCAAGGATTTCCTAGGGTGAGCAAATTATGCGAGATGCATGAAATCCCCGAAAGTGCAACAATTATGGAAATCCAAGAGGTTGACGAAAATCGAAGATTTCCGCATAGGGAGGAAATACTTGAATTCCATGCAAGGTCAAAATCCCCTAAGCTTCATAACTTCTTTTTTAGAAGGAATTTACAAAAAGTTCAAAAAGCAACCTTGCCTAATTTTTCATCCTCTATCCATGGGTGCAAAAAATAAAATTTCCATTTTTGGAAAAAATTGGGATTTTGAGGGGGTCTTGAAAATTTCCAAAATGAAAATTTTGGGGATTTCCATCAAGGACGGAAATCCCCTATTTCCAGGCAGGGTCAAAATCCCTTAAACTCCATAACTTTTTTTCTAAAAGGAATTTTCAAAAAGTTCAAAAAGCAACCCGACCTAATTTTTTGTCCTCTATCCATGGGTACAAAAAAGATTTACATATAACATTAAAAGTTCACTTCAAAATCCCTATTTTCAAATTCCAAGATAGGTGAATTTTTCCCAAAGCCTCAAAATATTGTCCTCATCGAACCAAGTCTAGACTTAATCCCAAAATAACCTCCCAAGAAGAGAAAAACCAAAAAAATTGACCAAGCTAAGATGCAGAGGTGTAAAAGAAAGAAGAGGGTCCCAACCTCCAGTGGGATGTGTGTGCAAAAATTGCACAACAAATGGTGACTCCTGCTGGGAAGATGCTCCAGAGCATTTTGATGACAAACTGGAATCAAGAACCCAAAATCTCTAGTTTCGATCTCCCTATTGGGTAAACAAATCAAAAATGCAAGATTAAAGAATCAAGACCAAAGGTAGAATGAACCTTCCATAAACTAAAAATCCAAGTGTGTGCAAGTGAGTTAATTTCCCTTCTTGAGCTACTACAGAAACCAAGCTTAGTTAGGTTAGTCTACGCAAAGATTTTAGCTCCAAAAGCAACTTGGACAGAGCCTCACTACAAGTCAGGCATCCATAGCCCCGACGAGGTTATTGTTGTGATTTTCTTGAACATAGCTCTACTGTCAGCTAGGCATCCATAGCCCCTATAGAGATATTCAAATACTCCTGATAAGTTGAATTCTTTCTTTTGATTTTTAGTATTTTATTTTTCTTTCTTTCTTGATATTTTTTTATTTTCATTCATTCCTCATTTCAACCTGTGAACAATGAAGTTCACACTCAGGGCTGAGAACCATAGTGACGCTGAAGTAGAAATAGGGTTTTTCACCTAACATGACCTTACAAGGAGCCTAAGAGCAACCTCAGGATTCTTAATATGTATGAAAGATATAAGATTTTAGAATACTCCAGGTTTAAATCAAACCAATGACCCATCCTCTTTAAATCAAACATTCAGACTGCTTGACAATAACAAAAGATCTCGACCATCCATTCAAGACACAAGATTAAAGTCCTTCAATGAAATACTTAGAACAGTCCCAGATAGTGAATAATTATTGTGCAGGAAAGACACTTTCCCAACTAGAAAAAAGAGAAACTCAAGCCAAAGAAGAAAAGCAACAACTAAATTGAAACCCAAAGCAAACCCAAAATCTAGGCAAAGCAATCTAAACTAAAGCTATCTATCCTAAAGAAAACAAAAACATACTAAAGCAAAATAAAGGCAAAGCAAGCTGCATTTATTCAAATCAACATTATGTACAAGGAGACCCAAAGTGGCTCATGATCAAACAAGGTGAACTGAGTCCCATCCCCATATGGTTAATCAATGCATGGACAAGCAACAAGGTGATGGTAATAGTCCTCAAGAATACAAATTTGTCTTTATGTTCAACAAAATAAGGCTCAATAATGAAACATTCAAACTCAACCTCATAATCAGGAATAATCAGAATTGAGGCAACTCATTGAAACCATGATCAATCCATATGCAAGTTGTCTTTCCTAAACTTACATAATCAAATTGATAAGCTTCAAAATTCACAGTAAGAAAAGAAACAACCCAATTTTGTACTTTTGTAGATTGAATGTTGTGTTCATCATCCTACACTTGTGAAGAGCTGATATCCATGTCATCAGGAGGTCTCCACTAATGGTGTAGTATCCTTCTTGCACTTGAAACATGTAAAACAGGGTCAAAATCATCAGTAAGCAGTCCAGGGTGAAATTCAAATTGAGCAAATTCAGAATTATCAACATGGATCTTTTCACCTGTTAGAGTATCTTCATGAGAAATAAGTGAATAAATTGTAGAAGCATTGTCATATACAACAACCCCCTCAACAGGTCGTTCACCTGGAGGTATCACAAATTGATCTTCAAGCACGCCTTTGCCTACAACAGTGTGATCAAGCTTACCAACATTGACTGCAACATTTTTGTTTTCAACATCATTCATATTTTCTTGCACATCAGCATGAACCACATTAGCTACGTCACCCTTAATACATTAAATTTGTGAATTTTCATTAAACAATTCATCAATAGATAGAGAGAAAAAAGAATGGGAAAACTCCCTAGATTCTTCTTTTGTTGGCACTAGTTCAGATTCTTGATTGTGGCCATCTAAAATGTTGACTCCTTTAGGTTCTTCATCATATCCCTTAGGATATGCATCTGTAACTTGTTGAAGCTCCTCTATTGGAGACTTGCTTAGCATATCTTTCTATGTATCCCTCATGTGTTGTAGCAGTTGCACTTGTTCCTCCACCTCTTCTGCTGATTCAACCGATGCTCTAGTACTATCAGATTTATGAGCAGGTTCCTTAGGCATATCATGTAACATAAGGATTTCATCAACATCCAATCCCTGAGGGTTAGTTGTCAGTACATAATTTCCCAAGCTTGTTTCAAATAGAAGTACCTCCTTTAAAGTATTTGTATCAGCCTCGCTTGAAGTACCCTTTTGTCCAAAAAGCATACTTCTTGAATTCTTCCACCACATACTCTCCTATTTTCTTTGTACTCATGGTAGAGAAATCATCCTTAGAACCATCCACAAACTCATCCTTGCTATTTTCAATGCTTCTTCCTTTATTGGCATCGAATTTTCCTCCCTTCGTGAATTACTACATAGGCATGTGATAGAACATTTGAACCTCTTCAATTATAGACTCTTCTTCATCTAGTGGACCATTATCATTCTCCTCATTACCTCCAAAAGGTTGAGCTATGGATTCTCCACTATACACATGTTATGTTTCAACACCTTTATCTTGTTCTTCTTCTGGTCCATTCTCTTCACTTATTGGAAATGGGACATGATTCACCACCATGACTGATATATCATAAGGATTAGATGGCACTATCTCTTTTCCACTCAAATTTTTGCTGGCATGTTGGACTTCTTGTTGGAAAATAGATGCAACAGTCTAGAATTCTTGACAGTCCAACTCAGAGTGCTGATTAGTGTTATAAAGCCTACACCATCCTGAAAGAGTTTCCTTAGTCAGGTAAACTCCACTAGATTTCTCTTGATTATTTGGCTGATCCAAATATGTTAGGACTCCTCCATTGTTGAGAATTGTATCTCAAGTCCTATTCTGACGTGGTGGCTGCCTTCCATGATCTTTATCAAGATGTTTCCCTCTATCAAAATTTTTCCCCTGACCTTGCATCATATCCCTGTTGTCTAAACTATAGTTGGACTAAATTCCCCTTTGGGCTACCTAGGATTGACTATTTTTGTTCCTTAGGTAGGTGACTTTGGTGTTCAACATCTTTACTAACTATGTGAGTTCATCCAGCCTCTCCTTGTCTACACTGTTTGATGGAGGGACAATACCAGCTGAATTCTGCATATAAACATAACATAACTCATGGTTCAAGGATTGATTAAATATCTCAAATCTCTGCAAGTAACTGGGTATATTAGCTTGTTGATGAAAGAATGCAAGTTGGTTCATATTTGGATAGTAATTTGACATGGGTGGAACTTGATTCAAGGGCTGACTTGGATGTGGAACCAAGGGTAATTGAGGGACCAAACTCAACATAAATGTTTGGTTAGCTAATGGTAAGGGTCCAGACAAGTGATGTCTTAAGTCTGTACTCACTTTAGCAGCCACATCATAAGCTTTAAGTAGGTTGGCAGGAGGGTTTTCTCTCCATTTCACAAAGGTAGATGTTAAACTATCCAAAGCCTCATAATAAACCTCCCTGGCAATGGCATCATCTATGGCATAAGGGGGTTGTAGCCTAGCATAAGCCCTATGAAATCTATTCTTGAAATCCCCTATGGGTTCATTCACCTCCCTCTTGACTCTAGTAAACTGTAGAAGTAACTTATTGGCACTAATTCGGATCTTAAATTTTTGTAAAAATGTAGTTTCCAATTAAAGCCAAGTAGTGATAGATCCAACAGGAAGACGGTTATACTAATAAAATTCCTCATCCCCAATAGAATAAGGAAAAAGGTTCCATGCAACATCCTCATGATTAATTCCCCTATCCTTAAGGCTAGTTTGAAAAATCCTAATATGCTCCTTGCAATCCTTTTGGGATCATTAATGTGAAATTTGGAGTAGAAATGCTTAGGATTCTTTGGCATAACATTGTAGTTGTTGAAAGATAAGGGTGATGGGTTGTTTGCAAAGAAATCCATTGGTGGAGGTGGAGGTGGTAAAGGTTGATTGATGACTGGTTGGGGTCATTGGATGGGAATGGCCTCAAAATCAGATGATGATGAGCTTGATGAGGGTGAGGATGATGGAAATGGTGAGGCTGATAATGACTCTTCCCCTCTTCTGGTCCTTCTTGACCTAGTTAGGGGTTGTAGTTCTTGGAACTCCTCTTCTCCTAGTGTAGATCTAGTTCTTTTTCTAAATCTCTCAGGAGAAATGACAGACAAAAAATGATCCAACTTGCTTATTCAAGTCCTCCTTCTAGCACTGATCTATTGATGGTGTTTTCTAAACAACAACAACTCAGACAAAATATTATATCCTATCTCTCTTGAAAGGTAAATCTCTATTAGCAAGCCTCAAGAGATAACCCCAAGGTCTCTAATGTCAGGTCTTGAAAAATGCAGTGAAACAACTAAGAGATAATGTGAAAATGATGGTAATCACAAAGGACCTTACAAACAAAAACTGGATCTTCAAACTTATCAGATTTTGCAATGTATTGATACTTAAATCCCTCAATCCAACCCAGATTCAAAATAAATAGCAAAAGAGATAAGGGCTTAGAGAGATTTCTAAGACTAAAACCTAAGATCAATCACAACAATGATGAATGCTGCAAATGGACAGATCCCCAACAAAACCAATCTTTGCTTGATCAGGGACAGACCCACAACTCCATAGAAATGGTGCAATATTCTAAGGAAACTAAAGATTTTCAAACCATAAATATTCATCCACATACCCAATTACTAGCGCAATATGAACAAACATTTACAGTTGAACTAAGCAAAAAATGAGGCCCAAACTAACTTTACACAACAATCTACAATCAACAAATTGCTAAAAGTATGGACCAGAGATCGATCAACATCATTCACATTTCAACATTGACATGAAAGAATTAAAGTCTACTATCTAACATTGGGAATTGAGAACAAGAAACCATATATAAAAGCATAACGCAATGTTTGCCAAATCAAGAACCCAATTTGCATTAACTTCTCCAGCATTACATAACAATTTCTAGTCTCTCTCCTCTCCTACAACTATTGACTTGCAGAATCTAACTCCTAACTTAGCCAATTCTGGCTTCTTACAACCTCTAATAAGCTATTCTAACCTAGTCTAACCCTTACAAATGAGAAGGCAATGGCCTTATATAGAAAATTACATTTTGAACCAATGGCCAGGATTTAATTCATCCAATGGCTACAATTGCACTTCTAGAAGCATCAAGCTATTACACTTAATTTGGGAGCTCATAGTACATCATCATCCAATCAATTCCATTTAGTTACATTATGGCCCAATGACATCAATTTTGAGAAAATCCTCATTGGAGAATAAATATAGCTTCACATGTCTCCTTGTTAAAGGCACCTCTCCAATTGATATACAGCTGGTGCCACAAATTTTTATGCAAGCCCCACATTTAATATTTGAGTTGAACTCTTCCAGATTTCCCTCTTGGCACAAATCCATATGCAAGTCCCCTCTTAATTTATTTAATTCTGAAAAATAAATACAATCATTAGTAGTTCACATGTTAAAAATCCAATCCATAAAATATCCAAATTAAACTCGAATAAAATTTTGGCCTTTTCATAAAACTTTCCATTTTCAAAAACTTTTCCAGTTTTGAAAAAATTTAGTTTGAATTTTTTTCGCCATCTCAAGAATTTCATTTTAGGAACATTTTAAAATTTCAAGAAAAAAAATCTATTTTGGAAAAGAAAAATCATTTTTGGAAAATTTCAAGATTTTGAGGGGGTCTTGTAAATTTCCAAAAATGGAAATTTTGGGAATTTGAGCCCTTCACAGAAATGAGGCCATGGAGGAAATTTGGGGATTTCCTAGGGCAAGGGAATTACACGGGATGCATGAAATTCCTAAAAGTGCAACAATTATGGAAATCCAAAAGGTTGACGGAAATCAGAGATTTTCACATAGGGAGAAAATACTCGAATTCCATGCAAGGTCAAAATCCCCTAAACCTCATAACATTTTTTTTAGAAAGAATTTTCAAAAAGTTCAAAAAGCAACCTTGCCTAATTTTTCGTCCTCTATCCATGGATGCAAAAAAGAAAATTTCCATTTTTAGAAATTTTTGGGATTTTGAGGGGTCTTGGAAATTTCCAAAAATGGAAATTTTTGGGATTTCCATCAAGTCCCCCATTTCTGGGCAGGGTCAAAATCCCCTAAACTCCATAACATTTTTTCTAGAAAGAATTTTCAAAAAGTTCAAAAAGCATCTCGACCGAATTTTTTGTCCTCTATCCACAGGTGCAAAAAATATTTACATATAACATTGAAAATTCACTTCAAAATCCCCATTTTCAAATTCCAAGACAAGTGAATTTCCCCTAGAGCCTCAAAATATTGTCCTCATCGAACCAAGTCTAGACTTAATCCCAAAATAACCTCCCAAGAAGAGTAAAACCAAAAATTTGACCAAGCCAAGATGCAGAGATGCAAAAGAAAGAAGAGGGTCCCTGCCTTCGATGGGATGTGTGTATGAAAATTGCACAACAAACACCTTAATCGCAAAAATAAGAAGAAAAAAATAAAAAAAGGGTCATCTAGTGAAAACCTACCTAAGGCACTTCCTGACTTAGAAAAAGTGAAAATAAAGGGTGTATCCAATAGTGAAAACCTTGACGAGGCATTGGAGGATGGGGACATTCATCTTCCCATTGTGGGAACTCAATTGTCTGAATGATCTTCTATTCTAATTGAAGAAACACAAGAAGTAAACTTGGAAACCAAAGAAGATCCAAAGATCGCGCATGTAGCCAAGTCCTTATCAGAAAGAAGAGCACTCTACCATTGTCCGTTTGCTCAAAGAAGGAATCATCAATTTTGCATGGACCTATTCAGATATGCTAGGTCTAGATCCCGCTTTAGTGGTACACCATTTGGACATCCATCATGATGCTAAACCTATCAAACAAAAACTTAGAAAGATGCATCCTCAAGTGGCTTTACGTGTCAAGAAAGAGTTGGAAAAGCTATTGGAAGTAGGGTTCATAAGACTTATCGATAATTCATACTAGATATCCAACATAGTCCCCATAGTCAAGCCAAATGGAAACATCAGAATTTGTACAGATTTCTAGGATCTAAATAAAGCTTGTCCTAAAGATGACTTCCCCCTTCCAAACATTGATATGTTGGTTGACTTAATATCAGGACATGAGATGTTATCCCTCATGGATGGTTTCTTCAGCTATAACCAGATCAGGATTGCACCCAAAGACCAACATAAAACTGCCTTCTCTACTCCTTAGGGCACCTTTTGCTACAATGTCATGCCCTTTGGACTCAATAATGTGGGGGAAACTTATCAATGTGCCATGACCGTCATCTTCCATGACCTTATTCACATCATAATGGAGGATTATATTGATGATCTATTGGGGAAATCCAAGACTAGGGAAGAGCACCCTATGATCCTCAAGAAAATATTTGAGTAGCTAGAGCACTACAAGCTACATTTGAATCCAAAGAAATGTGTATTTAGAGTTACATCAGGAAAGCTATTGGGCTTCATCATCTCCAAAAGGGGTATAGAGGTAGATCCAGCTAAAGTCAAAGCAATCATGGAAATTCCCTTGCCATGTAATCTTAAGCAACTAAGAAGCCTTCAAGCGAAGTTACAGTCTATCTCATGGTTCATAGCTCAATAGCCAACAAGTGCCAATTGTTCACCCATATTTTGCATAAAGATACCACCTTCATGTGGGATCCACAGTGTCAGCTAGGCTTTGACAAAATCAAGGAGTATTTGGCTCATCCACCAATCCTCATGCTTCCTATTCTAGGTAAACCACTTACATTGTATATCTTAGCCACTTCAGTTGCATTGGGGGAATTATTAGCCCAACATGATGAGTCTTCTAAAGAATGTGAAATCTACTACATCAGTCAAACATTAGTGGGCTATGAACTCAATTATTCTCCAATGGAAAAAGCTTGTCTAGCTATAGGATTTAGTTCATAAACGCTTCGCCATTACATGCCCAATCATCCTATGAAGCTAATATCAAAGGTTGATCCACTCAAGTATCTATTCTCCAAAACACCTTTAACTAGATGCATGGCTAAGTGGGTCATGTTACTGAGTGGATTCGATATAGAGTATGTGAACTGTAAGGCAATTAAAGGGAAAGTAATAGTAGATCACTTTGCAAATGCTCCTTTGGTAGATGCTTATCCCTTGGTCATATAATTTCTTGGTGAAGAAGTCCTCATAGTCATAGAAGTAGCTACATGGATGCTCTATTTTGATGGGTCATACACACATAATGGAGCTAGTGCAAGTATCGTGTTCATCACCACACAAGGTGATTACATTCTAAAGTCATTTAGGTTAGCCTTCCCATGCACAAACAATATAGCAAATTATGAAGCTCTTATCACTAGTCTCAGGATCGCCATTCAATGGAATATCACTTAGTTGTGAGTCTTTTGTGATTCTTAGTTGATCATCAAATAGGTCAATGATGAGTTTTAGACGAAAGATGATAAGTTGTTACCTTACAAGCACATGGTGGATGACTTCAAGAAATACTTCACCTCCATCCAATTTGAACATGTTGGTGTAAATAAATTCTTCTATCTAGTTCATTCATTACTAGGGGACTTATTTACACATGTTAAGTTTACTTAGGTCCTAGGAAGGAATCTTTCTAGAAGGTGTTAGCTGTCATTAATTGTTATCTTATCTTGTGACAACTACTACGTGTGAACCTAGGTAAGTGTGATTAGTTGTCTCATGTCATATGATTAAGACACTTGTCATAATCCTATGAAATCTTGCATCTTACCTTGGCTATATAACCAAGGCGTCTCTCTCATTGAAAACAACACATCATATCATTGAATCATATTGATAAGAATACAGTTTATTCTTGTCACATTCTTTTCTCTCTTCTTGTGCTTTCCATTTGGCCTCAAGATCTTGGCAACCATAGCCAATTGTAACATGGTATCAGAGCTATATCTCAGTTCTAACATGGTATTAGAGTGGGTTGGGTGCCATTGGAGAGTCTTTTTATGAAGAGAGATACCAGATTTAAGGGTGTTCCATTTTTTGGCTCTTTATTGCAGGTTCATATCGGAGCTTGTTGGTGCAAATCTAAGCTCACTATTGTGATCGGAAGGTTCAAGAAAGTCAAATTTTCCATTTGTTTCATCTAAATCGGACATACGAGGAAAAATCTATGAGGGTTTGAAGTTGAAGTGTGGTTGCCAGATTGAGAAGGTAGCTACATTTTTGAAGCATTTTGGGTCAAATCTGACCCTGCCATCGCGTCTAGAAGGGCCAAAAACCCTAAGATCGACTACCAAATCATCCAAATAAGAGCAATTATCCGGTGAGGAAAAAAAAAATTCACAAGGCATCGTATGACCCCCTAGGTCATGCCATTAATGCATCATTGGTACTATTCTTGAAAAGTAGATATTTTATTTTGGTAAAAAAAATTGAATTTTTTTTCAAAAAATATTATAAAATTTTTAGGAATTTTTATTTGAAAAACCATTGCAAAAAAATTAATTTTTTTTCTTTTCTATGGATTATTTAATAGTAGTATAGGGTACTATATACCTCCCTACAGAGGTGGGTACGAGTGGCCTCACCGCTTCTCCATGAAGCTGCCATGTGGCAAGCCGACAGGAAGCCACATGGACACTGTGACCTCCACCTCCAAAGTAGTCGGTTGTCAATAGAAACTCTTGTGGGTTGTTTTTAAATCAACGAATCAAATCAACTGACAATGGTATTTTTAGAGAAATCTGACATATATTCGATGGTCAAAGATTTTGTTCCAGATTTTAAGCATCTAAAAGGAATATTCTAGAGCATCCCACAAATTTCGTCAACGAGAATATACCAAAAGCATTTTCTGAGTAGGAGGAATATTCTGTGGGACACTTAGAAGACTGCCAAATTTAGTCACTTGTTCTACTGATGTCATCACCACATTAGCGATGGCCAATGTGCTAAAAAAAATTTCCCCCCTCACCGTTTGCATTTTGGTTTTCATAGGTGAACTTTGAAGGCTCATATCTTGCTCATTTTGACTCCTTTTTTCGAGATTTTTTTTCATTTGGGATAATTTTGCATGCTCTTTTTAGTAGTGCAATCAGTCTATCATTTTGGTCCCTGATTTTTCTATAATTTGTAGATTCTCATAGGTGTTGCTACTTTGTTCTTATTTTGGGAACTTCGGGAGGCCATATCTTTCTCCTACGGTAACATTTTTTGGTGCAATTTTTTTTGAAAGTGCATGATTTTTCATGTAATGTTTAGTGATATGATTAGATTGATCTCATTTTTACCAAAAAAATTATACTTGATTCTATGTCCTATTTTGTCATTTGTAAGCACTAAGATCAAGTCCACATTGCTATTTTTGGTAGTGGTAACTGTAAATGCACTACTCATAAAGTTACAAGCTCATATATTGTTGGGGGGTTTCTTGATTGAGTAATTTGGGGGGGGGGGTAATATTGTAGTGGTTTCTTGCATTATTTTGCTTGGTTTGTGTTCTTGTAATGGGGAAATCTCAAATTGAAATCCTAAATCCACATAACTATGCTACATGAAAAAAATCAATATGGCGCTATCTCATGATGAAAGGTCTAATAGGTCATCTATAGGAAACCACTGAAAAACCTATTGATGCTAAAGGATTGGCAAGGTGGGAGATTGATCATGAAAAAACTTTTGGATGCATATGTTCATTAGTCTCATTTGATTTACAATTTCATATTGAATCATGTAAAACACCTAAAGATGCTTGGGAGACTTTTGAAAAATTGTATAGTAAAACAAATAAGATTAGGGGATATCAGATTGATAATGATTTGATGAAACTTGATCCTAAAATTTTTGACCACATTGAAGACTACATCTCCAAAATCAAGCAACTAAAAATATAGTTGAAAGAATGCAATATTGAAAAAGAGGATTTATAGTTGATTCTAAATGTGTTATCCAAGCTTGGTCCTGAGTATTCATTGTTTGTTTCTAGTTTTCATACCCATCGAATTTCTATGGGAGCATCATATGTTGATCCTAAGTTTGATGACTTTGCAAATCTCCTAATCCAAGAGGAAGCTAAGTTAATGAACATGGGTCTAATCAAGTCTTCTAAGTCACAAGCATTGGTAGCTAGTGATTCTAAGGGATAGAAAGAATCAAGGAGTCTTCATAAGAAGCAATAGAAGAAAAGAACAAGCCACATAAAGAATCCTCATCCTCATCCTAAAAAAGATAATCATCTAAGAAGGAGAGGCATTTTTGTGCATATTGCAAGAAGGATGGACATGAAGAACACTATTGTTATAAGGATATTGATGAGTTTAAAACTCTTCCCAAAAAGAATCACATTGATTATCCTTCTAGAATGTCTGAATCTTCTTCTCCTTCTACTTCAAAACAATCTAAAAAGGACAAATGTCAAGCATCTACATCAGGATATAAAGGACAAGCTCTTTGTGCCTTTTTAGGTCTAGGATCAGGGAGATGGCTTCTAGATTCAAGAGCATCTCATCATATGGAATCTTCATAGTCCATCTTCTCTTCATTTCAGCCTTGTACTATGTCTTCTATCTTGACAAGAAACAATACATACATGAGTGTAATTGGGAAGGGATCTATTAGTTTTGGGGACAATAGTTTCTAGGATGTTTTATGTGTTCTTCATTTGATGAACAATCTTCTTTTGATATATTAGATTACACATGGTGGAGATGGGAGGACTATGGAGTTCACTCCTAATTTAATCATCATTCGAGACTTGGAGACTAGAGATATCATTGCTAGTGGGGTGGTTAATCATTCATCTCTGTTGTATACCTTTGTAGATTTTGCTTCTGATGATGACCTTGTTCCTTCGACTATTGATCTCATAAGCCATGGTTTTGAGGATAAATTTGGCTACTTGAACTTGGGAGTTCTCACATTAGATCTAGTACTTGAGCCATGCATTATATCTTCCCCACCTATTGTTGTAGTTGATGATTCTTGTGAAGCCACAGTTTTGGTTCCTTGTGATTCAGTGCAGCAGGACATACATAGTCTTCCGGATATGGCTACTTTGGATGGATTCTTGATAGGTATTTTAGACTTGTTTATGGAGTCTCATCTTGTAGATTTGGGACACATCATTGATTAAATTCATCTTCTCTTTGGTGGAGAAGAAGCTTCTTCAATTTTTGTGAGGGAACACCTTGAACCTCTTGTTCATTCTCTACATGATCATTCTTTGTAGTTTGGCATGAGTGTGGATACTTTTCGATAACATTTGGAGGAGGCTTCTTTATCTTTAGAGGGTATATCCTTATCTTTGGATCATGTTCTACATTAATCTCTACTAGATGTTAGATTTTCCTCTTCAACAGTGTGGCCTAGAATACTTGTTTGGAGTGTGTCAACTTTCAGCATCGACATGGAGACACTTAGCATGCTTTAGAGATATCATGCTTTCACTCATGATAGTTGTATGGAGTTAGAGATACAACTTTTGGAAACTCCATGATACAATAAAATGTTACAAGAGAGAGAATGGCAAGAAAGCTTGCTTCACAATGCAAGATTGATTAATGGTTGAATATGATTCAATAAGCTTGAATTGATCAAATTATACATGAGATAACTTGATTATAAAGGCAAGATAGATATGTAGGATTAGACAAGATCATGACAAGTGTCTTAATCCTATTACATTAGACAACTAACAATCTAATCGCCTAAGAATCAAGCAATACTAGCTAGATAAGATAAGTTCTAGAGAAACCAACTAAGACTTCGAGAAAGAATCTTATATCCTAAGTAAACTTAACATGTGGATGTCCCCTAATTACCTAGTGAGTGAATTAGCTAGGTAAAAGACATTTATTCACACCAACACCCCCCTTAAGTGCAACTTAGGGAGAATATTATTATGCACACTATGCAAAGATGACTATGACTATGGGTCCTAGCTACTAGGCCATGTTAGGTACCCATTTACAAATGAAAATGAAAATTCAATCTATTGCAATCAGAGAAAAGGAGAAAACCCAATGAGACAAAAATCCTCTCCAAAAGAGAGAAAACAAAACAAAGAAAAACAAACATGATGTATGGAGGGCTCAATGATACCCCCCAAGGACTACATCCATCATGTATATACAATCAATGAACCCCCCATAAGAGGGTAATAGAGAGATAAGATATCCTCCCCATGATGAAGAAGCTCCAATGCTGATGAAGAATGCCTAAAAACAAAAGATGATCCAATGTTTGCAAGCAACACATCTTCCCTTAGGAAGAAACAAATCCATAAGCTAATGATGAAGCCACTCCATGTCCAATTGAAAGGAGGAAGAATGAACACTCAACATGTATGCCTCTGAAAATAGATGAGGAGTCTCCAAGCTTAAATGAATCACAACATAATCATTGTCAAACTCAACCAAGAAGAATGACAAATCAAGTGAATAAGGAGACTCATGAATGTCAATACCAAAAGACAAATTAGATGGTATAATAATTGTTCTAAAACTTTCATCAAATAAGAGAGAAATACCCTCAAGTGTGTCCTCCAAATTTGTAGTATGAGACTCCATGAACAAGTTAGAGATACCTGTCAAATACTTATCCCACAAAGCAAGATCTGGAAAACTATGATCATCTTGTTGAATAGAAGCATCAATGGCTAAAGAAGCAGGGGGTGGAGAAGGAGGAAGCTCAACACTAGTCTCTAGAATACCAAGGTGTAGATGACCAAACTTCTCCTCACAAACATGGTTCACACTCGATGGAGTGTGTGATGCAGTCAAAGGAACATTATCATCTTTTGAAGCAAAATGTGAAAAGGAATACACATGAGATGAATGATCAACCATCCTGATAGCAACAATATCCCTAGTCTCCAAGTCCCTTATGTACACCCTATCAGGAGTGAACTCAGCTATTTTACCCTGACCCCCATGAGTAATTTGATAAATAGAAAGGAGACTAGTGGACAAGAAAGGAACAAAAAGTACATTGAAAATCCCTTCCCCCATGTCAATAGAACCCTTTACACTTACCTTAATATATGTATTATTACCCATCAATATATGAGGAGAATTATAAGGCTCAAAAGAAGAGAACATGTCCATAGAAGATTCCATATGATGAGATGCCCCTAAATCAAGAAGACATCTATGAGATTCAAGACTTGCAGAGGCCAAGAGTACTTGTCCTTTCATTTTGTGTAGCCTAGAAGTAGATATTGTATTCTCTAACTGAGATGATGCTGAGGCGGCTACCAATTGAGATGTTGAAGAAAAAGTAGAAGAAACTGATGAGGGAAGTTGAATGTTATTCTTTTGAAGGTGTGTGAGTTCATCAATCTTCTTATTATAACATCTATGCTCATCATCTCCTAATCTTTTGCAATATGAACATTTGAACTTCTTCTTTTTAGATGATTCCTCTTTTGAAGAGGGTGTAGACTTAGGTGTGCTAAGTGAAGGAGGAAATTTACCTTGCTCATTAGACTTGGGATCCTTGTTTTGATTCTTACCTTTGTCACTTGAAGCCTTTGTATCCTTTGCAAAAAGAGAATGAGATGTAAAAGACTTCAATGTGCCCATGTTGCCAACTTTGCTTGTTCCCTTGTGAGTTGAGTTACAAATTCATCAAGAGAAGGCATTTTGTATGCATTTCCAAGGGCATCCATTGTGGCATAAAATGTAGAAACAAACACTGAATAATTAGGACCAAGCTTAGCAAGAATAGAAAGAATCAACTGTTCATCCTCTTTAGTGACCCCATAATTACATAACTGCAATCTTAGAGAATTGAGCTTAGAGAAGAAGTCCTAGATATTGTTAATATCTGATGGAATAAGACACATTAATTCATTCTCCAACTTAAATTTCCTCATCTTATCTGGCTTACCACAGAGACTCTCTAAAGTAGTCCAAACTTGATTAAGATGTGTGCAAGATGCAACATGATATCTAAGATATGGAGAAATGGAAAAAATGAGAGTACCAAGAGCTTCATCCCTTATATCAAACCATTTCCTTCTCTCTTTAGCACTTGTGGGTTTTGCATCTTGACCAAATGTGATCCTTTGCAACTTTAATTTTAACAATAATAACTCCATTTGATTTCTCCACTCATGATAGTTATATGGAGCTAGAGATACAACTTTTGGAAAATCCATGATACAATCAGATGTTACAAGAGAGGAAGAGAAAATTCCCTTCACAATACAAGAAATTAACCCCTTGTCGCAAACAAATTTACACTTTTTTGCAAATTTACAACAATGTATCCCAAACTACCAAATCAGATACAAAATCAAAATATGAAAATATGGAAATTTTTTTGCAAAAAGTGCATTAGTAGATCTGAAGTGCTCTTGAATACATTCCCGATGCTGCAAATTTGGGGAAAATTGGAAACTGGAGCAAAAAGATATGAGCTCAGAGGCGAAAAAAGAATATTTGTCTTCAACCTAGAAAAAATGGCACAAAATTGAAAAATTTCTACAAAATACTTGCACCACTGAAAAATTGAGACTTCCATCTTTCTGATGAAATTTTGTTTCAAAAAAATTTCCTCTATTTGCAAAAGTTATGAAAAAATGAAAAAAAGGCCTGTAAAAAGGAACTTGGGGGCAAAATCAAGGCAACTTAGAGACTAAGTAGGTGCAAAAAATGGGCTTAATATGATATGGCCAGTTTTTAAACTTTATAAAGTCTTACTACAAAAGAAAATGACCCACATAAATGGTCGGCCTTTTTAGACTTGAATATGAGGATTTTAAAACAAGGTTTTATATCTTAAAGACTTGTAATGAAGAACCATGTTAGCTTTAAAAAGCATACATGACTTCATCACCAAATTCAAGTCACTAAGAACATAATTGAAGGATTGTAAAATTGAGAAATTAGATACATAATTGATCTTAAGTGTTCTTTCAAAGCTAGGACCTGAATATTTAGTGTTTGTCTCTACTTTCTATGCTACAAAGAATGCCCTTGGGAGTGAGTTTAAGATGCCTTCCTTTGAACATTTTTCTATGCAACTCAATAGGGAGCAAGATAAGCTTATTCAAATGGGTACTTTGAATTCTTCAAAATCATATTCCTTGGTTGCAAAGGATGAGAAGTCTTCAAGTGGAAAAGAAAATAAAAAGAACAAGCCTAAGAAGAACACACAATCCGCATCAAATTCCACAAAAGAACATAAAGATTCATCTTTAAAAGAGAAAACATCTAAGAAGGAGAGGCATTTTTGTGCATATTGCAAGAAGGATGGACATGAAGAACATTATTGTTATAAGAAGGATATTGATTAGTTGAAAAATCTTCTAAAAAAGAATCACATTAGTTTTCCTTCTAGAATGTCTGAATCACCTCCTCCTCCTTTAAAATAGTCTGAAAAGGACAAAGGAAAAGCATCTACATCAAGATATGAAGGACAAGCTCTTTGTGCTCTTTCAGGTCCAAGATTAGGGAGATAGCTTCTAGATTCAAGATCATCACATCATATGGCATCTTCAAAGTCAATATTCTCTTCATTTCAGCCTTGTACTAGTCTCCTATCTTGGTGGGAAACAATACATACATGAGTGTAATTGGGAAGGGATCTATTATTTTTGGGGACAACACTTTCTAGGATGTCTTGTGTGTTCCTCATTTGATGAACAATATTCTTTCCATATATCATATTACACATGGTGGAGATCGGAGAACTGTGGAGTTCACACCTGATTTAGTCATCATTGGAGAATTGGGGAGTAGAGAGATCATTGCTACTAGGGTGGTTGATCATTCATCTCAATTGTATACCTTTGTATATTTTACTTCTGATGATGACATTGTTCCTTTGACTATTGATATGAACCATAATTCAAAGGAGACATTTGGCTTCTTGAACTTGGGAGTTCTCACGTCAAATCCAGTTCTTGAGTCATGCATTTCATCTCCTCCATCTACTGTTGCAGTTGATGACGCTTGTGTTGCTATAGTTTTGGCTCCTAGTGATTCAATGCAGCAGGATCTACATTTTCTTTTAGATTTGGCTACTTTGGATGGCTTCCGGATAGGTATTTTAGACTTGTTTGTGGAGTCTCATCTTGTATATTTGGAGGACATCATTGATAGCATTCATCTTATCTTTGATGGAGAAGATCCTTCTCTAGTTTTTGTGAGGAAACACTTTTACCCTCTTGTTCATTCTCTACATGATCATTCTTTGCAGTTTGATGTGACTATGGATACTTTTGGACAACATTTGGAGGAGGCTTATTTATCTTCAGAGGGGATATCACTATATTTGGATCATGTTGTACATTCATCTCTATTAGATGTTGGATTGTCCTCTTCAACAGTGTGGCCTAGAACACTTGTTTGGAGTGTGTTAGCTTTCGGCATCGACATGGAGACACCTGACCATATCTTGGAGACATCATCCATTATCCATATTCCTGACATCTTGCATCCATCCATGGTTTTGTTTCTTCCTAAGGGGAGGAACGTTGTTCGACGAGATTGGATCATCTTCAACATTCAATGTTGAGCTTCTACCATCATTGCAGGTGACTCAACATTGAGGGGGGGCTACCTTGTCTCTCTTCTACTTCTCTCTTATGGGGGGTCTTTTTCGTCACATGGGTTTTTTTCCTTCTCATGCTTCATAGAGAGTATTTCTATTTTTTTATTTCATCTCTCTTTTGGGGAGGAGTTTTGTCCCACTTTTTTTTCCCTTTTCTCCATTTTTGAGTCATTGCATTAATTTCATTTGTATATTTACATGGGTACCTAACATGGCCTAGTATTCGAGACCCATCTGTGTGTCATTTGCATAGTAATTTGCTACTCCCTAAGTTGCACTTAAGGGGGGGTGTTGGTGTAAATAAAGTCTTGTACCTAGTTAATTCATTACTAGGGGACTTATTTACACATGTTAAGTTTACTTAAGTCATAGGAAGTAATATTTCTAGAAGGTGTTAGTTGTCACTAGTTGTTATCTTATCTTTTGACAACTACTACATGTGAACCTAGGTAAGTGTGATTAGTTGTCTCATGTCATTTGATTAAGACACTTTTCATAATCCTATGACATCTTGTATCTCACCATGGGTATATAACCAAGGGGTCTCTCTCATTGTACACCACATACAATCATATCATTGAATCATATTGATAAGAATATAGTTTATTCTTGTCACATTCTTTTCTCTCTTCTTGTGCTTTCCATTTGGTCTCAAGATCTTGGCAGCCATAGCAAATTCTAACATGGTATCAAAGCTATATCTCAATTCTAATAGAATAGATCCCTAGAATTTAGAATAAGGCAGTTGATACAATGGCTACAATTGGTTCCCTAATTGATATGCCTAAGGATCGAACAAACTGTGAGCTCCTCATCGAACAACTTTTAATCCATGCATATGATATCCTAGAGAGTGAGATGGTGTGTGACATTGTAGGTCTTGAGTCACCTTGGTATCATGATATTTACACTTATCTTTGTGATAACATCCTACCCCATAAAATTACATGCAATCAATGCAAATCCTTCATCCAATGTACCTCCGGCTACACCATCGTGGGAGATACACTTTATCGTCGTGGGTATGATGGTACTCTTCTTAAATGTTTGAACGAACTAGAAGCTCACACTATGTTAACCAAGGTACATAGTGGTATTTTTGGGGCCCATTCTAATGGCATGGCCTTAGCCAAAAGGATTATCAAAGATAGATATTAGTAGCCTACACTGCAGCATGACTCTTGCAAGCTCATGAAGAAATGCCTACCCTATTAGCAACATGTAGATTTGATACATGCTCCAACATAAGATTTGCAACCTCTCATAGCACCATAGCCATTTTCTCAAGGGGGTTTTGACTTGATCAACAAGATCTACCCTCCATCTTCTGATGGCCACACTTTCATAATCACTACCACTAAATGCTTCACCAAGTGGGTGGAAGCCATGCCACTCTCCCAAATTACAGGTATTCATATATCTAAATTCTTCCCCTTCCATATTCTCTGTAGATATGGAATCCCTTCCTCAATCATCATCGACAATGGAAAGACATTTAAAAACCAAGCTATGAAACACCTATGTGAAACCTTCCACATCCAACATCATTGGTCCATGCCCTATTACCCCCAAGGTAATGGTTAGGAAAAGGAAACCAACAAAACCTTAATCAAAATCCTTAAAAATATGGTCAATAACACTAGTTGAGACTGGCACCTCCATCCCCATCCTGCCCTTTGGGCATATCACACTTCCATCCACACTCCCACTGGCACCACTCCATATTCTCTCATCTATGGTGTCGATGCCATCTTGTTGATCGAAGTCAAGATCCTATCACTTAGAATATCCTTGAAGAATCTCATAAGTGATGAATATGTTCGAACTGTATGACTCAGCCAGTTGGAACTCCTAGACAAACAATAGATCAAAGCATACAATCATCTTCAAGCATATCAAAATCATCTTATGAGAAGCTAAAACAAGAAATTTATTCCTTTTTAGTTCAATGTTGGTGATATAGTCCTCAAGTAGAATCAACATACCCAGCAAGATCAAGACAAGAAAGGAAAGTTTGAGGCAAAATGACTAGTTCCCTACGTGGTCATAGCTAGATATGGATCTGGGGCATATAGGCTTGCTACACTTGAAGGGGAGCCCCTAGAGGAGCCTATCAACATCATGCACATGAAAAGGTTCTACACCTAAGTTAGTTGGGTTATCCTATCCTCAAAAATACCAAAAAAAAGTAAAAAATTGTCAAAAATAAAAGTCAAAAATCCAAAAGTAGTAAAGAGAAATAATCCATCTTATGGTTAAAACCACCTTTGGTGGCACCTTGGATAAGTACGTTTAGTGAAAACCTAGTAATAGACACCAATCATAGAGGGCTTAATTATTATCTACCTTGTGCCTAGTTGCTTTATGCTTCCATCCATCCTATCCTCACATCCAATCCTAGCATCCTATTGATCTAGTCTTTCAATCTACATCCCCTTATCTACCACTTGGTATATTTTGGTTGAGCATTGGATGATCATCATCTACTATCCATAATCCTAAGCTTTAATCCTAATCTAAGCTTGTGTCATTTGTTTGTATTTTCAATCGATCTCTCACATTCATCTAGGGTTGTTCATCATGTCAGTCCTCATTAGGTCTTATCTTGTCATGTCATCAATAGTGAATGTGACTGCATATGCCTTCATTTGGTTGTAGTCTTCCCTCGATGGGTATCCTCATTAGTTTTTAGTATCTAGAATAGTACGGTCTACAACCTGACTTGGATTTTCCCCTTAGACCATTTTCCATCCTCGCATGTCAGGCGTTGTTCATCCTTCATCTATCTAGTTTCATCCTTTGTCATTGGTCTTTTTCAAACTACCTTGCTCTACACTTTCATGTAGGTAAGGTCAATCATTTGATCTACCCCGGGGGCTTTTTTCCATCCAATCTTCAGCATCCATCATTGTCTCCATCTTCCTCTTTCTTCTTTTATCCATGGTCTTTTATTGAACTACAAGGGCTCTATGCTTTCATGTAGGAAAGGCTAATCCTTGATCAACCTCCTAGCCCCTAGGTCTTTAGGGTGTTTCGGTCTCATGTCTTGTGTTGTGTAATCAAGATGTCCCTATCTAGCTAATTCTTAACAAACGAGATCCACTAGTATCATGAGGTTTGATTAGTCTCGACTATCCTAAGTCATGTCAATCACTTAGTTTAGTCTCCATCTTTGGTCTCAACAGTCCTTCCTACATCAGAACACATCAATCCTATCAACCTTTTGATCCTATGGAAAAGGATGTTTGACATTGATTTTTTTTTGTGATACTTTTGGCATTTTTTTTATCATTTGAGCTTCCTATTATATCTTGTTAGGGTCACCATGATCCATCATATTATGGTGCACTTTGACTAGTAAACATAGGGGCATATCTTGATCTTTTGCTTGTTGTTGTCTACTAGGTTTTCCTACATAGTACCCATAAATATCCCTACAATCTTGTTTTACATTGGGGCATCCTTTGTGCTTGTGGTTATCCCAATGCTTGGCCGGACCCAAGTCATCACGAATTTGGGGTATTGGGATAGCCTCCTTGTCTATTGTGTTTGTTTCATGCATTAGACACTAATCTTCCTTGGTTCCTCATACCTTGGCGTGTCGTGTCTTGTGCTATAGCAAAAATTAGTGCTCCAAAAATGGAAAATAGCATTAGGATTGCATTTCATTCATCCTCTCATTGCATTGCATTTATCCTCCATCCATCTTGTTCTTAACCTATGACTAGTGATTTTGGTTGTGCAAACATTCATCTCCCATCTTCTTCTCTTCTCAGGATGCCTATGGTTTTGATACGTGCAACTTCACACCCATCATTCATTATTTTTATAATGATTATAGGGGAAGTACTTTCTATAAGCAAAAGAAAGTCTAATACGCAAATAAAGTAAGCCTACCACTAGCTTCCATCACTATGCAAGCCCTTATTTACACTCATTCCCATGCTAATTCAATTCAGATATTAATGTTTGTAGGGAATTTAATTTCACCCATCACTCATGTAGGTTGCATTCATTTTATAACATCAACAGTACCAAGGTCATCTTTGTTGTCAAATCCCTAGTCTACGACATGCAAAATGAGCAAAGAAAATGAAATTGATACATAACTATAAGGAAATGCATTTCCATCATAGAGACAGGTGAATCCAATCCTTCATTAAAGTCCAATTTGATCTCAAATGACACAAATGTCATCTCATCTAGCATGGTAGGTTCATTCTATTGCATTTCATCCCATGTGCATTTATCTTGTCATATTTATTTTAAGTTGTTTAGATTAATCTTAATTGGTTATTCTAATCATCTTATGTTCATTTCATTATCAATTCATTGCATTAAATATTTTTCATATTAGTCTATTACATTGCATTCTCATAACAGACATCAAGTCATAATAAAAGTAAATTAATTGTACAATGTACAACACAGATGTCGATCTGCTATGTGTTGATTGACATTTCTTGATCACATTTGCTAATTATTTCATGCATGTATCACCACTTGCATCACAAATCATTAGGCTTAGGTCCATAGCATATAACATCATAAATCATTCATCACATCTTGCATCACAAGCATTAGGGATCATGTATTTCATCCATGTCATCCACATGAGCATAAATATATATCATCATAAACACATACACCATCATTATCATGATCATCATAATCCATAATAAAACATATCCATACACATGTGCATAAATTAAACATCCATCACATAAGCACAACGTAGTGTCGATAAGGGCTATGAAAAATCATATAAATATCAAAATATCATGTCGAACACAAAGTCCATAATAAAGTCCATCGTACAATCAAAATAAATCCCATCATGTACATTAGTAATCATTGAATAAAATACAAGTACAGGGATTTGAATCAAATGTAGACTACATCAATGATCAAAATGATCTATATCTAATCTATGCTATGGGATTTGTGGTCTTTTCCCTCGTATACTACCCATCTGCTCTGCACCTATCAAAAACTTGTATCCTATCCTCTCTCCTCTGTTCTCTCTACCCTAAGCTACCCTCATCTAACCTTTGTGGGGAATCTAGCACTGGCCCTTTGCACGGGGGAGTCTCTCGATAGATGCTATACCCTTGTCTAAGTGTTCCTCATGACCATGATGGTGCTAGCCTCTATGGTATTGCTCAAACATAGGGTGTTACATGACATGTGGGATTTGGAACCTCTCTAAAATAAGCCCCCATAAAATAACTCGACTCTCTCATATACTCATCCCTCTCCACTGCTTGTATCCTAGCCACATCTCACTCCACCCTATACCTATCCCATAATCCAATCAGGTATCTCCTCTCTTGCTCTCAAGCATCCTATGCCATCCTCAACTGGTCTACTTGTGCCTGCATCTATGACATTTGATCCACCATTGCATCCCTCTCACCCTAAAAGGAATGTACCTATTCCTCTATCACATCCCTCTCATCCTACAAGGCAGGTACCTGTGCCTTTGTTGCATTCCTCTCATCCTGCAAGGTCTACATCTGTGGCATCACTACCTCTACACTCTCTAGTACTAACTTTGCATTCCCGGCTATCTACTTTGTAACCTCTAATCTATCTCAAAGCTCATCTCGCTCCCTCCTCAACTCGATCATCTCCCTCTGTAGCTTTGCTAGTTGTCTTTGGACCTCATCTCTCTCTACCAGTGCCTCCAGTAACTATTGTCATGCACCATCTATTAGGGCCATATAGTCTCTCTCCCCATTTGTCTACAACTTGTCCACCTCGACATGCAACCTATCCCTATCTACCTCTGACTCCCTGACTCTCTGCTCTACAATCCACAATCTTGCTAGGGATCCTACTAGTAGTACAAATGGATCCTCTAGTGGTGGAGGTACATATGGTATTATATCCAATTGATGTATCTTTGGGGCATCCTCCTCCATTGCCTCCCCCTGTCCTCTCACCTAATGACCTCTCTCCTCCTCTACCTCAACTTCTCTATCTCCACCCCTCCTTTGTCGGCCCCCTTTCCTCTTGACTCTCCTCTGTTAGGCTAACCTCACTTCATCCTCTAAGTCGTAGCCTAGTACCCCTACAATCTAGTGCATTGTCATCATCCTCCCTAGCATGTGTTATGCCCACCATGTGGAGTACCACACTATAGTCCCTGTGTCTACTATAAATCATCTCCCTGGATATGGCACTAGCTATAACTCCTCCCACATATGTCATGCAAACTCTCCTATAATTTGATCACCCCACAACTACTCCCGAGTAATCTGCTAAAACCTCAGCGGTCTAGGATGGATATCCTATTGTAACCCAAACTACCTCATCACCCTATCTGCCTTGTGAAGCTCAATGATGTGTGGGTCCTAGCCAATTAGGTAGCATACTGTGAAGAAGTATCTGCTATGCCTCTTCTCATCCTATCTCCAACCTAAAAACTATCAATGCTAGTATTGCATCCATACAATATAATCTCCCTATAGATCTTCTAACCTCCTCTTCCATCCCTCCAAGTCACTGACATCTTGGTAATGCAACCACTAGTTGTACTCTATCCCATACTAGTATGATACTGGTAGTGTCTCGTCCTATGTCTCTACTATCAAGATCCCTGGCCTTGACACACTAATGTGCTCCCAGGCCCATACCTGGAGCAGTGTCACATATGTAATGCTAAGGGCCCTCTTATAGAAGACCACATGTAGATCATAATATAGTTGAGCTAGTACACATGCACCCCATGTGAACTCTCCCTCCCTCCTCTCCACAATGTTTCACATAACCTCAATGACCTTGAGGCTGTAAAACTGCCTACACTTCTTTAGTGGTAAGATCCTACTGATCAGTCTATAGAGGTACAGTCGTAGCACCAACACCCCTAATCCCAATCATCCATCCAAATCTAACTCTGCCCCCTAGATTAGGAGATCTACCCATCTGAAGATCGCTCGTAGGCTCCTATCCTACTCTCTCCCCTAGCTCTATGTCTAGCTCACCAGGCGTCCGATTGGTAGTCACAATATTCTCCATACGTCCTCGAGGATCATGATCATCTCCCCTATTGGGATATGGAACGTCAAAGTCTTTGAGCTCCATCGCTCCATCAACACTGTTAGTAGTGCCCAATGTGCTCTGCTATTGGGATATCCCACCATGTGAAGCAACCCCACTTGTGCCAGTGCTACATGGTCGTGGGCATTCATCGCTCCAATGGTCACCTCTAAGACTATCAAGTGTCTCTCTCTCATTTGCAACATCTCAAAGCTCTACATCTACACTGATCAATGTAATATTTTTTCATCACTTTCATTCTCCTTTTCCTTCATTCTTCCCTTGCCCTAGGATTTTGGTGAATTCACCACAGTTCTGGTCAAAATTTCCCCCTTTTTAGACTTCGGAAAATTCACCCTTTCCTCGGGCAAATTCACCTTTCCCCTACCTATGGGAAAATCCACCCTTAGGCGAATTCTCCTTTCCCTAGGTGAATTTTCCTTTCCCTAGGTGAATTTTCCTTTCCCTTGCCTATTGGCATATTCGCCCTTTCCTTAGGCAAATTTCTCTTTTCCCCTTCACGTTAGCAAATTTTCCTTTTGGTGAATCCATTTTTTTGGTCATCTTGCGAAGCCACCCCTTCAAGAGGTGAATTCACCTCTTTCATAGTAGCACCCATAGATGAGTGAATTCCCTATACAAAGAATTCACCCCTCTTAATGACAAGTTCACCTTTTTCGTGAACTTCCCTCCTTTTTGGTGAAATTGTCTCTCCAAGAGGCTAGTTTTCCTATTTTCCAGTTGTGCCCTTGCATGGGCGAATTCATCGTATGACGAATTTGAGTTTGTCCGAGGAAATTTTTCCTATTTTTATTTTCTCCTCTCCCCTACTGGGTGAATGCACCCATGAAAGAGGTGAATTCACCTCTTTGTCAGCTGCTAGTTCATGCCCTTTGATGGGAAAACTCATCGTATAGATGGGCGACTTCACCCATCTGCTGCTAACCCATTTTCTTGTCTACCCAAAACCCCCAAAATCTAAAATACATGAAACATTTAAAATATTAAACAAAAATCATAGAGAATGGTTTTGAAGCTAACCTTGTGGGGTACCATGCACTCATAGTAGAACTGGCACACCTCATCACCCTAGTGGATGATCTCATCATCTACAAATCCCTCAACATCTCTCTCGTCAACCATCCTCGTCACTCCTCCTCTCTCTCTCTCTCTTGCTGAGTCAATTTCCAAATGTGCAAGTGGTGAATAGTAATTTCTAAAATTACTATATATAACTTTTCCCTCTCTTTTTAACTTTTTTAAGTTTTGGGTATTTTTACCCTTTATTTAATATTTTTTTAATTCATTTAATCCCCTTTCTTCTACGGGCTACCATTTTCACCCTGTTTGTCTATTTTCCTCCATTCAAAATCCATTCTTCATGGTTTTTTGTGCTCTATCACATGGTTCCCTCCATTTCTTCATATCAAGAAGTCACTTGGGGCCCCTTTTTCTTCCCCATCCACCCTCTCGAGGGGGCATACACCTGTCATTTTCCTTTATACCTCCATCCTATCCACTTCCTTGTGAGACTAGGGCATCTCCTTTCATTTTCCATGATTAGAAAACCTACATAGTTTTTTCCTATGCTGGGGCATCATTTTCTAGTCATTTCCTTTATCGAGTCATCTATGTTTTATTTTTTGTTGAAACACTATTATTCTAATAGTATTTCGAAGAGGGGGAAAATGTAGACATCTAAATTTGACCACCCCCATATGGTCAAATTCATCCCTTTATTCTTCTATCCCGCACCCCTTCATCGACGTTAATTAAATAATTCATTTAATTAATATTTCCTCTTTTAATAATGTTCTTAAGGTATTTAATTAAATAATTAAATACTTTATCTTTTATCCCCTTTCTTCTCTAAATTAAATAAATACTTTAATTTATTTAATTTAGCCACTTGGCTTTATGAATTTAAATTAATTTTTAAATTCACCTTTTTCTCTCTCCTTGTCCCATCCTCCATAATCCCCCTTTAATCTGGATTAATTTAATCAATCCATGATTAAGATGTGCACACCCCTAATCAGGATTAGTGTCACATCCTCCATAGCTCTCCACTTGCCTTAATACTTCATTAATCAACTTAATCCCCTGTTTGCAGAACTTTAATTACTTGACTAGGTCAACCTAATCCTTATGCAATTTATGGCACACCCCCAAGTCAACCTTCAATAATTTCTTTCTCCTTTTGGAGAAGGAAACTCATTCCCCCATGTGAATTTAAAATTCACATTTATTCTTCTAAGGTCTTTTAGGATTTTTTAATTCCTCTCCTCTTCCTCATAATGATATTTGAGTAATTTTAAATTCCTCATGTGTCACATCTCCCACATGGGGACAAGGACCTCCTTTATGAGGAGATCTTGTCCCAATCCCAAGGTACCTTAAAGTACCTCCACCTCACCTTCCCCTTGACACCTCATTGGACACATGGCAAGATGTGATGGCTTGTGAGTTCTCAACTCTCCTTGGCCCTTGATCTTGTCCATGTTGGGATCATCTCAGCCCTCCATTTCTTAGAGGCATTTCCCCTAAGATTAGATGATTTTACCCTCATTTTAATTCATTTAACTTTCTAGCCTTCAAGCCTTCAAGAACTCCAACAAGCATCCACTATTGTTGCATCTTTGAGCTCATATCTTGAAGCTATCCAAATAACCATTTGCATCATTTCATTCCTCATCCATTGATGATCGTTTAGAGCTAGGTTGCATGCTATTTTTCATCTAAAGGAGCACACAATCAAATGAATCAATAGGGCCAACCAACTCATCAACTTGGGAAAGGTAACATACTTCATTTTGTATTTGATTTTGTTCAAGTTCAACTAGGCTATTTGTTGAGGTGTTGTTAGTGTATTTTATTTGTTTGCATTTGTTTTGTTTTGCATTTAGACTAGGAGATTTCATTTGCACACACCAGCCAAAAAATTTTCAAAAAAACAAGCTAGACACCCCCTATTTCCCAAGTTGACCGAATTCTCTCGTTGGCCTTCAACAACTATCATCTGAACATGGTTTATAGCTTGAACCTGGGAGTGGATTGTGATGTTTATGTCTAGAACTTGTGCATTAACCCTATTGAGCTTACAATTTGGAAAAGGAAAAATCTCTTGCATGCCTTGAACACATTCATGAGATAAAAGAAATGAAAGAGAATGATACTTTCTTTTAAAGTTATCAATTTCCTCCCTATCAAAATCAAAATGAAACCTGCCCAGAGCTACATACAGATAGCTCAACAAACCTTTAAGTAGGGAGAGCTTGAAAGCTTCATCTATATCAACATATCTCTACTTGTGATGCAAGTAATGCCTAAGAAATAAACCACCTACAAACCCTTCGCCATGCATGAGATCATATGATTGAACACTCTACAATAAAGCTCCATCGTCCTTTTATTTTCTTGTGTTTGTAATATTTCTTACTTTTTGGGCTCAACCCATGTGACTTTGGACTTCTAAGCTTAGCCCATGTGACTCCTAGGGTGTTCCTTCTTACCAGCCATTTTTTTTTTGCGAATATCTATTTCTATGTTTTATATTAATATAGATATTATGCCTATTCATCAAAAAAAATTATATTAATAATTATAGTTATTTATTATATATGCTTATACAATATATTATATAATATTATTTATTATCAAATACCATAATATGATATATTATATTATATTATTTATATCTTATATACATATAATATATATTAATAACTATATACTATATAATATTAATATCATTGTATTATAAAATAACACATATATAGTAATTATAATTAGTTTATTATACATATCAATTAGAGAAAATTTTGGTCTATTTTTTGCATACATTTATGTAGCACATGAGGTCAATTGTTATGCCATTTATTGAAAATTGTGTTGTTTCACATGTCCATGTCCATGTCCATCTCAATTTCTATATCCATCTTCCTCTCTATCTCTCTCCATTATCTCTATATCTCCCTCTCTCACACACACACATATTCCTTGTTTCTCCCTCCCTATCTCTATCTCTATCTCTCTATCTCTCCCCCCTCTCTCTTCTCTCTCTCCCTCTCTCTATCGCTTGTATATATCACCTCCTTTATCTCTCACTGTTACCCCCTCTATATATCAATCTCTACCTCTATATATAACTACTTATATCTTTATCATTATATCTCTCTATCGCCCCCTCTCTCACCCCTATATCTTTCCCAAGTTATATCTATGTCTTTTTTGTTGCAAGGTGTGTTCCCTTGGTATTCTTTTGTTGTGTAACAAAGTGCTTAGGTTTGTGACATGGCTTAATTTCCTTCTATGGATTCATTAACTTTGGTAGTTTTATCAAGCATTAACAAGTCACCTTTTTGGTGCAATGATAACCATTTGTGCAACAATTGGTACCAAATCCCAGGTCATAGGTTCAAACTCCTCACTTTCACTAGGGGGATTATTGCAAGGTGTGTGCCCTTGGTCTCCTTATGTTGTGCAACACAAGGCTTGGGTTTGTGAAATGGCTTAACCACCTTCCATGGATTCATTAACTCTAACAATTGTATTGGGCATTAATAGGTCAATATTTTGGTGCAACGAAAACCATCTGTGCAACATTTGTCTCTCCTTTCTATCCCTATCGATCCCTCTCTCTTACTCTCTTCCTATCAATACCTCTTTCTATCACTCTACTTCTCTCCCTCCTCTCCTCTAATCTCTCAATATCTCTCTCATATATACACACATGTGTAGGATCATCATGGAAAAAATAGCCCTTAAGTGGCAAAAATTCAAAAATCGAGCTAGGCAACTTGACATAGAAATTTGAATAAATTATCTATATTATTTCAAAAATATGTAAGAATAGAATCTATAGAAAATTGAATGTAGTTTCTAACTACTAGGTTTTTTAACAAAAAATAATAATTTGGTGAAAATTTGAAATTTCAATGCAAGGGTAGTTAAATTTCAGTGGAAAAAGAAGTAGGTGTCTATTTGACCACCCTAACCACAATAATATGATAATATTTTTTTATAAGATTTTAGATATAAGTAGATGACTCATGCCCCGATGTGATGCATATTTTTTTGTAATTTTTTTCCAAGTAAATAGGTAATTATGAATTTTTTATTACAAATTTTTAAAAAATATAAAAAACCTCGTATGCCTGACCACCTTAACTTGGTCAAAGCTTCATGAAATTCAATTTTTCTTTTTTTAATCCTATATTATGCGAAGCATAGAATGTGACACATTTTTTGGATTCAAAAAATGTGATACCATTTGAAAGCTATAGATGTTTTTCAATCAACCTATCAATTAGGACTTCAGTCATAATTTGAATAGAAAATGAATAATAATTAGTTATTAAATTCAAATTAAAGCATAATTTATATTGGTGGAAAACTGAGAATGTCCTTTAAAAACCCTTTTCATTTCATCAATTTTGGGTAAGAAAATAGTCATCAGCCACATACCCATCATATTGCCACTTTTTGGCCCATCATGATCATGCACATACCCATGCACATCCCCTATTTATATATCTCTTTATATTTACCCCCTCTCTATCTCTCTATCCCTCTCTTTGTATAGTTCTCTCTCTATTACTTGCCTCTATCAACTTCTCTCTCTTGACCCTCTATCTCTATCTCCCTATCAATACCTCCCCCCTCTACCTCTTTCTTATCCACTCCATCTCTCTTCATCTCTATCTCTTTGTATCCATATCTTTCTCAACCTCTATATCTTTATCTCTCTATCTCTCTCCCCATCTCTCTATCTATTTATTTATCACTCTCTATCTCTCTACATCACCCTCTATCTATATCTCTTCCTCTCCCTTTCCCTTTCCCTTTCACTTTCTCTCTCTCTCTCAACCTCTTCTTCTCTCTCTCCATCTCTCTCTCTCTCTCTCTCTCTACTATATCTCTCCCTTTCTCTCCCTCACTCTCTTTATCTTCTCCCTCCCTTTGGGTGTGTGCAAAAAGTTGAATCCACTTTTTGGCCAAAATGTTGAACTATTTTCCCTAATTTTAAGAATTTTTCTTGTTTGACATAAAATTTTGAAGCACTTAAAGGTTAAATCTTAGAAAAGTTAGTAATATGGAATATATTACTCTTAGTCTAGTTTCCAAATATGTAATTTATTTTAATACCCAAAGGATACAAATTGATTTTCAATAGGCATGTCTAAAAGTCATTGTTTAAAAGTCACTTTTTTTTACCATACCATGCACGTGTACATCATCCATATTTTGACCTAAGTAATTGTATTTTTTTGAATCCTTTTGGGAAAATATCTATAAGACATTGAAGAATGTGCATGATATGTTTTTTGTTAATTTTGTATTGGACATATTTTTTTTGAAAATTCCTCATGTGCATCATGCATAAGATAACCTAAAATTATCATTTTTTGATTTTTTTCAAATTAAAAAGATTTTTCTAAAGAATGTGCATGTATAATTTATTTTTTAAAAAGTTATTTAAAATTATTTTAAGAAAAAGTAATTAAAATACTAAAAAAGCCTAATATTTCAAGTTTATGGATCAATTTCATAAAAGAATTTAGAAAAATAGAAAAAATCCAATTTTAAAAGAATAACATGTTTGGAATCTACACAATCTCATCTATAATGTGTTTTAATTTTGTCAAAAACTTCTACAAATTTGGTGTAGACACTTAAAATTATTCAAATGCATCACATTCATAGGTCAACGATTTTCATCATTTTCATCATTATCTTCTAATCTATCAAATTTAATTAAATAATTTTCATTAATTTGATTAAATTAATAACTTTCCTCTATTAATTAAGTAATTAATATTGTTTGATTAATTCATCATTTTTCATTATTTTCCCTCTAATTCACCTTAATTGAATAGTTTTAAATTATTTAATTAATTTTGAATTTCTCCCCTTCCACTTTATTCAATTTTTTTTGATAATTTAATTAATTACTATTTTCTTCAAACCCACCTAATTAAATATGTAACATGCCATTGTTCTACATAGTAATTTTTCCTATGTTTTACCCACAAGTGAATAGTTAATGCATCTAACCTTTAAGAGCAATAAAATTTTTATTTTCCTTTGAATAATAAATGCACATTTGAAACATATTTCAAACCTACCCATTGCATACAAAATAATTCCTTTCATTGATTTAAATAATGATGATACATAATTTTCCAAAACATTTCATATTTATAATTTCAATAGATATGCATACAAATTACATACATTGCTTAAACAAGCTTACATAATATATAAAGTACAATGGTCTAAGAAATCCCCCTCAAATATTGGCCTCCCAATGATGAGAAGAAGCATCACTCAAGCACTTTTCTACCAACCATGGACTTACTGTGGTCCCCCACACATCTACCTAACTAGTAAGATGGCCCTACCCTTTGACGAAGAGATTGTTTTGGTAACCTCATAACATTAGCCTATTTTGAGCTTGGTGTTGTGTCCTATACATTTCTAGACTGGCATATAGTGGTTACCACTTACATGTATGAACATCCCATGCCTAGTGTGTAATCTTGAATCATAGTGAAACCAACAGTGTAAACAGTGGATACTTACACTACTTTGGCCAAAGTTTTCATCTCCCTAAACTTAGTGTGGATGTCACACATTCACCCACCTTCCTAGCTCGATTTCGTTTAAAATTACCATTATAATCTATATCTAGGTTACCCCCTTTCCCATGGATCAAACAAATCCTATGAATAACCTACATAACTTCACAGAACAAAATAGCTATACTACCAAAGTGATTATAGAAACTTCTTGTACAATGCTACATATGCCTAGAATAGAAATCCTACATATATCAATGATAACTACAAATATAAATACATTGTACTCAAATAAACTCCCATATATATGATACATAAGAATATAACTAAAAAGATAGGTTCTACAACTTATTGCATAACCACAAAACAAGCAATCTCAAAAAAACATCATAACATATTCAAAAGCACTTTTTTTCTAACATAATAAATAAAGTGGAGTGGGATGGGTGGGAGTAAGAATTTGAATTCGGGAGGTGAAGTGTTTGAGGGAGAAGGGACTGTAGATGGTGACAAGGATCTTGATGGTGTCAAGGGTTCATTGGAGGATATTCTTTTGTTCTTAGACTATTCCCATACACAATCTAGAATGGTTTTTACTTGTGCTTCTGTTGACCAAATTATTGTAAGAAAATTCTACCTATGGTATGATAAAATCCCATCCCTTGGTATTATCTCCTACTAAGCATCTTTGTAGGTTACCCAAAATCCTATTCACCACCTCTATTTGTCCATCAGTCTATGGATGGTATGTAGACTTGAACTTCAAATCTGTTTTCAACTTCTTCCATAATGTCCTCTAGAAATATCCAACGAATTCAATATCTTAGTTTGAAACTATAATCTTCGGTAGACCATGTAGTTTCATCACCTTTCTAAAAAAAAAATTGTGACATGAGCAACATCAGTGGTCTTATGAAATGGAATGAAATGTGCCATCTTTGAAAATCTATCCACCACCACAAATATGGAATCATGGCCTCTTTGTGTCCTTAGAAAACCAAGAACAAAGTCCATGCTAATATCCTCCCATGGCCTCTTAGGTACAGGTAATGGTTGATACAATATAGTATTCTAACTTGTTCCTTTCACCATGTGACATGATTTGCAACTTTGTAAAAACGTCTTCACATCTTCTTGTAACTGTGGCCAGTAATAATTCTCACTAACAAGAGCAATGGTCTTATCTCAACTGAAATTCCCAACCAATCCTCCACTATGCTTCTCCTTGATTAGATTCTCTCTCGTAGAACTCCTTGGAATGTACAATTGGCTTCCTCTAAACAACACCCCATCTTGAATTAAGAAATCCAACCATCTTTTCCTATTTAATACAATAGGTTCCAAACAATCCTTCCAAGCTTCTACAAAGTTTGGATATTTAGGATACAAATTCTTGAGTTCATTGAACCCAACAACCTCTATATTTATCTCTATCAACAAATTTTTCCTTCTACTTAAGGAATCTACAACTTTGTTTGACCTTCCAATCCTATGCTTCAAAACAAAGTATAACTCTACAAAAAATCAACCCATTTTAAGTTCCTTTGATTTAACTTTCCTTGAATATTGAGATACTATATGGCTTGGTGATCAGTATATAAAATATATTCTTTTGGTAACAAATAGTGTCTCCATTTCATCAAATCCTGAACTATAGCATAAAAATATTGATCATAGACATAATATTTATTCTTAGAATCATTCAACTTCTCACTAAAATAGGCAATAGGCTTACCTTGTTAATTCAAAACAACTCTTATGATAGTGTCACTAGCATCACAATCTATCTGAAAGACCTTATTAAAATCTAGAAGTGCCAAAATAGGTTGCTATGTAACTTTCATCTAAAACATATAAAAAAATTTACCTGCTCTTGTAGTCCACTTAAACTCTTTTCTATCCCCTCTCATTGCTTCAGTTAGAGGTGCACAAATACTACTGAAATTCTTAATAAAATTTCTATAAAAGCTCACTAGACCATGAAATGATCTTACCTCTATAACACTCCATAAGGTAGGTCATTCAATGATAGCTCTTACCTTCTCTGGATCCATTTTAAGACCCTCTATTGAGATAACAAATCTTAGATAAACAAACTTTCTTCACAAAATTACATTTCTTCAAATTAATCAACAACTTCTCCTCCCTTAGCTTCTAGAAAACTATTTGAATATGCATCGAGTGCTCCTCCAATGTCTTATTAAAAACAAAAATATCATCCAAATAAATAATAACAAATTTTCCTAAAAATTCTTTCAATACCTCATTCATAAGCTTCATAAATGTGCTTGATGCATTTCTTAGGCCAAAGGGAATGACTAGCCACTTGTATAGACCCTCCTTAGTTTTAAAGGTTGTCTTCCATTCATCTCCTTCTCTAATTTGGATCTGGTGATATCTTCTCTTCAAATCTATCTTTGTGAAGTACTCAAATCCACTCAAACAATCCATAATGTCATCCATTCTCGACAAGGGAAATATATACTTGATGGTTATCTTGTTGATGGCTCTAGAATTTGTACACATCCACCATTTACCATCCTTATTTGGTGCTAGTACTGTAGTTACTGCACATGGACTCAAACTCTCTTTGATCAATCCCTTCTGCAAAAACTCTTGCACTTGTCTGTTCAACTCTTCACTCTCTACTAGAGTCATACAATGAGTTACCTTATTCAGAAAACTGACTCTAGGAATCAAGTCCATCTAATGACTAATATTTCTTACTAGAGGAAAACCTTTGAGTATGTTATCAAAAATAATAGCTTGAAACTCATTTAGCAAATCTAAAACCTCTACAGGTACCTCATTAGTATGTTTTTTATCAACTCTAGCGATCAATGCAAAACACATATGTTCATTCCTCATACCTTTTAGAAACTTTCTTAAAATAAATCAAATAAATTCTTGCATTACTTCATACCTTTTCCTCTACCTCTTTCAAGGGCTTCAACTTACATGACAAACTCCATCCTTTGTCAAAGAATAGGTGTTGCAATTTCCATCATGTACTGCTCATCCATCAAAATTCCACAGTCTGCCTAATAACATATGACAAACATCCATAGGCATAATATCACACAATGGTAATTTCCAATCTTCAACTTTACTAGAAATTGTTCATTTACCAAAGCTTTATGGTCCTTCTGAAACCAAGCAATCTAATATGGATTCAGATGCCTTCTTTTTTCCAACTACAACTTACTAACCATTTCTTCTGAAACAAGGTTATTGGTACTACCTCCATCAATAATAACATTACAAACTTTACCTTCATAGTTACAACTAGTGTGAAACAAATTCTTTCTTTGAGTTGGTTCTTTCTCCTCATTCAACAAGGCTCTTCTAGTAACAAGAACCTCTCCTCTTTCTACAACCTCAAAATGTGATGACCCAACATCTTCATCTACATGTGCAAGTCATGTATTACCCTTTGGTGTTCTATTTTTCCTTCCTTGATGTTGAGGAAACTCATATGCCCTATGCCCTTCTTCTCCACACTAGAAATAGGTTCCATAAAATCCTCCTCTCTCTAGTGCTCATCCAGATCTTCCTCTTCCTCTTTGGTCTCCATTATTTTGATCACAAGGATGATAGGTGGTATCTCCTTTCTAGTTTTGGCTACTATAGGATCATTTTCCCTTCTTTTGATCTTCATTTCGACCTCCATATGGCCATCCACTAGTCCTTCCACTACAACCTCCACCTCCTTGCTTGCTTTCAAACCTTATATTCAACTTCTCTTCTACCTTCAAAGCAAATTGATATGCATCTTCAATGGTATACATTCTTACTAGAATAAAATCTTCTTGAATGCTCAACTTCAACCCATTTATGTAACGAGCAACTTTCTCCTTGTTGGCCTTAGAATGACCTGTTCTGATAAGTATTTAGTAGAATTTTTTTGTATACTCTTTAACATATTTTCCTACTTGTTTCAACCCTTGCATCTTCTTCAACAAATCTGACTCATAGTCCCCATGAATGAACTGTCTCTTCAATTTTTCCACCATCCAATCCCATCTTGTTATTTTATCTTTTCCCCTTCTATTTTGTTCTAATAGGTCTTCTTTCCACCATATGCTAGCATGGAATTTCAAATTGGATTTTGTAAATTTTTCCCCATCTGGGTCTTCTATTTCCTCATACTCAAAATACTCTTAAATGTCATTGATCCAATCAATCAGATCCTCTGGATTTAGGTTTTTGGAAAAATTAGAAACTTCTTTCTTCAGCCTCTTTGCAATGTCGGAAATGGTCCTAATCATTCTGACTTCTCCAAGATCCATTATATCATGTGTTTCCTCTTTGAATGGCTCCCCATCTTTAGCCCCATCCTCACTTTCATCTCTTCTTTTAACATCAACTCCTCTACACAACTCCTCTTGCAACACTTGAACTTGTCTCTGGAGGGCTATAAAACCCTCTTCTGTTACCCCAATATTTCTTCCACAATGGTTTCTTCATGGAGGCATCTTTTCTCACAGATCTATAACCATAAGTCCTAGTGTAAACTTCCTCACATTTGGTGATCTTTCTACACACTCATGAAAACCTTTTCTAATACCACTTGTTAAGGGCTACACTGCCCAAAACCCACAAAACACAACAATAGTTTCCAACAAAAAAGATGCAAGACAGGAAAATAACTCACCTTCAATTATTTTTAGAAGATGAAATTATAGATTCAAAACTTATATGCTACAACCTCATGGGCTTGATAATTATAACAAAATCAATTTTGAAAAAACTATTATTTAGAGCCACAATATGTAGTAATGGAGCCACCTTCTACAATGCACTCATATCCCTTTTTATTTTACCCAAAAACTTCCCTAGAATGTTCTAAAAAGTGAAAATTTCCATTTTGTTGTGGCACCAAAGGTCCCGCCATTTGATTTTTGGCCAAGGAAGAAATTTTACTAATATTCACTTTTTAGAGGGGAACTTCATGGGGCCATAACTTTTGATTTGGGTGTTTGATTTGCTATTATTGCATATCATTGGAAAGCTCTCAAAGAGATCCACAATTTGTGGTTGGCAATAGGTCAGTTCATCCATTTTTAGAGCTATTTTGGGGCCTCTAAAATTTTATATTTGAATTTGGCACTACATTGGAGAAATTTCTCGAGACAAAAAATTTAATTTCTCCCAAACCTTTCAGGGTATTGAGGCAATTCTTTTGTAACCGGAAACATTTTTTAGCTCTGCTCCTTTGGGTAAATTTTCAAGTCCATATGATCCAGCTTAGGACGACTTACTAAAAATAGTAAGTGACTATTTTTTGCTATTTTTGACTCTGGACTACCTTATACCCCTTGAGTGCCATCATGGGACTCAAAACAACTAAGGAAAATAAAGAAAACAATTTTTTTAGGTGATGAAAGATTTCCGTACACCTCTAGATGCTCTTGCATCAATAACTCTCACATACACACAACCCATACCACACAAAACAAGGTTAAATTACATGCCCATGACAAGAATAATATTTCACAAGGAGATAATAAAGGAAGTAGCTATGTGACCCCCTTATCAACATTGAACATTTTTTTTAACTTGTTTACTCAACCAAGAAATTTTGTCAGTATTACTCATGATTAATAGTAATTAAAACACATGACTTATTAATTAAAATTTTTAATAATAATAATCAACTAGAAAATTAGATCCACTACTCTACACAATAACACTCCTTGCTCGTATGATACCTATTATAGAGTCAAGGAACAATTAAGTGAATACTATTTGTTGTCAAAATATCACCACTTATGTCAATAGAATATTTAACTTATAATGTGCATACCATGATAAGTAACATTAAATATCAATAATTATCTTCATAATCTCACCCACTCACATCTATGATATGTAATCACCTAGCATAATGTAATTTACTTAATATACATAATAATATTACTAATAACTGAGAATATTGATCATTGCATATTTATGTAGACAATGAATGGAACTCATATGACTATCACAAGAATTCACAACAACCATTAGATAGGATTAATCAAAAATATGAACATCTTCATGGTGTAGCAACAACCATCACCCATGTTTGCTATCCAACATAAAAGAACATATAATATAGCATATAAACCATCGACAACTAATATGATCAACAAGGCCACAAGGGATGGGGTCTTACATCCTACCAAAATTGGGCTTCCTCCTAGAAGTCCCTATAAGTGAAGGTAAACATAAGCAACAAGCATCTGTGAATAATATCTTATGCAAAATTTCTATAGAAAATTTTATCTTCCAAGGTATTCTAAAATATTAGGAAACATTACAATTTTATTGTCTACTCAAAAGACTATCCATCCATGATACACAACAATATTATAGATATCCATTTTATATTACTTCATTTATCACTTATAAGGTTATTGGGAACAACACTATACATATATATGTTCACTTCAATCATCATTACTTTGACAAATTGGTCAATCATTTCACAACATAATGAATTTACATCTTAAGAAATCATTCCTTTCCTTTTATCATGACAATGCCAACAATTAATGTGTAAGCATCACAAATATTGGCTTACAATAGTCACACCATCAACACAACACTGACATATCACACACTTCAAGGAATGGGATTTATGAGGAGGAATGGTGCCAAATTTCATATCACTAATCTAAGGCAACTACCATCATTGTGTAATCATGATAATATTAACAAAGATGGTCTTGGGGCCCTCTCTAGGATCCCTCCATACATTTTTTAGTACCTTCCCCTTATTTTTGTGAGGCGGTTAACCTCTAAGAAGGAATGTACACAAAGTATCACACACTAGGGGAGAATGGATTATGATCATCCCATACCGATCCAATTTACATCCCCATCCTCATAAGATAAATTCCCCAATGCATCTGCGTTCCCATATGAATTGCCAAGAATCCCTCCTTGATATATTAGTTTACAGAGTTCACATCATGACACATATGCCAGTATCTTAAAGAAGCCTCAAACTTAAGAAAATAAAAAATAATATTTCAAAATTTAAAAGAAACTCTAGAGAAGTAAAGAAAAATAAAATAAAAATAAATCAAGTACAAAGGAAGCATATCAATCGAAACAAAAACTGTTTAAATCAAATTAGGTCCTTAAGGAAAAATAGACCACACAAATTAAATATCCAAAGATATAATACTACTAGAAAAAATATAAAACATCGCCAGGGTTATGATGAAATTTTTGAAGCAGTAAGGCTAGCCCTACAATTTAAGAATGATAGTGTTATTCTGAAGGTCTTAAGGAAGAAAAATAAGAGGATATGTGCCACCATGGCTTTCGACATTAAAGAGAAGTACTACTCATTATCATTTTTGTGTGAGAATACACCTCACCCACTTAGAAATCTTCCATTAAGAGAATTTCCCACTAAAATTGCACCGACAACATCAACTGAAAGGAAAAAATAAGGAACAGAAGGTCATAATGTTGCAATCTCTACCACTGGGGGACAACAAGGTTATTGTGCTAGGGATTGGATACTACACAAGGTGAAAGAAGATAGCGAACTAATGGTGGGATATGATTTCTTTGCTAACGACATGGGTTTGTACGATATACTAGAGGAACAAGATGAAAATTTTGTTCAAGGTGGCAACCAAATGGAAGAATGATTGTCAATGCTGTCAAGGAATTATTTTTGGCATTTTGACCAATGCTCAAGGTACACGTGAATCTTTTTTTGAAGATCGATGCTGCTAAAATATATAAGGGTTCAATCTATTTTTTGTTGAATGGGTCTTTTGATAAAGAAATTTGGGTTTATTGTCATAATTAGCCATGAAAATAGTGAATTTTAGCTTAATAGATTTATCTAGGTTATTAATATTAGGATTAGTATTTAAATTTTGTAATCTCATGACATGGGATGTCAGGATTTGAAAGAACTCTTGACAAGATCATTTGTAAAAACTATATTTTTTTTTGGATTATTTGTACAAGCTATATCTTTTTGAGGCTATATTCAAAGGTTTTCTTCCTGGTTCTTTCCTGTCGGTATGCCCTCCTGAACTAGGATTTTGTATTACCTTATTATTATATTAATAATATTATAGTGGTCTACCACTTTTGATTAAAAAAAAAAGTACTAGAAAAATAACAAAAGAATCTTCAAAATAATACACATTTCACAAAATTTGACACATTACATGCACTATGTGACTTCTTCAAGCCACACTAGAGGTGGAGGGGAATGGTGGTTCTCAAACCATATAGCTGGAAAAACATAGTGGTATCATGCCACTTAGAATAATATGGTGGTCTTAAACCACAAAATAATTATATATTAACCAAGCATAGTCCCACACAACCCAGGACATGCCAACCAAATAGCCAAAAACATATATATATCTAACGTAGCATGTAAAGAAGTTATCTGTACAACGAATCTTACCCTAGAGAACATAATTCATGAACACATATCTCTGTCATCATCCCTATAGTTCTATCATAATCACTATAAATCCTATAACCTAAGAAATGATATAATATTTTGTTGTCAAATATCTTACATTTTGTCAATTTATATTCTTTCAGTAATTACTAGATAATAAGAATTAAACAATTGCATTCTTATCCCTTTGTTTCCAACACTGCTTATGAACCATGACTAGTTAAAGAATTACGTGTATGTGAATAGGCCAATACCAATACCACAAGAACACTACATCTAATACCCACACCTCTAAATATACAATCTCTATAATATTTGTAGCCCAAGTAGAAGCTCATACAAAGTTTGGCACACCAGATCTATTCTCAACCCATGGGATACAATCAAGGAAAAAGGTTTTGCACTATGGACCAACAAATGTGGTCCTTAAAGGGGGAGTAGATCCATCTCAACAATCCAAGGGAAATCATGATTTATGACACTTGTCCACTGGCTAGCACAAGGACACATGAAGAAACAATCATAATATTCCAATGAATGAGGGACTCCCTCAACCACAACAAAGGAGGATCTCAACCCTTAAGCAAGATCCGTTACTTAATCACACCCAAGCCATCATTACACAAACAAGACTCCACACTGAACCAAAATACACAACCAAAATATGCATTATTATTACACATAATTTAGCATGAGGTTATAAGCAAGTAGATCATCCCAAATGTCCAAAACACCGTTATCCCAAGTTGGATACCCAATATCTCAAAATTGAGTCACAAACATAACATTCATTGGTTTCTCACAACACATATTATAATGCACTTTCAAAACTTTAGATACACTTCTTAAAAATAACACCTAGCCACTTTGAACTTTATAAAGACCACTTAACACTATAAAAGCATGAAATTGTTTACATTTGAAATAGTTACCAACACCCAAGTACATCACTATCACATTGGATTTTCAAGAAGGAATTCCACATAATTCTCAATCCCCAACATAACTCTGAAAAAAACACTAGAACGGTAAAGAATTTCACCATATACCAAAATCATAATATGCACCACTAAGGATAAACTCCTTGTTTACAAAAATGTTTCAACTCATAGTTCCATTGCACTAAATTTAAGCATCATTATTAGAAACAAGATAATTACTAATACTTGAGTCTAATTTATCTCATTTCCAATCTTCTACTTGAGAAATTAAGATAATATTTTTTCGTATTACTTAGGAATATTAAAATATCAAATCTTTTGAATAGGAAAACTTTTAAACTTCAAATTACTATTATCAATAAAATAAATCAAGAGTTTTGTCCATAGTTAAACTTTTCACTTTTAGATAATCAACATTAATATTTCCAAATTTTAGGCATGCCATTAACATATGAATAACATTGCATTAAATTCATAGAAAAAGGTCACACTTGTCTAAAATCATCAACTCAACTAGATATTTTTCATAACTAAATTGTAACAATAAAAAAATCTAGAGTGAGCAATATTCTTAATAATCAATCCATGTGTTATGGTAGATAACTAGTTTGTATTGAATCTCTAATGTACAACCAAGAGAGCATCCAATTATGATGGACCACTTTACTACAACAATCATTAAATAATTGCTCAAGGAAATAAATTTACATAGTTAGCATCCAACTCTATTATGAAGCAAGTTAAAGTGGTGAACATAAGTAACTTTAATTAACTACCTCCAAAATGAAATCGTCCATGTAAACAAGACTATTAATTCTTTAAAAGACAAAAAATTAATTTCATATAAATCCATTTCCTTCTATTCAGTGGTGAGAATTAATAATACAACATTACCTTCTATAATATATTAGAGTTTCGTAAGACCAAATTGTCAAAGTGTAAGGAAGAGTTGTATACAAAAAGGTGAAAGAGAAACAAGAAAGTGAGTCAAGAGATTTACTAATTCCCTTAACAATGAAATATTTCCATTATATAAAATGTTTCATTAACATGATCAATCTAAAGTGGAATAACAAGTATCATTATATACTCATTTAATATAAAAAGCTTAATAATCACAAGTAAATTAGATGATTACAACTCTTACCTTTATTACAAACTTGTTTTAGACGTGTAATTCTCTTGAATTATTAAATCACGTAACATCATTTTATTATTTACTTAACTTATCAAAATCCAAGCTCTTTTCAAATTTTTCTAACTATTAAGCCCAAAATAGGTGCTCATACCTGATTAGAGTGAAATTGCTCACAACTATTTAAGCAATCTTATTAATCTATGACTACATCATACAACCATCCTTCAATTGAAGACAACTTACTAGAATCCAAAATTTTATTATTCATCATCACTTTTCAATCAATATTATAAAACTTTTATAGTACCATATTTATCTAATTAAGGAACAAGTTCTTGGAAGAAAACTATACTAAATCTTACCTAATTTTGGTCATTAATTGTGAAATATACCAACATTCCACATCTTTTGCTCTTATATCAAATGATACCTCTAGTTGAGGCTAATATCTATCAAATCAATCTCTAAAGGTTAAATTTATTACTCAAAGGATCCAATGAATGATAAGAACTTACATCAATTTTAATAGTTATAATTTGCACCCAAACATCTATATCCTACTTTTCTCATATAATATTGGTTGAATCAGAATTATAAGATCAATAAGTAATTAAGGAACTCATCAATATTGAATTGGAAACTAGTAATTGATAATACTTTGATTGATGATATCACAACATGTACTATTATCCTACTTAACATTAACAACTTTGTGATAACCTATGATTTTTCCTTAATAGGAATCTACATCATTCTTCAATCCAAAATGAGTTTCTTCAACTTCTTACAGAAGCAATTATAATTAAAGAATTTTGCACTATTCTAGAAACTTAAAGATCTACTATGACTCAACTCTAGTAAAAGTGTATAGTACCTCACAATTTTGCATTCAAAGTAAAGGTCAACAATATCCTTTGAAGAGACAATTTTCAAATTACCTCAAGAAAATTAAACTATTGATATGTTAGTAGCAAAGTACACATTATTTCTATAGTAGAAGAGGCGATCATAGAAAATATCAAGTGAGGGAAGTATCAAACAAGGAGAAGAATTTATAATCAATAAGTCTACATCATTATTTGAAAAAAAAGCTATAATTAAATAAATTATTAAGAAAAATGAACAAACTATTTCAAATTAGCAATTAGTTGAGGAAGAACAAGATGGAATTTTTTTATAGTGATCAAAGGAAGAATAATCAATTCATGAATTACTATCTATTATAATTGTACTAACAACAAGGATACACAGATATAATATGCAAATCAATTTGTCGGGATTTAGAGTTAAATACCTTTAATTAAGCTTTGTGAAGCAGCTTTACATACCCATTTGTATTTAGTTCACCAGTTCGAGGATTCACTCAACTTGTGTGGCTTAGAATACAATCAAAGTTGTATTCTCATTTCCATACTTGTTCCTTTTTCTATTTTTTTCCCCAAAGCTCCAAAAGTGTCGCAACCTGGTGCTCTAATACCTATCTAATGCCCTCCCCAAGATTAAGCTAATAAAATACTACAAAGTAAATAAATAAAAGATGTAAGTAATTAAATAGAATAATTAATGATGAACTAATAAATTTAAAACTTGTCTAATGTTATTAATTAATAAAATAATGATGAATTCTTGTATGCTCCAAATGACTATTTTTTTTCCTTTTTAAAATCAACATTACTATTCCAACTTTACACTAATTGACAACATCATTTGCATTCATGGGTATGTGCAGGATCATGATGGGCCAAAAAGTGGCAATATGTAACTGATATGATGGCCCATGTGGCTGACAACTTTTTTTTTACCCAAAATTGATGAAACAAAAAGGGTTTTTAAAGGAGATTCTCATCTTTCCACCAATATAAACTATGCTTTACTTTGAATTTAATAAATTATTATTATTCATTTTCTATTTGAATTATGACTAAAGTCCTGATTGATAGGCTAATTGAAAAACATCTATAGCTTTCAAATGGTATCACATTTTCTAAATCCAAAACATGTGTCACATTCTATACTTTGCATACTATAGGATTAAAAAAATGAATTTTATGAAGTTTTGACCAAGTTAAGGTGGTCAGACATACCAGTTTTTATATTTTTTAGAATTTGTAATAAAAAACTCATAATTAATTATTTACTTGGAAAAAAATTACAAAAAAATATGCATCACATTAGGACATGAGTCCTCTACTTATATCTAAAATATTATAAAAAAATATTTCCATTTTATTGTGGTTAGGGTGGTTAGACAAACACCTACTTCTTTTTTCTTTATATTTAAGTACTACAACATTGAAATTTCAAATTTTCACCAAATAATTTTATTTAAAAAAATAAATCTAGTAGTTTAGAAATACATTCAATTTTCTACAAATTCTATTCTTACATATTTTTGAAATAATATAGATAACTTATTCAAATTTTTACGTCAAGTTGAATAATTTTGATTTTTCTGATTTTTTTTGCCATTTAAGGGCCTATTTTTTCCATGATGATCCTGCACATACCCTCATCTATATGACACTTAAACATGAAAAATATTATTGATAAGGTTAGCATTAAATCTCCATAGTAACATAATCTTCAAGAACATCCATATTAGTATTAGGACTACCTAACTTGGTTTTACTCAATTTACTGTTCTAGTTTTAAAGTAGGATACCAAAATGTTTTAATTATAAGTTTTATTAGGTTTACTGGGTTTCTCTTATTTTCTAATATCTTCTACAAATATTGGATTTATAGAAACCCTTTAAATTTTATCATCTAAATATTTGTCTTTCATTCTCTGTGAACATATTTGTAAGACTATTTTATGACATATTTTTATTGTGAATAAGGATGTCAATGTTTTCTTAATAAATCATAATTAGTGATCTGGGTTAATGTAATTTTTGGATATGTTTTTTTGAGATCAATAGTTGAGAAACCCATTAAATTATATATTTCAATAGTGTGTTTAATATGGTTAAATATGTGAAACTACTTTTCATCAGATTATTGTTTGGCATAAGGGTAGCCATATTGTAATCTCAACAATTGATTACTTAAGTGGGATAGGATGAGTCTTTGATATTGTTTTTGTTGATGCAAAAATTTGATGAGGTAACAAAGTCTTATGAGAAACTCAGTTTAAGGGGACCTTTTGTGCTAAATTGAGTAACCTCCAGATTTTTAGACAAGTCAGCTTCTTCTATAATGGGTTTTGGAAAGGGAAAAGGAAGCGGATATAATAAAGTAAAGTCTAACCTAAGACGATTCACCAAGATTTGCTGGTGGGCATGATAAATCATAGATTTAAGGGCCTGAATAGTGTTGTTGTGTTCCAAAACTTTAGAGACTTAAGATTATAGCATAGACAATTCATTTATTTGCATAAAATAATATCCCATACATTCTCACTACTAAGAAGAGTCATTAGACATGATTTAGGTGAGAAAATTTGTATTCAACATATATAGAAGTTCATCGAATGAAAAGTCAAGACAGTATAAAGCACAGTTCACAGTTTAAATCAAAGCATAAAAAATAGAAAGACTGAACAATTGCAATTGGCACAGTCTAAAAGTTTTGCAATTTAAATAAAACAGTAATAGAGGCCTGATGTCTTTTGCTAAAACTAGTGTATTTTTCACAAATTCTAGACTATTTCCTCTCAACAGAGAAAGTATATATATCAGGAAAACTCCCACCGCTTTGGAGAACAACAACAAAAAAGATCTCGCAATCCTCATACAATGATGCCTGAAATAGAATATACCCAAGGCCATTATAACAGTATCGAGCTGGAACACAAAATCCAGTCATCCTAGGCACAGGTGCATCCTTCGTAATGATGGCGGTGGTCCCAACCAGGCCTGATCAGACAAGTGTCATCCATTGCTACGAATGATTATGACAAGCAGCATCTAATAACATCATTTCGTTCAACCAGACTGTCGCCTGCATAACAAATCAGCCGCTAAGCATGTGGCAACCTTTCACTGCCCGTAGAGGGAATGCTCCATCAGCCGGACACAAAAGACACATGGTAGCATTTTTCTGCCCGTGGTTGCCATTTCATCCCCACATTGAAAAATTCCCGAACGGTTTCCACGTAGCAAGATGTGGGGCCCACTGATACTTTCAGGAATGACGGTCTCATGGAAACCTTTTGCAGCCTGATGAGGTTTCAAGGAAATGAGAAACAAATCATCCTGTAACCGTGACATGTGGAGGCACCACACAGCTTCTCAGGATTTGAAATGAAAGCCAATACCCAAAGCTGTGAAGAGCAGATGCGCAAAGCGGCAGGTAAAAACCTTGCTAAAAAAAGTTCGAGCAAACTCGGCTATGCACAGGCCGACACACACATAATACAAAAAGAAACCCAAAGGGAGCTGCTTAAATATTTATTTAACAGCTTTTGGTGACTAACAGGGGCGTTTCAACTAAGGAACGAAGAACCCAAAATTTCTCTGGTGCTGCAGACCAAAGCCTTATCCATTGGGCTAATAGAGTCAGAGTTTAAAAAGAGCCACCTGCAAAGGCGACCATTCATTCTCAGATGGCTTTGCTATGTTGCACAAATTTTTCTGTACTCCACATAGATCAATAGTTTCTTTGTGAGGCAGCACATCGGGTAAACCGACCCTTGCTCGTATATGAAATAGCAGCTATGAGTGGATGAATGAATGCCTCAAAGCCGGCTGTCGTTGAGGGGTGGTTGAACTCCTTGAAAGCCTCCGGGTTGCCTTCATTCTCTTCAATAAGTTCCGTAATCTGTGCAGTCGTGGCAATAGAGCCATCCTCAAGGAACAGGGATGACAATCCCATCCTACCGAGCTCAGAGAAACATCCTCGTATGCTATCCAGTGTCTTACTCAGAACAACCACTGTTGCCTTAGTGCACTGGAGGGCGGAGTGACAATGGATAAATTTGTTTTCCATTTGAACAGCAGCGTTCCGATCTTCAATACCTGCTTCGGCAAGGGTCTCGTCAAAGACGGAGTATAGCTTGTTGAGCAAGTCTTTTGCCTCGGGAACATTTTCTAGGATAAATCGTGGGAACTGCTTAATCGTATCATGGGCCTCCTAGTTGACTTGTGATTCCGTGTCGATAAATCAGAGGGTAGGTTGCAGTGTTAGGCAAAAGGTTTTGATTTTCTCCCAGTGAGAAATGTATAATTTCCTAACCAGCGAAATGATATCAGGTTGTGCCGAGGAAGGCAAGAGAGAGGCTTTAAGTGAAGAGATCTTTGTGTCTCTTGAAATAAGGGCCTCAGCTAATTCTGTCTTTTTTTTCTCGGACGCCAACTGCTCCGCATATTTTCTCATTTCTTTATTCCAAGTTTGCTCAGCTCGGGAGTGATTTGCTAAGTGCTCCTCTAGAGAAGTCTTTGTCTCTCGGAGCTCTTCCTCTAGTTGAGCCTTTAGGCCTTTAAATTCAGCCTCTTTCTCTTGTATTCTTTGCTCATATTGAGCCTGTTGGCATTCCAACTCTTCACCCTTTTGTGCCATCCCCTGACTATGCTCAAGGTAGAGGTGCTCAAGCTCCTTATCTTTTAGCTGTAGATTTTGTTCTGCTTCCTAGTTCCTGCTTTGTAGCTCTTTTATTTTGCTAGGGTTAGCAACTTGAATCCTCGCAATTTCGCTTTGAAGCCTATTTATCTCATCTTTTGCTATCAGTGTCCTCTTAGTCATGTAGACAATATTTTCCTCCAATGATTTCTCCTTCCTTTCTAGAAAACTAACCCTTTCCCTGGCTGCCTTGAGCTACTCATCCTTCTTCCTTAGCTGGCGACTAGTTTTGAGGAAGTTGGAAGTGACTACCCATTACGTTTCCTCTATAATTTCAACTTTATCCTGCAGTTGGGCTACTTTCATGTCGAGTCCAACTGCATATATCTCGTAGTCTTCTGGTTGCATTTCTCCCTGAGGCTTGCTTACCCTTGGGTACATGGTTGCAAACTTCAATTCTTGTCGGGTTTCATTGTACAAAGCTTGTACTCTTGGCTCAGTGGGACCACTGTCATCCTTTTCCTTGCGTTTCCTCATTCTATTCGTGCGTGCCTCCCTTTCGCAATCTATCTATGCTATGAATTCGGCTGGTGATGAAACTAGTCCACCTGCAAAAGGAGCACCGGAAGGTAGAGCATAGGGATAGGTAACCTTCATAGGCGTGGGCATTTGTTTTTTTTGGAGAGTGACAGTTTGTGGAGAGAAATGAGGCACGTTCCATAATTTGGTTTGAGAACCAACGGCAGGGCTAGTCATTTGTAATGATTGGACTGGGGAATCGGTCATAAGGCTTAGTGGCGGGGAAGGGGGAGTTATTAATGAAGTATTACCCTGTTGCAATGGAAGAGGATCTGTAATCATAGCGGAGAAAGAATGGGCACTCGCAAGGGGAAAGCCTTTTGAAATTAGTGCGAGGAAAGTTTGAGCGGTAGCAGCAGGTGTAAGCATACGCAAAGGGTTAATTATGAGTGGGTGGCCCTATGAAAACTAAGCAAATCCAACCGGATATGTCAGACTAAAAGTAGAGGGTAGAGAGCCAATTGACAATGGGGTAGGGGAAGATACTAAAGAATGAGATGCAAGAGAAGAAGGAGCGAATTGTACCTGTTGACTGGTTGTTTGCGTCTCTAGACGTGTCAGAGGCTCCATTGCAACCTCTAGCTCCTGAGTAGCAGCGAGTACTCCGGCGGGTTCTTGCAAAGCCTCTCTGATAATACGCTGTCGTTTTGTAGGCGAAAACTTACTAGCGTCGACAGTCAACTCCTTTTCCTGAAGTGATAGCCTGGCTGGTTTAGCAGCCCAAGTGAGTGTATGCGAGCCCCTTGATATATTAAAATGTACGTTCGTGGCCACATAGGCGGGTTGCCTAGAGACCTTTTTTTGCGTAGAGGAAGCCGATGTCACTTCTTCCTCTTTCTGTTCTTCAGATTTCTCCCCCTCTTTTCTCTTATTAATACTAGAGTTCGGGCTGGGATGGCCTTCATTCCACCACCTTTCAAATTCTTGGTCATCCCTTAGTTTATTGTAAGGAGCATCCAACTGTGTTGTTTCCTAGCGATATTTTTAGAAATATTTTATTTTCTCCTCACTCCATTCCTCATCCTTTTTTAACCTATTGTACATGTTGTGATCCATGGGGACATTATCATGGGCCACATCCATAGGAAAGTAGAACTTGTGCCATGGGCCTCTAGTGTCTGGTGTAGAGATTTGTGCCAATTCAACAAAATCCTCATCTTTGTCCATTTGGGGGTTACGCCGCTTCTCCCAGTATGGTTGGGAAACATGGGTAACTCTCATATGTGGCTTTGAAAAGTCATCAAAAGGGTTGTATTCCCACTTATCATTCACTAGTACCAACCCTAGATGTGCCAGCTTATCCTCTATCTGACAAGCGAAGAATCCCTTCTTCTTGACCCTTTTGCTGCTGTAGAAAGTAAAATCAATGATACAAACCTGTCAGAACATTTCCAGCATGAGCACTCTATCCATGATGCAGACTGGGAGTAGGAAATGTTTGCCAGTAAAACCCCACATTCAAAGGATTGTAAAATCCTTGTCCAAGAACTAGTCACAAGCAGGGGTGAAGCTCTGCATAAATCCGGCCTGCTCCCTATTGAGCTGGATAATATCACCCTCCCCGATCAAATCATTCAAGACTGGGGCTATGAAATAGTCTGCAAATGCATAATAATCGTATGATTCAGATAGAAAAGGTGTCCATGTGGATAGCGGCTTCCTTTTATTTTGCTCATAAAAAATTGATAGCAGAAAATACCGGACAAAGAAATCTTAATTATGATGTAGAAACATGTGGACCAAGAAGGAAAGAAACCTAAATTTTTCTCCACCTGATAATTACCAATTTGCTATTTCATTTCTTCAACTATAAACTCCGCAAAATCATACCAAAAGAGTTCATGTTACTTGCGAAATTGTATTGTCGGTCCCAGTTGAAAGACCTCTATCTTCTCATCAGAGTCTCGGCCGCATACAAAGGCCAACATGGACATGGCGTCCTGGAGATCATCACGAAATGCACCGCGTGACAGTGAAATACTTGGTGCTTTAGCAGTTGAGATGCCTTTCTTACCAGTCTCTTCTAATAAGAACTCTGAGCTATTTTTCATCTTCCTCCATATTTTCTCTCCTTTGCTCGGGCGAAAGGTCTTGATATTCTCCTTCCTCTTACTTGGATCCAAGATACATAACATGTGTTAGATGGGCTCTAGAGTGATATGCACCCTTAAGTTGCGGCCTTCAATGTAGTGGGTATCAGGATTATAACACTGAATAGTAGCATCTATCACTTCTAGGAAATAGTGCACCAGTGGGACCATGTATTGAGGAAGACCACTGTACCAAACTCTACTCGTCGTAGGTTGGTCTGCCTTTGTTGCTGATAACCTTGCACAAGCTGCCTCTTTGAGTGACTTAGGGTTCTTTGTGAGCTTTGGGTCATAGATATTGTCCCATTTTTCCTTAACCCTTTTCTGGTTTCTCCATTTCTTGGGTCTATTCAGCTCCTTTATGTAGGCCTTCCTTGTTTTGCTGGGTATACCAGGTGTAGCGTACGCCACATCCTCATATACATATACCTCTACTGAAGAATGAATAGCTGTAAATAACTCCTGGCTAATTTTCTCCTGTATTGGCTGAGCTGAGGATTCTGACATTTTCCTTCTCTGAAGATTTATGTAAGCTACTGGTTGGCTACGACTATGCTCGGCTCTAGATAGACAAAAATAAAACAACTCTACACTTATCTTTGGCACTTGTGAAAAGACTTTGAAATATTAAGCCTTTTCATGCAATAATAGCAACCTTTCTCAAGGTGGTAGAAATGTGCAAACTCAGTATCTTGTTTCCGTTGTAGTTCTATCGTCCTCTATCTTTAGTGTTTTTGTAGATTCCAGCCTTGTGTTCTCAGATTAGTGGCTAGGCTCAACAAACTATCTTCCTAAAGAACGAGATTTTGCTATGATATGAATGCATGATTAAGCTATTGATGTTGATTTTAGCTAAGAAACTTGAAATAAACAAGATGCTATGATAAATGAATACTAAATGAATTAAATGCATAAACTCTACTTAATTGCCTATTACCAATGTTTGGATTCACACAGGTATTTATAGGGCTTTCTGAATGATTCTGATTGGCTGTCTCGATTGACGGTTGTGATAATTCCTGGCAGATCAAATGGTTGAAGAAAGATGAAACTGAAGGAGAAGATAGAAGAACCCTAGAAACAGATTTTTCTATTTTATTATGAAAGAGGAAAAAGAAGAGAAGATAAGAATAAAAGAAAGATTTAAAGCTAATAAATAATTAATTAAAAAAATCAATTATTTATTTGTGGAGGACATTCAACTTTCCTGAATTAAATGAAATATTTAATTAAGCTTTTAAAAGAAAAAGAAAGTTGGTGATAAGAAAAGAGCTTTAATCATGTTTTATTGAAAAAAGCAGAATATCTCATAATTAAATAAAATATTTAATTATAATATGAGAAGATTGCACAATTAGGTTAAAATACCTAATTTTGATTTTTAGAAAGAAATCATAAGATATTTTTAATTAAATAAGATTTATTTAATTAAATCACTTTTATGAAATTAATTAAATGAAACATTTAATTAATTAGAAGAAGAAATTAAAATAGAAGAAAATGATATTTAAATTTAATTAAATCAAAGATTTAATTTAAATTCAAACAAATGATAATTAACTTAAATAAATAGAATGTATTTATTTAATTAATTAAGTGGACATGTGAAAATAATTAAATAAAATAAATTTATTTAATTATGGAAGAAGAATAAAATGAATGATCAATATAATTAAATTAATTAAATTTAATCATATGTAGAGGACTTTAGAAAAATTAATTAAATAATAAATATTTAATTAATTGCCAGGATTATAGACATGACCATTTTTAAGTGTATACATTTTGCCCCTCTTTGAAGTGATGTGTGAAACGCATTGCTTCAAAGAAAATAAAAAAAACTTGCCCCTGATATGTTTCTGGTTTTTGATGTCGATGATGCCCCCTCGGGAGATAAATCACGGAAAAAGAAATTGATGAGGAACAATGATTTAGCTCCTGATAGATAATGTGGTTGATGCCCTAGTAAAAAAAGAAAGAGAATGAAAATTGGGAAATGCCACCACTGCCCATCCTGAAAAGACCCTTATAAGGTAAAAAGGGGTAAAATGAGGTGTCATTTTCACCCTGCTGCTACAGTGAATTTTGTGCTCTGAGAGTGACTTGGCAAAATGGTGATCCCCGTGCACAGACATAGGTTCGAGCGAGCGCGACGGTATCAGAGACCAACAGCGTATGGACCACCGGTGAGTGATTTGAAACCTCTAAGTTGTCAAATTTCACATTTTTGATTGATTTTGAATTGATTTAAAGTCGGACTGCAATTTTTTTGGAACGTTTTAGCGCATTTAGGTATAGTTTTAGCGTATTCGACAAATAGTTTAGCGTATCTAGGGTTTTCCATAGCGCATTTAGGCACAGGTCACGAACTGATTTTTGAGCGCATCCGACAGATAAAGTTGCGCATATAGGTCAAAATAGGCTAGGTCGGAGATTTAGCGCATCTAGGGCACAAAACAGTGCATTTAGGGTTAGGTTCAAAAATGTTAGAGTTGCGCGTTTGATAGATAAAATAGCGCATCCGAGGTACAGAATTGCGCATTTGGAGTTTTAGCGCATTTAGGAAACAGTGTTGCGCTTTCGAGGAAAACTTTGGCGCATATGGGTTTTTAGCGCATATGAGCAACAAAGTTGCGCATTTAGGAAATTTTCCCCAGAATGGCCATTTGCTGAAAAAGAATGAGAAAAATTGCTTCTTTAGTCAATAGATAGATAAATTGTTGGATCATCATGTTGATAGGATAGAAAATCGAATAGAGAACTGATAACTTTGCTTTCTGCGATTGAAAAACAAAGAGTAGATGAGAGATTGATTGATTTGAATTTGATAACCTTGCTTCTCACGATTGAAAAACAAAGAGTAAATGAGAGATTGAATGATTTGAATTTGATAACTTTGCTTCTCGCGATTGAAAAACAAAGAGTAAACATTGTGATAAATTTGCTTTCTGCGATAGAAAACAAATAGTAAAATAGAGATTTAAATTTGCATTCATGATTGAAATACAAACAGAAAAGGATATGTGTTGATAAATTTGCTTTCCTAAAAAGAAAAACAAATAGTAAATGATGATAGAGTAGATTGATTAGACATGTTGATAGATTAATGTAACACTTGATATAGATTATTGATATGTTATGTTGGGTGTTGTGATGTTTTTGGACAAAATAGGAGGCTTTCAAAAGCCTCCAGATCAGAGAGCGGTTCCCCTTGTGCTGGGAGCGGATAGGAGAGTTGACACCGGCCGAGTTATAGGTGATTGCAGATTGTGGATTGGGGCCACTATTGACCATGCCACGAGGCATTCGGGCCAACAGGGGGCTGTTGACGGCCTTGGCCGAGAGATGGCATTCCGAGCATAACACCTTCCACCTGCCGACGGGTGAGATGAGTGTGACACCGGAGGACGTGTATCAGATTTTGGGGATTCCAGTGGTTGGAGCCCTTGTGGTTTATGACCACAAGGAGATCGGTGGGACAGAGGCATTACAGCGGATATGTGGTGATCCCGGTATCTATGGGTACTAGATAGACTGGGATGACTTCAGCAGGTATCCAGCTCTAGTAGCGGTATTGGAAGCATTTGTTAGAGGTTTCCTTGGACCGGACCATCGGTCCAAGGGATTTGCCATGGGGTGGGGGAGGATGCTAGAGTGGATGATCACTCAGCCGCAGAGATTTTCCTGGGGGAGCTGCGTCTTGGCAGATATGTATCATGACCTTCATCGGATTGTATACAGAGGATCCACCAGCCTGGTGAGTGGAGTTACATTATTACAGATCTAGGCGTGGGAGCACATTGCTGTCACCAGACCACTATGTACTAGGGCGAGACCAGCAGGGAGGCCATACGTATATGCGTATTCTGGTGCAGTTGTCCAGCAGAGGCTGGGCAAGGTAGAGTATTGGCAGCGAGTGCTAGATGATGTAGATGCCGTGATATGGAGGCCCTACACAGACTACAAGGCATGGGTGATAGATCAGTTAGAGATGCCATATGGGTGGAGAGGAGGAGGGAGAGGAGAGTGAGGAGAGTGGAGCTGAGGAGGAGGAGAGCAGCTCAGAGGACAGAGATGATGGAGATGACGGGGATGGGCAGAGACAGCAGATACTAGACAGTCTCGGCAGAGTACAGATTCCTCGGTGGTCCAGATCTGGTGCCAGGCCACAGACGGTGATTAGGGTGACATCCTCGTCCCAGCAGGCACAGATAGATGCGTTGCAAGGTCAGGTGTAGACCTTTCAGGGGCAGCAGGCACAACTTTAGAGTTAGTTGGTGCAGGCACAGAGCATGATAGTGCAGTTACAGGCACATCTTGCATAGGCACAGGCTCAGGTACAGGCTCAGGCACAGGTACAGGTTCAGATGCCTGCCCCAGATCCTCAGGTGGCACAGTTAGTAGTAGAGAGGGATGCCTTTAGACGGTGGGAACATGAGGCTGAGGGTGTAGCACAGAGATTGATGGGTACCGTAGAGAGTACATCCCTACGAGAGGCCATTGCAGAGGGATTCGAGGCAGCCAGAGAGGCAGAGTACTACAGAGTTCATTACGAGGAGCTATGCCCTCCTGAGCGGCGAGAGCCATATCCCAGATCACACAGCTGGATGAGGACCCGATCCCGGACATCGACACACGGCAGAGAGGTTACCGGGCCTCGACGGGATCCTGATGCAGGGACCAGCGGCAGGCCACCTCCTTCTGGACCAGCTCCGTCAGGGGCATCGACCAGTTAGCCATTTTTGGGGCTTGATTCATTATGTATACTGAGTTTTGATCATGTATGATGTATTTATGTTCTGACCTTTTATTAGTTTCATTGGACATTTGGACATTTGTATTATTTTGATGAGTGATGATATGCAGTGGTGGTATTTCTGATGATGTTTATGTTCATGCATTTATGATATGATATGGATATGATATTTATGCATGTATGTTATGAGATGGATTTTGATATGGTTTTATTACATGTGCGGACTAATCCCTATGATGCAGGATGATCTAGTGATTATGATGTGTATGCAATGATTTTGTGATGATGTATGTATATATGTGAGATGTTAATTTCTTTTTGAATTTTCCATGTATGAAATGCATCGTGATATGGTAGAAAATGAATGTGGTATGAATGGTAATATGATAATAAAATGATATGGTAATACAACGGTATGAGACAATAAAATGATAAATGGATGATAAATGATAATGAAAAATGAAATGATAAATGATAAACAAATAATGGAATGATGATGATATGAAATGGTAAAAAATGAATAATGAATGATAAATGATAATGAAAAAGGAAATGATAATGATGAAATGATATGAAATGAATGAATGTAATGAATTAAATGTCCCAATGTCCTCCACGAAAAAGGTCAAAACTTCTTAGCAACCGTTTGAATACCTTCATTTAGCCCTTCAAAATACAGATATGAATCCAATATGCAGATATATACAATGAGCTAATGAATCATGCAACTATATGAAACTGACCAGTTTGTTGAGCCTGTTATAAGCCTTCTTGAATCATCATAGAACATTTAAAATGTTGGAAGTATGTACAAGCATCAGAGGGGAAATTAGCGCCAATGATGACCAGAGTACAACTTTCATGAATTTTGATATAGCAAGCGAACACAAGCATTGATGTATAATTGAACCGAGATGACCTGAGCATTTCTTGCATAAACAGACAAAGATTAACCACCGTTCTGATGCAAATGTGGAACTGTCATTGATGATATTTGCTTTGAGCGTCATGTCCTTTGACATATTTGCATCAGATTGGGCTGTTAACCTCAAGACAGCAGGCAAAGAAAAATCATTCTCGTTCCTTGCTATTCTAGTGCAGTACATCATTGAGTATGCTCCCGAGTAATGATATCGAAAATTAAACAACTTTTAATCAAACATGTAATACTGTTAATGCATACATTATTCAGATATTTGGATCATCCAATAGACAAGTGATATGATATCTTGCTGAAAAATGTGTCATGAGCGGATAACATTGACAAAAGAGTTTGTTGTTTGTTGGTATGCTCGTATTGCTATGTCATGGTCTAGCTGTTTTGGTATGCTCTGAAAGTTAAGTGCCCCCAGTTGAGTTTTGCCTTGTTGATTGACACAACTTGCGGAAAGGAATATGTACAAACGATCAAGCCATGGTAAGACATTTTAACTCTTTAGGAAAATGACGGCAGGATGGTGCGATTAATGACCTCAAGATGCAGAAAAAAAGATGCGGAAAAAGGAAAGCTTTTGAAAAGATAAAGTGCAAAGCAGGAACTAATAGATGGAGAGGTACAGATAGCGTCTGTTTGCCAGATTTTCACTATCTGCATTTATTGCATTTTTTTTTTTGGATTTCTTCAAGACTTTTTCTGCTGTTTTTGTATTTCTTCAGGACTTTTTCTGTTGTTTTTGTATTTCTTCAGGACTTTTTCTGCTGTTTTTGTATTTCTTCAGGACTTTTTCTGCTGTTTTTGTATTTCTTCAGGACTTTTTTTGCTATTTTTGTATTTCTTCAGGACTTTTTCTGACTTAAACATAATACTTCTTAAGATGTATACTGTTGATGGGTTCATCCAATAGGTCTCCTTCTGGCGTTGATAACTTGTATGCTCCTGATCCGTAGACTGCAATAACCACATAAGGGCCTAACCAATTTGGTTCAAACTTTCATTTCTTTTCTCTGTCTTGTTGATTACGCAGGTTCTCTTTCAGAACTAGATCACCCACCTGAAAGGTACGTGGCTTGACTTTGTGATTATAGCTGTGAGCCATCATCTGTTGATATGCTTTTAAATGGTCTGCTGCTCTCTGTCTCTTTTCATCTAAAAGTTCTAACTCTTGGAGTCGGGAAACTCTGTAGTCCTCATCTGTTATGAGACCTTTCAGTGATACTCTTAAGGAAGGTATTTCTACCTCTAAAGGTAGTATGGCTTCTGCTCCATAGACGAGGGCAAAAGGTGTTGCTCCTGTTGGCGTTCGGACACTAGTTCTGTAAGCCCACAAGGCGGGATTGAGTTGAACATGCCAATCCTTCCCTGAGTCATTGACAATCTTCTTCAAAATCTTTAGTATGGTTTTGTTTGAGGCCTCTGCTTGGCCATTCCCTTGAGGATAGTAAGGCGTGGAATATCTGTGCTGAATATGGAATCTTTCACAAAGTTCATCAACATCCTGATTTTTGAATGGTCGACCATTATCTGTAATAATGGCATTAGGAATACCATATCAACAAATAATGTAATTAAGAATGAAGGATGAGATCTGTTTTCCAGTGACTTTAGAGAGAGGTACTGCCTCAATCCACTTAGTGAAATATTCCATTGCTATGATGATGAACTTATGCCCATTTGAAGAAGAAGGATGAATTTTTCCCACTAGATCTAACCCCCATTGAGAGAATGGCCAGGTGGGTGTAAATGAATGAAGTTCTTGTGCAGGAGCATGAATAAGATTCCCATGAATATGACATTTTGAGCATGTTTTAGCAAAGGTAAATGATTCCCTTTCCATTGTAGGCCAGTAGTAACCCATTCTAATCAATTTTTTGGATAAGGTTAGTCCACTCGAATGAGTACCACAAATGCCCCCATGAACTTCTTGTAAAGCTTTGTCGGATTCGTCACGTTCAATACATCGAAGTAAAGTACCATTAAGACCACGGCAATAAAGGGTATCAGCGATAAGGGTATATCAAGAGGATTGTTGGATAAAGTTATGTTTTTGGTTGTGGGACAAGTCAGGTGGTAATATATTGTCTTTTAGGTATACATAAATCTTGCCATACCAGGGTGAATCGGATCCTACTAGGTGGCAGATAATTTGGCTTTCAGGTGTGTCATAGGCAGGTGTAAATAATTGTTCCACCAGAAATTCATAGTGAGTTTGTTTGTCTGGGAGTTGTATCAATGAGGCGATCATAGCCATAGCGTTGGCCGCTTTGTTGTCAATCCTCAGAATTTGTGTGAACTGAATGTCCACAAAATACTTCTTGAAGTCATCAATCATCTTCTTGTATGGTAACAACTTGTCATCTTTAGTCTGATAGTCATCATTGATTTGATTAATGACTAGTTGTGAGTCACCATAAACTTGTAGCTCGGTAATCCTCCATTCCAATGCTATTTTCAGTCCAGTGATCAGTGCTTCATATTCGGCTATGTTATTGGTGCATGGAAACATTAACCTATAGGACCTAGGAATGGTATGCCCTTGAGGGGTGACGAAGAGAATGCCTGCCCCCAAGCCATGTCGAGTAAAAGAACCATCAAAGTATAAGGACCATGGCTACTTAAAGTCTGCTGTGAAGACATCAGCATCTGGAAATTCAATGTGTAAAGGGTGCTCTGTTTGGAGAGGAGCGTCTGCTAGTTGATCCGCAATAACCTGTCCTTTGATTGCTTTGCGATCAACATAGTGGATGTCGAACTCACTCAAAATCATGATCCATTTGGCTAACCTTCCTGTTAGTGATGCTTTACTTAGTAGATACTTGAGTGGATCAATTTTGGAAACAAGCTTAATTGTATGAGTTAGCATGTAATGTCAAAATTTCTGGGAAGCGAAGACGACTGCCAAACAAGCCTTCTCAATGAAAGTGTAACTAAGCTCATGACTTGTCAATGTTCTGCTGATGTAATAAATTGCCCGTTCTTTCCCTTCATGGTCTTCTTGTGCTAATAATGCTCCCAAAGATGTCTCAGTTGCAGCAATATACAAAATCAATGATTTGTTTGGATTTGGTGGTACGAGAACCGGTGGATTCATCAAGTACTGCTTGATTTGTTGAAATGCCATTTCACATTTATCATCCCATCTAAAAGGAACATTCTTATGTAGGAGATGTGTGAATGGTAGACTTTTGTCATCCAATTGTGCAATGAATCTGCGGATAGACTGGAGTCACCCTTGTAAGGATCTCAACTGACTAATGTTCTTTGGGGGAGGCATCTCCATGATTGCGCGAACTTTAGTAGGATCTACTTCAATTCCCTTTTCTGAAACAATATATCCTAACAGTTTTCCAGATGTGACCCCAAAAACACATTTCTTAGGGTTTAAGCGAACTTTGAATTTCTCCAATCTGGTGAATATTTTAGATAGTATCTCCAAGTGTCCTTCTCTGGTGTGTGATTTTTCCAATATGTCATCTACATAATCTTCCATGAATGTGTGCATCATGTCGTGAAAGATCGTAGTCATATCTCTTTGATAAGTAGCTCCAGCATTTTTCAAGCCGAAAGGCATGACATTCCAACAATATGTTCCCCACGGACAAGTGAAAGCTGTTTTCTCTTGGTCTTCTGGTGCAATCTTGATTTGGTTGTAACCCGAGAAACCATCCATTAATGAGTACATGGCATGGCCTGCTGTTAGATCAACTATAGTGTCGATACTTGGAAGCGGAAAGTCATCCTTTGGGCAAGCTTTGTTAAGATCTCTGAAATCAGTGCATACTCTTACACGTTTGTCTGGTTTTGCTACTGGTACAATATTGGAAATCCATTCGGCATAGTCAATTGATCTTATAAAACCTGCATCGAGGAGCTTCTTGAGTTCTTCTTTAACCAATAGTGCAATATGAGGATTCATCTTTCTGAGTTTTTGTTTTATGGGTTTGGCTCCTGATTTGATAGATAAATGATGCATAATGAGATCCGGATCAAGGCCGGGCATATCGGCATATGACCATGCAAAATTGACTTGATTTTCCTTGAGAAAATTCATGAACTCTGGGATTTCTTTAGCTGTCATTGATTCAGCTATCTGTAGGATCCTTGGATTATCTATAGTTACAACGTTGATTTCCTTTGTAGGCTCAGTCAAGATGGATGATCGCTCATGATAATGCTCTGGGAGAGTGTCAAGAGTCCCATCAGATGGTGCCTCAAAAAGGTTTTCACCATCTGATACGCTCTTTATTTTTTCTTTTGCTTGATCTAGTACTGCCAGATTCTGGTTTTCACCACTAGACCGTTTTTCTTTATTTTCATTTTTGCAGCTAGGAGACTTGACACTCTCCTAATTACAGACTTCATACCGAAAATCGCTAGTGGAACAATTATTTACATCTTCGGCGGAAAGGAAGTTTATGATAGCTTCGTCGTTTGGAAAAATAGGTATATCCATTGGTTCGGTAAGATCCCAGTCAATGAGATCAGGATGGATTAATGGTAGGATGTCATCCGGTTGTGTAAAATTGGTGATGGTTAGGGTCAAGACAGAGTTATCAGTAGGATCCGAGGTATGAGATAGGTCAATGATGGGACTATTCTCCTGATAATCTTGTTCGTTAAAATCCGACTCAGTATCACTAGACTCATAGTTGCTTTGTGGTTCAGATTCTTGGGGTTGGGATCCTGAACCTTCTCCTTTGATTAAAGTGGGCGTATACTTATGTATGACATCTACCTCTTTGTCTCTCCAAAATTTGTTATCATGAATAGTATCCCATTCATATTCAGCAGAATCTGTGTCAGAGTTATTTTCAATGTAATTCAGGACTGATACCAAACATGTTTCATTCTTATCGGAACCTTTTTGCAGTGTAAAAACATTACCTTGGGATTGTTTAGATTGGGTAGCCTCATAGCCTATTCCAGTTTTATCATATGCCGCAAGTCCTGGAAGATGGATAGGCTCAACTACGCCTTCTTTTCTCTTTCCAAGAGGACCATTATCATATCCCATCTTTTGCATGATAGAATATCCTTTCCCATATTGTTCTGTTGGTAAGGTGACGTTTAGAATTGCGTCCTCTTCATCTTTATAGAGCCAATCTAGAATTGTTGTATCCTCAGGATCTCCCATGGGAAATTTTTCTTTGATAAATTGTCCATTGAACTTGGTAGTGGGCTCTGTTTGTACCTGTGCTGATGTTGATGCTGCTGATATCTGTTGTGGTGTAATAGAAGGTTTTCCATGTGATCGAGGAGACGTAGGTAGATTAGCAAGACAAAGGGAATATTCCCCAACTCCACTTTCCTTGAACTATAGTTTCTTGTCAAAGCTTTTAGTTAACTGACTGACGTGTGTAGCATGTTGAGAAGAAGTATCAGCAAGTGCTTCTTGATTATTCGGAACCAAAGTATCTTGATGAGCTTTGACATTGGCACAAGTTTGGGCATTTGAGTTATCAGCTGGTATAGTAATTTCCTGTCCATCATACGGAAACTTAAGACATTGGTGGTAAGTGGACGGAACAACTTGCATCTCATGGATCCAAGGACGACCCAACAAGATATTGTATGCAAGATCTCGCTCTAAAACTTGGCAAAAGGTATTTTTGATAACAGGTCCCACTCTGATTGGTAGCATGATTAGACCTTTAGACGTTCTCTCCTCATCATCATAGGCTTTAATGGTAATCTTCCTTCTAGGATCAATGGAGTCTTCGAAAAATCCTAATGCTTGAATCACCTTCAAAGTACATATGTTTAGACCAGCCCCTCCATCTATTAGAACACATTTGACACGGAATTTGTGGATCATGACCTCTAAGTATAATGATGAATTGTGGGGATGAGTTAGGGAAACATCATCTTTGTCTAAGAATGAAAGGCATGTGGGGGAGGACAAATGTCCTACCATGGTTTGAAATTGATTCACATCCAAATCCGTAGATACAGTCGTTTCAACGAGAGTTTTATCTAAAATCTCCCTATGTGCCGGGGAAATCTTTAGAAGTTCAAAAATGGAGATTTGAGCTGGAGTTTTTCGAAGTTGGTTAACTAAGTCGTATTGGTGTTGAGGAGAGGTCTCATTGGATTTTGAAGAGGTACCTTTCAAAACAACCTTAGCTTGTGCTCTTGTTGTGACGTTTACTTGTCCATTGTCTACTTTCTCTTTGATTTTTATGACATTGACTCGCTCATCGTCCGTATAGAGGTGACGGATCACATTATCATCAATTTGGTTCACAGTTTTGTCAGACGATTCTCCCTTTTGATAATTTGGTAGAGGATTTCGAAATGCTTGGTGATCTTTGTTGGATTTTTGTTGTCCTTCTACTATGATAATGCCCTTGTCAATGAGATCTTGAATAGCGTGTTTCAAACCTTGACAGTTGTTTGTATGATGACCTCTGCACCTATGGTAGTCACAAAAATAAGCTTCGTTCCATGATGGAGGTTTTACATTAGGTTCATAATTGCATTGTGGGGGTAACATAAGGACGTTCTTTGCCATGACCTCTTTGAAAGCCGATTCTAAGGATTGTCCTAGTGGAGTAAAAGCTCTTCTATTGGAGAAGAATGGAAAGCATTGTGGTTTCGTGTTTGAGGTATTCCCTGAAGTGTTGTTGTTGTTGTTATTGTTGTTCCAGTGGTTTTCGTTGTTGGCAGTCCCTTGATTGTAGTTCGTTGGAGGGGGATGATTGTTTCCTTGATTTGCGACTGAATTGACATGGTTGTAATTATTGTTACGAGGAGTGTTCAAGATAAATGGCTTAGTCGTGATATGATTTGCATCTACAACACCATCATTTACAACATTCTTTTTGCGGGTCCAAAACTTGGACTTGTCCTGATTGTTGTAATGGTTAGATGAGGCAGGGTTGTCCCTATCAAGTTTTATGGTCCCTCTTTTGACCAAAGCACTTTCGATGGTGATGGCATCTTCAATCAGTTTCTCAAAGGAAGGTGGACAGTGCAGATTTAAACGATAACTCATTTCTGAGTTGAGGCTATTAATGAAAGTAACCATTTTCTCCTTTTCAGGGACATGACGGGGGTACCTAGCGAACATTCTCCTCCATCTTTGAAGAAAGGTAGTGAAAGATTCCCCAGGTTTTTGCGTAACTTTGCAAAGATCAATCATGGTGATCTGGTGTTGAACGTTGTAGGAGTATTGTTTTATGAACAAATTCATCAGTTCCTCAAATGTTCGAATAGGAGGTGTAATCTTAGATAACCATTCCATAGAGTTGACTCCAAGGCTTCGAGGAAATAATCGCAATAAATATGTATCTTCGTGGGAAAATTCCAATGTCATGTTTCGAAAGTCTCTAACATGGTCAACTGGGTCTGATTTTCCATTATAACGATCAAATTTGGGGATTTCACAGTGTTTAGGAAATGGAATCATGTTGAGACTTCTATCAAAAGGATAAGGACATATGTCATCCAAAGTGTACTTCTTGGTTGTGGTTCCTCCTCGTAACTCTTTGATTTCTCCCTGCATTTCTCTAAACTCTTTTTTGAAGGAGGCATATTCAGATGGGGATGGCTCTTCCTCGGTGATTTTTAATTTCTCAGTATCAAAGTCTTTAGGCAATTTAGCTCGTTGATCTGCTAGAAAAAGAAAGTATTTCTCTTTGTCACGTTGTATAATCTTTTCAAGGGCTTTAAGAAACTTGGGATTTTGTTCTGCCTCTCTAAGTTCAAGTTCGTCGTCTTGTTCATCATCACTACCTATAGGAGTTTTGTTCATGTTTTTGTTCTTAAGTATCGAACTTTCCTCTCTGTCAGCCATATTGTTGTTACTGAAAAGGGGATTGCGACTTACACTAAAAAGAGGACTATCTCATTCACCCTCTTCTTGAGGTGTTTCTCCTACTTTGTTGTGTTGAGATCTCGTAAAAATAGGCATATGTAAGAAATCCTTGAATATGGTCGAGGGTCACTGAAGGATCTGATTGGGACGCGTTGAATATTCAATTGAAGGTTGTGGTATGTTCTCAAACTCAAGAGGTTGATTCAAATTATGACGTTGAGATAATGCTAATCTTTGATAATAAGCTTGGGTAGCCAAAGGTTCTACAGCATAATCGTCGGTGAATCCCCTAATGTAGTCTTAGTATCTATGGAGGAATGTGCGATAATGGAGCAAAACATCTCGACTCTTATACAGGAATTCTCTGCAATCTAAAGTCTTCTTGTAACTGAAATTTGTTTTGGGCTTCTTGATCCTATTGAAAACTGATTTCTTGGTGAACTTGGTTGATTTCCACTTTCTTAACATGGGAGTAAAATCTTAGAAAGTCGGGTATGTGACAAAAACCTAAAAGTGCTACTCTGTTTCCCAAATGCGCTACAGAAATAGTCAAATGCGCTGCAGAAAATCTTAGATGCACAGAAATAGAGCACCGATGCACAGCAGAAAATCCTAAATGCGCTGAAATAGAACACATATGCGCTAGAACAGAGCTTAAATGCGCTGCAGTTTTCCCCTAGATGCGCTAAAACAGTTTTTCTAGGATAGTTTTGACCAGTTTTTAGCTGAAATTTGTCATGTTTGTTCTTGGATGATCCATTATCTGAATTAATGTTTGGAAAGCATAGCAAACAGTCTGATTTAAGTTGATTCGTAACCAAGCACATAATAAGACAAGCACAACCTAGGTTAGGCCAGGACAATATCCGCTAGACTCCACGTGGGTTTCCCCAACCGCATATCAGTAGCGTGTGAATCCAGAAGCTTGGCTGCACGAGCTCCCCTTACAGTGCACTCTCTTCCAGGCCAAACAAGCTTCCAACCCCATGAAACTCCCATGGCGAGCTGATCACCTCTACTATTGATCGAAAGTGTGGAAGGCTTCACACCGAATCGGTTCTGACTAGCAAATAGAAGGTTTTTGCTTTTTAAACACGGTATTTAGTCGGGACCGCTCTAGTGTCATACATGGGGCAAGAGATTAATCATTAAGGTGGCACTCCAGCTTGAAGAGGTTAAGCTCAACAGGGTTTAAGGGAGTACAACTCCCACCGTATGACACATCTGCACAAGCAACCTTAGGTTTTCCCTTAAGATTTACATTTATATACTACCGGGGTAGCTTGGCTTAGCTTTGCCGGTTTGAGTCGTCCCTTAAGGTGAGTACTTTTTCCCTTAAGGCAGGCCCAATTTCTAGAGTCAATAACCGTTTCTCTTGCACCCAGGATCACACAAGTGTGCAAGGGGAGAGGATACTTCGATTATCAAATCAGGGTTACACAGGGAAAAGTGGGTCTGGTTTTCTAATCACCTAGTTTGCACAGGGTGAGAGCATAATCACCTACCACTTTCAAGCACAGTCATTAAGAGTAGACAGATTCATTTTATGTGCACCAAAATCAAATGTGATTTAATCTAAGTGAAGATGTTGCTTCACAACAGACATGGGGTTCGTTTTAACTGCATGATAAAAGGTGTGGTGGCTACCCTAGGTTGATTCATTTTAAGCCCAACATAAAAATAAAAGAAATTTTATCTACGGAAGGCGTCAGACTCAGAATCTCGGTTACAGTTCCAGATGTGAAGCTCTGTCTCCCGAATGCGCAGAAACAGAGATCATAAGCACAACTCTGTTACATAAAATGCGCTAAAACAAAAAACAAATGCGCAATTCTATTACCCAGATGCGCAAAAATAGAAACTATATGCGCTATTCTAAATGCAGAGATTTTTTTAATTTTCTGATACAACTTTTAAATGCGCTAAAGAAAGTCCTAAATACGCTAACTAAATGCCTAAATGCGCTGCATAAAGTGACGGATGCGCCACTCTGTTTCCCAGATGTGTCGCAGAAATGACCAGATGCGCCGAAATAGAGCCCAGATGCGCCGAAGTACCTGCAAATGAAAATTTCCCGAATCTTCCAAAACGCGCTGCCGAATGCCAGAAAACCTGTAAGCAAACCTGCAAGAAAGAAGTCTAAAATCGGGGCATAGGCCCCACGGTGGGCGCCATTTAATGTGTGTGTGAAAATTAAGTGCATAAATGAATTAGAACCAGTTCAAACACACCAATAGAACATTATAACAAAAATAGAAATATGAAAGGAGTAGAAATGTGCAAACTCAGTATCCTGTTTCCGTTGTCGTCCTATCATCCTCTATCTTTAGTGTTTTTGTAGATTCCAGCCTTGTGTTCTCAGATTAGTGGCTAGGCTCAACAAACTGTCTTCCTAAAGAACGAGATTTTGCTATGATATGAATGCATGATTAAGCTATTGATGTTGATTTTAGCTAAGAAACTTGAAATAAACAAGATGCTATGATAAATGAATACTAAATGAATTAAATGCATAAACTCTACTTAATTGCCTATTACCAATGTTTGGATTCACACAGGTATTTATAGGGCTTTCTGAATGATTCTGATTGGCTGTCTCGATTGACGGTTGTGATAATTCCTGGCAGATCAAATAGTTGAAGAAAGATGAAACTGAAGGAGAAGATAGAAGAACCCTAGAAACAGATTTTTCTATTTTATTATGAAAGAGGAAAAAGAAGAGAAGATAAGAATAAAAGAAAGATTTAAAGCTAATAAATAATTAATTAAAAAAATCAATTATTTATTTGTGGAGGACATTCAACTTTCCTAAATTAAATGAAATATTTAATTAAGCTTTTAAAAGCAAAAGAAAGTTGGTGATAAGAACAGAGCTTTAATCATGTTTTATTGAAAAAAGCAGAATATCTCATAATTAAATAAAATATTTAATTATGATATGAGAAGATTGCACAATTAGGTTAAAATACCTAATTTTGATTTTTAGAAAGAAATCATAAGATATTTTTAATTAAATAAGATTTATTTAATTAAATCACTTTTATGAAATTAATTAAATGAAACATTTAATTAATTAGAAGAAGAAATTAAAATAGAAGAAAAGGATATTTAAATTTAATTAAATCAAAGATTTAATTTAAATTCAAACAAATGATAATTAACTTAAATAAATAGAATGTATTTATTTAATTAATTAAGTGGACGTGTGAAAATAATTAAATAAAATAAATTTATTTAATTATGGAAGAAGAATAAAATGAATGATCAATATAATTAAATTAATTAAATTTAATCATATGTAGAGGACTTTAGAAAAATTAATTAAATAATAAATATTTAATTAATTGCTAGGATTATAGACATGACCATTTTTAAGTGTATACACCCCAATTTTTCTGATCTCGTATAAGTCACAGACGACATTCCTAGGGGAGATTTCAACTAGGAGACTAAAAAGAATGACTAAGAACAAGAATTCTCTAGTCTTGGTAGCCATAAAGTGGGTTTTAGGCAAAGATTGTATAGAATATAAGGATAGGTATCGGGTGAATACCGACGTATGCTCCCACTTTGTAGCATCCATGCTGGACATTAGCATCCCCCGACCACTGATCTTGAAGCTGGTTAAGGAAATTTTCCCCAAAAAATACTTGAATGGTCTCGGTGAGGTCATTGTGCATGCTGCCTATGGGGCAGGTCTTCCGTCAGCTAGTGACCTACGTCGCTTCATTAAGGAAGAAGCTGTCGTCATTTGGCTGTCGTTCCTCAGCAGATTCCACCTATAGACTCGTGACCAGCACCAGCAGAGGGTTACTTAGGCCCTACACTTTTTGTTTCGTAGCTACAACGTGATACCTTTCTACAACGTAGACTGGTATACTGACTTCAGGAACCTAGTGTTTGCATTGCCAATGGCAGTTGTGCCAAATGATGCTGTCAGTGTTGCCGAGGAACCCATAGACGAGGAAGAAGTGGACGCTGCACTTAATGCATCAATTGCCACCAGCCATGCCTTTGGATAAAAAACCCTTGCCTACTGCTCGAACTATTTCCTTGTCTGCTCAACATATGTCTCTCCATAGCTGTATATAAGCCTGAAAAAAAGGCCATCGTATATATAATAGCTCAATATGCTTGTAAATTTTGAAATATGGCTTCCCATCCACTTTTGTAATGAAAAGAACATATATGAATAGATATTTATCATTTAAAGAAAACCCATGCTCTCTCTTTTTATTCTGTATTTAAATTTTTCTGGGCTTGCAACTTTTATATGCTATTTCTCTGCACATGGGTGTGTTTTATGTAAAGCAACTCTGGTGTTCCACCCACCAATGATAATGGGCTAATTCCATAGAAGAACAAACTGACATAGAAAAAGACCGGCCAAAGAAATGAAAAATAAAAATAAAAGCACTTTTTACATATGTACAAAGTAGAGCTTAATGCCTAATGGAACAACTTAAGATGAATCCCATTGATTGGGATTCCTAACGGTTCTTGTTCCATATTCTCCAACTCAAAAGTGTTGTGTTGATTGCACCAAATGATTTTGAAGGGACCCTCCCATAGGCTGTCAAATTTACCATGCTAACTTGGCTTTGCATCCCTGCTATCATACTTTACCACTAAGTCTCCACATTTTAGACCCTGGTCGAAAGCCTTCTTGTCAAACCATCGTTTGACCACCCGTTGACAACTTGTCATTGCTGTTAGGGAATTCTCCTTTTTTTCTTGTACTTCCAACAATTTGACGAGCCGAACCTCCATGGCTTCATTTTGTTCTATCTCAAGAGATTTTAACAACTGTATTGTTGGGATCTCCATGGAGATAGGTAACAACACCTCTTTCCTGTATACCAACTCATAAGGCGAAGTCTTAAGGACTTGCTTAGGAGTTATGCGGTTTGCCCAAAGAGCTGTTTAGAGGTTTTTATGCCATTCCCTCTGGTGTTCTAAGCCAATCCTTTTAAGGAGTTGGACTAATCTTTTGTTCATTGACTCTGCTAGACCAGCTCCCTGTGGATAATAGTTTGATGATGTTTTAAGGAATATGTCATTCTTTAATGCAAAGTGACATACCTTTGCACCTAGAAATGCTCTAGCATTATCCAAAATGATAGTCTTCGGAGGGCCGAACCTTGTCACTAGTTCCTTGAGGAAATCTACAATCTCTATTTCTATTGCGCCTTTAAGGGGAATAGCCTCTGTCCACCTTGTGAAATAGTTTGTAGCAGTTAGAATCCATTTGTGTTCGGCACTAGAAACAGGGTTGATTATTCCGATGAAGTTCATGCCCCATTGCGCAAACAGTTCGTCCGCCACTATAGGTCTAAGGGGCATTGCGGAATTCTTCCTTCTGTCGGTGAAGAACTGGCATTTTTTACAAGACCTCACCAGAGAGTGGAAGTCATTGAAAAGTGTGGGCCAATAATAGCCAACACGCATGATTTTAATTGTGGTGGTTTTGGCAGAGAAATGCCTGCCTACAGCGCTATTGTGGAATGCGTTGAGGATCCTCTTCGCCTGCTCTGAAGTAACGCATTGCAGGAGAACACCATTGAAATTTCTTTTGAAAAGGATTCCTATTTGCATATACCTGCAATTCTGCAACCGGTAATACCTTCTTTTTTGGGATGAGAGGCCTGGTGGATACTTTCCATTTTGCATGAACCTCATTCTATCAGTCAGCCAACCACCTTTCGATTCTAATTCATTTATCAAGACAAGCTCTGGTTGCTCTTCTGCGACAGGTACCTCCTTGCTCTGTGCCATATATTCACACAGTCCTCTTCCTTTAATAGTCGTATTAGGCTTGACTTCAATGTCGTATTCAAGGATCTTAGTGATCCAATTAGCCCTTTTCTCTGTGATCTCTCCTTCCATGATATATTCACGCACACTGGTATGTACGACATATACCAGAACTTTGTTATAGGAAATTAGATGGTGGAACTTCTTAAGTCCTTTTACTATTGCAAAGGATTGTCTTTCGACAAAATTATAATTTGCCTCATATTCCTTTAGGGTCTGGGAATAGAACGCCATTGGATGTTCCCTCTTTTCCTCGTTATCCTTTTGGGTTAGAACAGTAGCAATATTGGACTTGCTACTAAAAGCATACATTATAAAATCTTTGGATTGATCCCGATTAACCAGCATCGGGGCTATGGAAATAGCTTCATTGACCCTTTCAAAAGCCTCCCAAGCTTCAGTTGTCCATTTAAATGTTTGATCTTTCTTCAGCATGAGGGTGATCGGCCTAATCATTCCCACGAAATTAGAAATAAACTTGCTGATGAAATTTACTTTGCCCAGGAAAGATTGGACACCTTTCTTATTTACCGGAAGGGGAATCTCTTTGATAGCCTTTACTCATTTGGGATCAATTGAAACACCTTCTCTAGAAATGACATGTCCCAACAGCTTACCCTGTGGCACTCCAAATACACATTTCTTTGGATTTAGGGAAACTCCAAACTCCTGGAACTTTTGGAAGACTAACTCCAAATGGTCAAAATGATCATCCTTAGATTTAAAGAACATAGTAAGGTCATCTAAATAGATAAGAATAAACTTATTGATTAGCTCGCTGAATGTGACGTCCATCCCCTGCTGGAATGTTGCCCCTGCATTAGATAACCAAAAGGAATTTTAGCATATGCAAATGTTTCCCACTTTGTGGTGAACGTAGTCTTGTGTTGATCTTCTTCTTTAACACGGATCTAATTGTAGCCGGAGAAACCATCCAGTAGAGAAAACATTTCTAATCCTGCCACAATTTGTAGGACTGATTCCATGGAAGGCAACGGATGGTATTTCAATGATGCTTTGTTTAGGTCTCAGAAGTCCACACACAATCGGATATCGCCATTCTTCTTTCAGACTGGGACCAGATTTGATACCCAAGTACTATGTTTAATTAGGAAGACAATGTGTGAATTAATGAGCTTGGTTAGCTCCTGTGCCATTAGGGCCTCAATTTTAGGGTTAACTGGCCTCTATTTCTATTGGACTAGTTTCGCACCTTCTGTTAGCTCAATAGTGTGCTGAATGATGCCAGGATCTTAACCCTCTAGATCATCATAGGACCAGGCCACTACTCCATATTTTTCACAAAAACTAATAAGCCATTCCTTATCATGGTGCGAGACATTTTTTCAACTCGGAGATTCCTACCATCGGAGACTTGAAGGTCCTCATAATCACTTTTGTCTGCCACGAACTTCTGCTTATCATTTCGGGCATCATTATAATCAAAAAAGTTTTCAAGAGTAACCAATCCTCTGGGAAGTTTATTAGATTTGAGTTGCGTAATTTTTCCTTCATAAGCCTTGACAATCTTTGGTTGAAGCTGATCGAAAAATTCCCCTGAGTGCTAGATAAACGAGGTGATATGTTCATTGCTTTCAAAGACTTACCAACTCTGATCATTGTCGAGGATTGCTGGTCAGACTAATACTAGTACTGAATGTTCGTTCTGAAGCAAGTCAGAGATAGGATCAAACTGAGCACCAATCACATCCATGCAATCTGCATCGCTATTCTGCCTTCAGGGAACGGTCTGGATGTTGAAAGCTTCAAAATCCTCAATCAGGTCCTAGACTCGGTGCCGATAGGATCTCATACGAACATTCTTTCCTACAGAAATTCCTCGGACCTGGTTAACTACCACTTCAAAATCTTCGAACACAAGTAATTACTTAATTCCCATTCATTCTACAAGGCTTAAACCTTGAACTAACCCTTCATATTTAGCCTCATTGTTTGAACAAGAAAAATGAAAGTGGAAAGGCCTCAGCCATTTTTCATTTTGCGGGGATATTAGATATACCCCTGCTCCAACACCTACTTTACTTCTTGCCCCGTCAAAGTATAATGTCCATAGCTCATTTTCCTGGTTACCTTCAGATTCTTTAGCGACCCTTAGAAACACCTGGTCTTCATCATAAATTACATACGTGCCCAATCCTGTAGCATGATAATTGCTGAAAGGATCAGTATTTTATGTGTTCACTCAACAGAGAATCTTCTTTATCATTCTGATCTTCGCTCACCTTCTCCTCCTCTAGAAATTCAACGCAATACATTTCTTGCTTGGTAATAGAGGTATGCGCTGCTTCAAAATTGATCAAGGCCTCATCCGCCACATGTTTAGAATGTAGAGCCTCTGATTCTATCTTCATTTTTGCATCGTGCTTGGTCCTAAGTATCAGATGTGATTGAGAAGGTGAAGGGATGGTCGAAGCGTCGATAATTTGATTGGACATGCCTTTGTGTTGCGGGCTATCCAGATGTGAAACAATAGGCTCATCGGCGAATCTCCTCTTTGAGCATGTGTTATAGTCAGATTGCACCTGTGGTGTTTTAGATATGAATGCGTTATTAGCAAACACTATTTCTTCTTCCTCCATCCAAGAGAAAAGTGAATGATCAGGAGCAATATTTGATTCTTGTTCTAAAGACAATCCTTGCATTTGTGCAGTAAAGACCGTGCTCTCCATTTGCGGTGAGGCATATACATAACCTCCATCTTCCGTTGTCACGCCTTGGTTGCGTTGCTCTGCCACCTTCTATTGTAAGTTGCCATGTGGACAATTTCAAGGCATATGCACATCGCTGTAGAAGAAACACCACAGATTGATGTCATCAATAAGGTTGTTTTGCCCTGCGATTAGTTCCCTACTCAAGCTTGAGGACACACTCGTCGGTGGAGAAGGCACCGACACCATTTGGTTTGTAGTCAGCATTGATGGATTAGTGCGAGGCACACCCTGATATTGATTTTGCTGATAAGTAGACTGCTCACCTTGATAGTTTTGATATGTGGGCCGTGAGAGTGTTGCTTGGTTCCACTTTAGAGTCATTATGTCATTTTCCATGGTTCTCAACATCTCCTTGAGGTCACTTATTTCATCCTTGGAAGAACCTGATGTAGAAGCCAAGTTTTCAGGAGCGACCACATATGAGTACATTGACTGGGCAGTTGGTGGTGCACTAGTCGATGTGACCTCTTGTGCAGAGATCGATATTTTAGGAAATATCAACATAATAGGTCGAGGAGGAATTTTTTTGTAATCTATCAAATGATTCTCAGCTTTGATAGCGGTACCATAAGCATTTGGTAGTGTGGCTCCTTCCAAAGACTTGATCATCATAGAAATGTTAGGATTGATGGACTTCAGATAAAATATAAATGCCAACTCGGGAGTCGGGCGGATAGTAACAAGGATCCTCTACCAATTTGCATGAGATCGGGATTTGAAGTCCATTAGAGCCTCTAGGGGGGCTTGTTTTAAGATGGATAGCTGATAATATAATGAAGAATGATCTCCGTCATTTGAGAACCTTTCATAGAATGGATCTCTGAGCTCATCCCAGGTGCAAATTAAATTAGGAGATAACGTTCAGTACCAATCCAGAGCCTTGCCTTTGAAAGATGCGGCGAGGAGCCTCAGGGCTACATTCTACTCAGTAATACCATGTACCAGACAAATGTCCACCACATCCTGCAAATGTTCTGCTGGCATTTTTGAGTTGTCTTTGGAAAATTTGGGGATAACTTTTATGGCCGAAACTAGGATAGTGCCCCAAACAGTGGGCGCTACTGGGGCTACCAGGGGACTTCCAACATCCCATGCTATGTAGTTTCTGTTGGCGGCCGACAACATGGTGAGAGGAAAGGGTGGTGGAAATGGAACGGTTACCAGCTGATTTGTGACCTGCACTGTCCCTAGCGGAGGTACTAGGAAACTTGGGTTATTTGTAGTTTGGGATCTAGTTACAGGATGATGGCTCATACACCCTTCTACAATGCAATTTCATTAAGTTCGGGTCCCACTGGGTGTGCCAGAAAAAGAACAAACTATTGACGCCAAAATTTGACGAGGTAACAAAGTCTTATGGGAAACTCAATTTAAGGGGGACCTTTTGCACTAAACTGAGTAACCTCTAGATTTTTAGAGAAGCCAACTTCTTCTATAATGGGTTTTGGAAAGGGAAAAAGAAGCATATATAATAAAGTAAAGTCTAACCTAAGGCGATTCGCCAAGATTTGCTGGTGGGCACAATAAATCATAGATTTAAGGGCCTGAATAGTGTTATTGTGTTCCAAAACTTTAGAGACTTAATATTATAGCATAGATAATTCATTTATTGACATAAAATAATGTTGCATACATTCTCACTACTAAGAAGAGTCATTAGACATGATTTAAGTGAGCAAATTTGTATTCAACATATATAGAAGTTCATCGAATGAAAAGTCAAGACAGTATAAAGCACAATTCACAATTTAAATCAAAGCATAAAAAATAGAAAGGCCAAAAAATTGGCACAGTATGAAAGTTTTTCAATTTAAATAAAACAGTAATAGAGGCCTGGTGTCTTTTGCTAAAACCAATGTATTTTTCATAAATTCCAGACCATTTCCTCTCAATAGAGAAAATATATATATAGCAGGAAAACTCCCACCGCTTTGGAGAATAGCAACAAAAAAGATCTCGCAATCCTCATACAATGATGCCTGAAATAGAATATACCCAAGGCCGTTATAATAGTATCAGGATGGAACACAGCATCCAGTCATCCTAGGCACAGGTGCATCCTCCGTAATGATGGCGGTAGTCCCAACCAGACTCAATCAGACAAGTGTCATCCATTGCTGTGAATGATTATGACAAGCAGCATCCAATAACATCATTTCATTCAACCAGACTGTCGCCTACATAAAAAATTAGCCGCTAGGCATGTGATAGCCTTTTGTTGCCCATATGAACCCTTCTCCCATTGCTGCTGAGGGTTTGTGAAAATGCAAAACGTGTCGAATGGCTAAGAACCTTAACACAGTGGAGGGAACACTCCATCAGCCGAGCACAAAAGATGCGTGGTAGCATTTCTTTGCCCGTGGTTGCCATTTCATCCCTACGTTGAAAAATTCCTGAACAGTTGCCACGTAGCAAGATGTGGGGCTCGCTGATACTTTCAGGAATGACGGTCTCATGGAAACCTTTCACAGCCCAATGAGGTTTCAAGGAAACGAGAAACAAATCATCCAGTAACCACGACACATGGAGGCACCACACAGCTTCTCAGGATTTGAAATGAAAGCCAATACCAGAAGTTATGAAGAGCAAATGCGCAAAGTGGCAAGTCAAAACCTTGCTGAAAAAAGGCCAAGCAAACTCGGCAATGCATAGGCCGATGCACACACAATACAAAAAGAAACCTAAAGGGAGCTACTCAAATATTTATTTAACAGTTTCATAATCAGAAGGGAGTCTAGCCCCTTCCTTTCCTAATGCTAACATATATTGTGAAGGATTAAGTCTCATCATTGTATTGACAATCTTGTGGTTATTAGGATTTTGGACTATCTCCATGATTTCATCTTTAGTCATTCCTAAGACATTGTTGGTAATATCCTCCACTTGGAAACCTATCTCTTGAAGATATTGTGGTAGTTGAGGAAGGTTGAGTGGGGGATTATTATATCTAATGAGGTTTATTTTAGGTACAATTTGACTAAATTCACTTGAAGTTGATGTCTCTTTGTTTGCTTCCATTTTTTTCTTGTGTTGAGATCTAGTTTGGACTATAAAATAAGGATAAACTTTCAGGAATATGGGAGGCAAACCTCTAACTCCTTAGGTTGGTATAAACTTTGGGTACAAAAAAGAAAATCTAAGATGCTAAGGATCAAACAATGGTGATGAGATAAATGAAAGATGGATGATGTGAACAATTGAACTCTTAAGAAACCTTGGAGGGATACTAGACTTTAGTACTTTTGGATTTGATTTGGATTTTGTTTTGGACTTTGATTTAGATTTTGGATAATGAACTCATAAACCTTAAGATGTTGGATGTTATCTTGGAATAAACTTGTCCACAAGGATGATAATTTAACGAAGTGTATGAAGAAGGATTCATCCACACACACTTAGCCAAACAAGATGATTTTTTATTTGAAGGATTACCAAAAGTCTAGCATGAAGGATTTTTCCAAGATTCTAAGAGTTGTTTGGGAGATGAAATTTTATTGATGTTTTGGGATGGATGAAAGTGTTGATTTTGATCTTAGGTGAACTTAGAGAGACTTTTGTTTACAAGACCTAGGTATTGAAGAACATGCTATACTTCCAAGAACCTTTTAACCCTATTAAGTGAGATACTCAAAATGTTGGAAGAGAGCTAGATTTTGACAATAATAAAATGAGTATAAGTTTGGCTTTTTCTTTGATGCACGCTTGTAAAATTTATAGAGCAATCTATCTTTGACTTGGTAAAGTACTGATTGATGTTTCTTGAGATCTCTTGGACTAAAATGCTTGTGATGATTGATAGATTTTGGTTTTGGGATTTTGATCTTGTGGGAAATCATTTGAAAAATCACATGTGTGGGTTTCAATTGTCTTTTATCTTTGCTTAATGGATTCTTTTTACCACAAACACTTTCTTACTTAGATTCTGAAACTAAATGTCTGTCTCAATTTATTTTTATCCCATAAGGTCAATTATGTGGAAATCAAGAAAATCAAGGCAATAGTTCCCTAATGTTGACTTTAGAGAGAGAAAATTGAGATATAGGCCCAAATATTTAGAAGCCTTGAAGGATAGAATCCTCAGGTACAAACAGTAATACTTGGAATTTTCAAAGGTATTTTCTCTTTCTAAAGGGTTTAAAATTTGATGACCTTGTTGAATGTTTGTTTTCAATATTTTGGATCCAAGAAAAGTATGTAACTGACTCATAGATTGCACAACCCTAGGATAGAAAAGACAATATTTTTTGAATTCCTACTTGGATTTCTCCAGCTAAGCTTATTTAAAGTAGATGATTAGAAGCTTGACCACACTAGCTCCCCTCCATGATATTCTATGGGTCAGCCAAGATTCGAGTTCTCATGAATCTCCAATGACAAACTCTTCATCTCTACTAAGAACCGCAAGTATGTGGGATGGCTTTAGAGGTCCAAATTCTTGAGACCAACAAATTATATTAGGGATTTTTGGCTTCTACACAAAGGTTTGTAATAAGGGCATCCAATTTAGGGGGTGCAATGATAAAATCCTTGTGAAAGGTCTCCCAACCCTTAGAAAAAGGGATTTACACATCATAAAGATACTGGGGGAGAGCTATCATGTACTGCTTCCCATTGTTTATGATTTTCATTATAACCACAAATTTATATAGCGGTTTGGAAGAGCTTGGCTTATGCTCATTACCACTTGAGTTGTTCCCTTGGGGTGAGTAATTTTTCCCACCAAGGGAGGACCTCTAAAGGTGAAAAATAGTGAGTAAGTACATCTGTAGTTTGATTATCTTTGTTTTCATGAACAAAGAGAGAACACACACTATGCCTTTTTTCACACTAGCATGATTTGTTCAATTTTAAAAACCCAAATTTGAAATGTGGAGAAAATCTTTAGACAACCTAATGTCACTAAAATTCTTTTGATTCTCAAGATCATCGTGAAGCACAAGAGAAGTGCATACACATTTGAATGACATGATTTCATAAACAAGATTACAAAACAAAGCAAACATGAATTCTTTTTAGTCCTCAAAGGCAATAATGTGTTATTTTTATAGCACCAAAACCAAATGTTGAAGTTGATTGTTCAATTTTAATCCAAACTCCAAATTCTAGTAAGTTTCTAAGGTTCAATTTTAATCAACTTGACAAAGCCTAAGTTGTAGGTTAATTTTAAGCCCAAATTGAATTTAGTTGGTCCTAGGAAATGAAATACAAAAATTGAAGCCCAAGATTATCACAAAGAGCATTTAAAAATGTTTTTTAGGTTTTCAAATTTTCATCCTCCCCTGCTTCCTGCATATGCAATGTTGAACTAAAAATGTGACACTCTAAAAACTATAAAATGCGACGTTGTAAAATGGAAGCAACACTCTGGTGAATGCAAAATTGGTGCTCTGTAGAAATAGAGATCGTGAATGCGGTGTGATTACAAAGGTGACGTTTTGTAGCTAGAATTTAAGACAGAAGATAGAGAGTGTGAATGTAGTGGTAAATAAGAAGCGGAATGACACAGGTGTGCATATGCAACATGATGAGGTGAATGCGGTGCTATGGAAAAAAAGTGGGGCTCTACAATGTTGCATTTGTAGAAAGGTAGTGTTGTGTTCATGTACCTGCAAAAAAGGGGAAATCCAAATGAAATTTAGCATGTTAAGTTGATCATGCCCTCCTAGTGCCAAAGTGTGAACACCAAACCTACACAAGTTAACAAGAGATCAACAATCAAGTGTCAAACATGTTAGAAAACAAATCCAATGTTCCCTATGAAATTCTTTAACCAAAATCACTAGACTTTACTTGTAATAACAAGAAATTGAACAAAATAAAGCAAGTAATCTAAGTAAAATCAGCTAAACCTCCATCCCATAGGGGGAGTGGTGCTCCTTTGATGTGGAAAAAATCCCTTTCCCAATCCCTTTGACAAGCTTGATGAAGTGTAGATGATTTAAGTGTAAAATTGACTATAATCTAGCTAAATTGCTTGAAGACGATGAAAATCTATGGAGTGAAAGGCCTATAATGATAATACTCTAAGTTGTGGATCCATATTATGAAAATGATGCCTCTATTTATAGAATCCAAGGGTTGAACAATGGAGGAAATTGGTGAATGTATAAATTGAGAGTCAATGAGAATGTGTTAAGTGCCACAATTCTATTGGAGGAAGTTGGAGCACATTTTGGGAAATGTGTAAGTGGAGGAGGATGGAAGAGAAGTAAATGTTGATGGTTGAGGATTTGAAATTAGTGTAAGAGGAATTGAATGAGATTTGAGAGGATGTAAGAATATTTGAAAGGTTGTAAGAGAATTTATTGCAGATGTGAAAGGTTTTTGAAAACCTTTGGAGGGAAATTGAATGAGAGGTTGTTGAGAGGAATATTCCTCAGAATATGCCTTTGTGAGGATAATTGAGGTAATTAGATAATTAAAATAAATTGATTTTATGTGCAACCTGGTTAGTTGACCATGGTTGATTTAACTCTTGACGAGTTAAAAGTTGGAGGATTTGATAATGATGATTAAAAAGCTGATTTAGGATTAATTAATCCAGAATAAATTAATTGGAGTGAATTAGGAGACATGAAATTTGATTTGATTGATTTTTAATCAAATGAGAAGATTAAGAGATGATTTAATTAAATGGTTTGATTTAATTAAATGAGATGAATAATTAGTTAGAAGAAGGGTGAATTAATCCAATAAATTTAATTATTTGATTAATAGTTGATTTTTTTAAATTTAATTAAATAATGTTGATTATTCAATTAATTGATGAATTTGAAGTGATTTAGGAAGAAATGATGTTAGGTGATCAGAATCAGATGTATAGTATCAAACAAGACTTTTTTTGGTGTCTACAATATATATATATATGCATCCCATGTTTGTATGTCAATTGATGGGATTGTATGTGGTATTATATATGTGGTATTATATATTGAAATAAATTACATATATATGCATATGTGGTATTATATATGTGTGTGTAATGTTATAATATAATATATATATTTATATAGTCATATATATATATGTGTAATATTATTCCTTATATTTATATATTATATAAGTATGTTTGTCAATGTATTTGATAAAACTTATTTTATATATATATGAGAATTGAAGTTATTAACATAAAGCATAAAGCACATAAGATAGATTTGATCATATTGTTAATAATATGCAACAAGCATATAATATACCATGAGGTGCATGAATCTTAAAGTGCAACTATAAGTTATAATTAATCTAGCACATAATGTAAAATATGAAAAAGTAAAACATTAAAGCATAAGCATATATGAAGTTTGCAGCTGCGTTAAACACTTAAGCAAGGAAGTGAATGTTGTTTGAAATAAAGAATAAGCTAGTAGGCAACACTTGTAAAATATTCATATTAGTATTAGGACTACCTAACTTGGTTTCACACAATTTGTTGTTCTAGTTTTAAAGTAGGAAATGGTAATTTTTTAATCATACGTTTTACTAGATCTACTAAGTTTCTTTGATTTTTTGATATGTTCTACAAATATTCAATTTCTAGAAACCCTTTAAATTTTATCATCTAAATCTTTGTCTTTCATTTTGTGTGAACATAATTGTAAGACTATTTTATGAAAGATTTTTATTGTGAATAAGAATGTCAATGTTTTCTTAGTAAATCATAATTGGTGATCTAGGTTAATGCAAATTTTGGAATTTTTTTTTGAGATTAATGGTTGAAAAATAAAATAAATAAAATATTTCAATAGTGTGTTTAATATTTCTTATGATTAAATATGTGAAACTACTTTTAATAAGATTATTGTTTGGCATAAGGGCAACAATATTTTAATCTCAACAATTGATTACTTAAGTTGGATAAGATGAGTCTTTGATATTGTTTTCTAAACTTCTTATTGATTATTTATATAGAATAAATAACCTATAATATACATTAGATAATTTACTCAAATAGAATTTAACATAGTTGTAAAATGTGTGTATCAAACATTTACATAACAACTTCCTATACATAAAATATCTCGTCAAAACATGGATTTTTCTAAGTTAATCTTATCCTTTGAATTCTATTATCCTCCAAGATAAAATCAGCTAAACTTTATCCTCCCTTCTCCATTTTAACAAGTAGAGTATAACACCTTCAACCATAATTGAACTCTAAATGACAAAATATTCATAGTTTCTTAATAGCTTTGCAAACCCTCACAAGACCAATATGCTTCTCTCTTAAAATCCATAGGCCAAAAGTCCCAAGATGCAGTTTATTTTTTAGAACATGTACCTAAAATAAAAATATCCACAAGGAATAAAAAAATAATATTGGCCAATGGGCTCTCCACCCAACCATAGGATTGAGATTCAATCCATCCTCGAGCTATGGTCATTTAGCACTTCAACAAAATACTTTTCACATAGGATCCACAACCAAAGTATAACATATAAAATCCACATTACTAAACTTGACACATTAAAGACACTAATCACAAGGGTTCCTAGACAAGTTTACACTATATACTTTTCACATTACAACATCTTGCATTCATATTTCTTTATTTTAACACCCAAAAAGGGTATAAATGAAATTAAACTAAACATGGTGGAAGACTCAAAAAATGTAAAACCCAACACACTATTTGTAGCCAAACAAGAGATTCAACATCAAATTCCAAATAGATTTTTTTATAATTAAGACCAATATGACAATACACTCATTACAAATCAACAAGATAGATAACAAAAATGTTATACCTCACCAAGAAAATTTTCTTCCAACTTGTGGAAAACTCACTCCAAGCACTCTCTTCCATTGCTCCTTCCTCTTCAAAAACATGAAAAGAACTCAAAATTAAGAATAAAAACCAAACATGAACTCAAAAACAATACCAAAATGAAAAAGAGAGAAAACCCCCTCTTCCACACCAATAGAACGAATAAATGAAAGTGGAAAAGGAAACCACCTTTTCAACTTCTTGACCACCCTTTCAACTCCAATTTTTGTCAATGTTTATAAGTGAGTAATTAGATTGGGTTCTAGACTTGATTAAAGAGGTTTAATGGAATAAAAATACCCCTACCCCATAAAACTATCACCTAAGAATTTTTTTAAACAGTTAAGACCACATAAGGACTTTATAAAACATAAAATAAGCAACGATATTTATAAAGTGACTCAAGGGACTATAAAAATTTGATGAGGGCTACACCACCCAAACTTAACAAAACACAACAATAGATTCCAACACAGAAGATGCAAGACAGGAAAATAACTCACTTTCATTTATTTTTAGAAAATGAAATTACATATTCAAAAATTACATGGTACAGCCTCATCGACTTGATAATTAAAACAAAATTAATTCTAAAAGAAAAACTATTATTCAGAGCCACAATCTGCACTAATGGAGCCACCTTCTACAACCACCTCATATCCCTTTTTATTTTACCCAATAAACACCCTAGAATGTTCTAGAAAGTGCAACTTTCTCTTTTGTTTTGGCACCAAAAGTCTCGTCATTTTGTTTTTGGCCATGGAAGAAATTTTATTGAAATTCACTTTTTAGAGGGGCAACTTTGCAAGGCCATAACTTTTGATTCAAGTGTTTAATTTTCTATTATTGCATATCATTGGAAAGCTCTCAAGGAGAGATACACCACATGAGCTCACCATAGGTTAGTTCATCTAATTTTTGAGCTATTTTGGGGACTCTAAACATTTATATTTGAATTTAAAGCTACATTGGAGAAATTTCTTAAGATGCAAACTTTAATTTCTTCCAAACTATTTAGGGTATTGAGGCAACTCTTTCATGACCAAAACTTTTTTCAGCTCTACTGAGTTTTTGGTGGATCTCAGCTAAGTCCCATGAGGTTAGTGGGAAATGATGGAGATTTATCCATGATGGAGAAATGGTGACCATTGATGTCTAGTGAGACCCAACAGGATTGCTATGAAGGCCGGTGGGTGGCAAAGACTGATTGCTCAATATATCAACTCACATCATTGTTGTGAGTTGCATGGAAATGATGTGGATGATAGATGGAAACTACCTGTAAACCCAACAAGGTTTGTGTGGGCCTGATGTCATATCTCATAGGGATAGTGGAATTTGGATGCATGTTTTCCTGGAACCTACATATGGTGAGTCGTGTATGAAGGTGATTAATAATAGAGATCATAAGGTGATTGATCCAATGATGATCATCAGTCGGTGGAGATCAATAGTGCATGATTAAAGGTAATTGATCTAATGATTTTTTTTTAAAGATATGATGATGAATGAGAGCCAATGGATCATGGAGTGAAAGAGAAGATCGACAACCTAGATTCAAAGATGAAGATTTCAAATGACTAAGTTTGTGTGAATAGGGTTTCAACTAGTAACCAACACAGGATAAATAATTAATTTGTCCAACTACACCTGTGACCAATTTCAGTGAATATTTGATCTTCAAGGTGGCTATATAGACTGTAGAAGTGATTAAGATAAAATCTGATCATACAAGAGAATACATTTAACGCATATCAAATCCTGGGGTTGAAACGGAGCTAAATTAGGAAATTTCTTTGTATCCAAATTAAATGTTGTGAGGCTCGATGAAGAGGTTTTGTAAGGAAGTCTTATGGAAACTCAAACAAGTGATCAATGTCTAAATAGATCGAATGAATAGGAGAATACATTTAATGAAAATATGGTTCTGGGGTTTGATAGAGAATGAATGAAGGAAAATTATTTGTATCAAAATTAAATGTTGTGTGGCTTGATGTAGAGGTATGGTGATATATAATAAATCCTATTAGATGTCTTAATGATGAGCTAGATGATGGCTTGTAGCTCGATGAACTAGTAGCTTGCTGGTGAAGTTTGCAAGCATAATAAATCCTAGTAGAATATTTGAGGAGATTTGAATGAGTGTGTGAATATCAAGGTAGAGATTGTAGATTAGTTGAGAGAAGAAAAAGAAGGTAAAACAAAAAATTATATAAGGGTGGTAATCTACAAGTAGTGTAAGGAAGGGAGAGAGAGCTATGAGTGTAGACAGTGAATACACATATGTGTGTAACCTAGACACGACACTGACTATCATCTAGGTTTGGCATTCAAGGGACTATTTCTGAGAGTGTAGCTCCAATAGCAATAGTGTAAGTTTCAAAGTGTGTAACAATTCATTGAATGTAATGGTGCGTTTTTAGGTTGAGTAGAATCCAATTGTATGCACATATATGAACTTGTAATTTTATTGAGGTTGTATCCTCATTGAACTAAGTTGTAGCTCAAACTACATGATTGTAATCTCCTTGGAGTTGTAGCTTCTAAAATAGGGTTTAGTAGCATCCTTGAAGTTCTAGCTTCTAAATTAGGGAGTTGAAGCTCCCTTTGGTTGTAGCCCTCAACTTTGTAACAAATATTTCTTTTTTGACATTGTATTTGAGTAGTAGACTCAAACAAATTTTGTGACCATGGTTTTTCACATCTTGGGCTTTCCACGTATATCTGGTGTTATGAGTTATTGGTTCATGTGCATGTGATTGATATATTGTTTTATGTCTTAATTTTCACATCTAGGTTGTAAGGTTGACTCTACAAATAGGTTTCAAGTCTAAATTTTTTTATATCTACTGATTCACCCCCTTCTCCATAGGTCATTGTGTTCTAACATAGTTGATCCTATAAAGATTAAAGCGGTACTAGAATGGTTGGTTCCTAAGAGTGTACCTAAAGTCAAATGTTTTATGGGTTTGGCTAGGTATTATTGTAAGTTAATAGAGATTCTTTTAAGGATAGTATTTTCCATCACATCTTTGTAAAGGAAGGGTAAGAAGTTTGAGTGGATAGAGAAATGTCAAGCGAAATTCGAGCTATTTCAAGGCTTCTAAATTTTTATTTTTGAATTTGAAGCTACATTGGAGAAATTTCTAAAGATGGAAACTTTAATTTCTCCCAATTTGTTTAGGGTATTGGGGAAATTCTTTCATGATTGATTTTTTTTCATCTCTACTCCTTTGGGTAAATTTTTAGGTCCATAGAATCCTATTTAGGCCAGCTTATTAAAAATATTAATTGACTTTTTTTTCACTATTTTTGACTCTTGACTATCTTATACCCCTTAAGTTCCATCATGAGACTAGAAACAACTAAGGAAAATAAAGAAAATATTTTTTTTGGGTGATGCAATATTTCCCTATAGCATTGGATGCTCCTGCATCAAACACCCAGGGTAATTTAGAAAGTGACCCTATCACTTCTCAAGAGTTAGAGGAAAACCAAGATGGCTAACCTTAGCCTCAAACAACCATGATTAATCTTCAACATTCCTTCCTTTCCACTTCACCAAGTACTCTACATATTTCCTATTTCTTGTGCTTCTATCCACATGACTATCTAGAATTTCTTGTATCTCCTCATTTTCTAAAGTAGGTGCTAGAATATTCCACTATGATTCCATTATTTCTTCATCAATTCCTCCTTCATGATATTTTGTTAATTTTGAGATATTAAACACGAGTGAAATATGAGTTCCATCAGGAAACTCTACATCATATGCATTTCTTGAATCATGCTTCTTCAAGATCTTGCATGGTCCAATCTTCTTCATCTTTAACTTGAACATGTATGTACCAACTAGAAATCTCTCCTTTCGCAAGTGAAACATAACTTCATCTCCTACTTGGAACTCCTTATTCATCCTTTTCTAATCTTCCTTATCCTTATATAGTGAGTTCATTTTATTGATATGTTTTCTCACCTCTTCATGCAAATTCTTTAGATGCTCAACAAAATATTCATCCTTGACACTACTCTTCTCCTCCTTATCCATCTTCCTTAGTTCAGAAGTAGTTCTTGGACTACTCCCATACACAATCTAGAATGGTATTTACTAGTGCTCCTATTGATAAAATTATTGCAAGAAAATTCTACTTGTGGTATAATCAAATCCCATCCTTTTGGCTTATCTCATACTAAGCATCTTAATAGGTTACCAAAACTCCTGTTCACCACCTCCATTTGTCCATTAGTCTATGGATCGTGTGTAGAATTGAACTTCAAATATGTTTTCAACTTATTCCATAATGCCCTCTAGAAATATCCAACAAATTTAGTATCTTTGTTTGAAACTATACTCTTTAGTAGACCATGTAGTTTAATCACCTCTCTAAAAAAGAACTCTATGAGATGAACATCACTGGTCTTATGACATGTAATAAAATGTGCCATCTTTGAAAATATATCCACCACCACAAATATGGAATCATGCCCTCTCTGTGTCCTTGGAAAGCCAAGAACAAAGTCCATGCTAATATCCTCCCATGGCCTCTTAGGTACAGGTAATGGCTGATACAATATAGTATTCTAACATGTTCCTTTCACCATTTGACATGATCTGCAACTTTGTAAAAATGTCTTCACATCTTGTTGTAACTGTGGCCAGTAATAATTCTCACTAACAAGAGCAATGGTCTTATCTCAACTAAAATTCCCAACCAATCCTCCACTATGCTTCTCCTTGATTAGATTCTCTCTCATAGAACTCCTTGGAATGTACAATTGGTTTCCTCTAAACAACATCCCATCTTGAATTAAGAAATCCAACCATCTTGTCTTATTCAATACAATAGGTTCCAAACAAGCCTTCCAAGCTTCTACAACGTTTGGATCTTTAAGATACTAACTCTTGATTTCATTGAACCCAACAACCTATATATTCATCACTATCAACAATTTTTTCCTTCTGCTTGAGGCATTTGCAACATTGTTTGACCTTCCACTCCTGTGCTTCAAAACAAAAGTATAACTCTACAAAAACTCAACCCATTTTAAGTTCCTTTGATTTAACTTTCCTTAACTATTGAGATACTACAAGGCCTAGTGATCAGTATATAAAATAAATTCTTTTGGAAATAAATAGTGTCTTCATTTCTTTAAAGCCTAAACTATAGCATAAAAATATTGATCATAGACATAATATTTCTTCTTAGCATCATTCAACTTCTCACTAAAATAGGCAGTAGGCTTACCTTCTTGACTCAAAATAGCTCTTATGGCAGTGCCACTAGCATCACAATCTATCTAAAAGACCTTATTAAAATCTAGAAGTGCAAAAATAGGTTGCTTTGTGACTTTCTTCTTCAACATATCAAAAATTTTGGCTGCTCATGTAGTCCACTTAAACTCTTTTCTATCCCCTCTCATTGCTTCAGTTAGAGGTGCACAAATACTACTGAAATTCTTAATAAAATTTCTATAAAATCTTGCTATTCAATTAAAAATGATCTTACCTTTGTAACACTCCTTAGGGTAGGTCATTGAATGATAGCTCTTACCTTATATAGATCCATTTTAAGACCCTCTGATGAAATAAAAAAATACTAGATACACCAACTCTCTTCTCAAAAATACATTTCTTTAAATTAATCAACAACTTCTCCTCCCTTAGCTTCTCAAAAACTATTTGGATATGTATCAAGTGCTCCTCTAATCTCTTATTTAAAATCAAAATATCATCCAAATAATCAATAGAAAATTTTCCTAAAAATTCTTTCAATACCACATTCATAAGCCGCATAAATGTGCTTGATTCATTTGTTAGCCCAAAGGGCCTAACTAACCACTTATATAGACCCTCCTCAGTTTTAAAGGTTTTCTTCCATTCATCTCCTTCTCTAATCCAGATTTGCTGATATCCACTCTTCAAATCTATCTTCGTGAAGTACTTAGCTCCACTCAAACAATCCACAATGTCATCCATTCTTGACAAGGGAAATATATACTTGATGGTGATCTTGTTGATGGCTCTAGAATTTGTACACATCCACCATTACCCATCCTTCTTTGGTGCTAGTGCTGCAGTTACTAGACATGGAATCAAACTCTCTTTGATCAATCCCTTCCACAACAACTCTTGCACTTTTCTGTTCAACTCTTCACTCTCTACTAGAGTCATACAATGAGCTACCTTATTCTGAAAACTGACTCTAAGAATTAGGTCAGATCTGATGACTAATCTTTCTTACTGGAGGAAAACCTTCAAGTATGTTATCAGAAATAATAGCCTGAAACTCATTCAACAAATCTAAAACCTCTACATGTACCTCATTAGTATCTTTTTTATCAACTCTAGGGATCAATGCAAAACACATATGCTCATGCCTCATACCTTTTAGGAACTTTATTCCATCAACCAAAAAAATTATTGCATTACTACATACCTTTTCATCCTCCTCTTTCAAGGGCTTCAACTTATGACAAAATCCATCCTTTGTGAAATAATAGCTGTTGCAATGTCCATCATGTGTTTCTTGTTATTCAAACTACTGTAGTCTTCCTAACAACATATGAAAAACATCCATAGGCATAATATCACACAATACCTCATCTTGTAAATTTCCAATCTCAAACTTTACTAGACATTGTTCATTTACCAAAGATTTATGGTCCTTCTGCAACTAGGCAATCTAATATGGATTTGGATGCCTTCTTCTCTCCAACTATAACTTACTAACCATTTCTTCTGAAATGAGGTTATCAATACTACCTCCATCAATAATAACATTGCAAACTTTACCTTCACACTTACATCTAGTGTGAAACAAATTCTTCCTTTGAGTTGGCTCTTTCTCCTCATTCAACAAGGCTATTCTAGTAACAAGAACCTATCCTCTTTCTGCATCATCAGAATGTGATGACTCAACATCTTCATCTACATGTGCAAGTCATGCATTATCCTTAGGTCATCTATTTTTCCTTCCTTGATGTTGAGGACACTCGTATTCCCTATGCCCTTCTTCTCCACACTAGAAACAGGTTCCATGAAAGTGTCCTCTCTTTGGTGCTCATCCAGATCTTCCTCTTCCTCTTTGGTCTTCATTATTTTGATCATGAGGATGATATGTGTTATCTCCTTTCTAGTTCTGGCTGCTACTAGATCCTTCGCCCTTCTTTTGATCTTCACTTCAACCACCATATGACCATCCACTGGTCCTTTGACTGTGACCTCCACCTCTTTTCTTGCTTTCAAGCCTTCTATTCAAATTTCTTTCTACCTTCAAAGCAAACTGATATGCATCTTCAAAGTTAGACATTCTTACCAAAATCAACTTTTCTTGAATGCTTGACTTCAACCCATTTATGTAACAGCAAAATTTCTCCTTGTTGGCCTCAGAATGACCTATTCTGATCAAGACTTAGTAGAATTATTCTATATACTCCTTAACATATTTTCCTACTTGTTTCAACCCTTGCATCTTCTTCAAAAAATATGACTCATAGTCCATAGGAATGAATTGTCTCTTCAATTTTTCCACCATCCAATCCCATCTTGTTATTTTATCTTTTCCTCTTCTATTTTTTTCCAACTGGTCTTCTGTCCAGCATATGCTAGCATGGAATTTCAATTTAGCCTTTAAAAATTTGACCCTATTTGGATCTTCTATTTCCTCATACTCAAAATACTCTTCCATGTCATTGATCCAATCAATCAGCTCCTCTGGATTTAGGTTTTTGGAAAAATTAGAAAATTCTATCTTCGGCTTCTTTCCAATCTTGGAAATGGCCCTAATTATTCCTACTTTTGCAAGATCCATTACATCATGTGCTTCCTCTTTAAATGGCTCCTCAGCTTCAGCCTCATCCTCACTTTCATCTCTTCTTTTGACATCAGCTCCTCTACACAACTCCTCTTGTGGTGCTTGAACTTGTCGCTAGAGGGCTCTAAAACCCTCTTCTGTTACCCCAATATTTCTTCCACCATAGTTTCTTTATGGAGGAATATTTTCTTACAAACCCATAACCACAAGTACTAGTGTAAACTACCTCATGTTCAATGATCTATCAACACACTCATGAAAAACTGCTCTAATATCACTTGATAAGGGCTACACTACCCAAACCCCACAAAATAAAACAATAGATCCCAACACAGAAGATGCAAGATAGGAATGCAAATCACTTTCAATTATTTTTTAGAAAATTAAATTATAGATTCATAACTTACATATTACAACCTCATGGACTTGATAATTACAACAAAATCAATTCTAAAAGAAAAACTATTATTTAGAGCCAAAATTTGCACTAATAGAGCCACCTTCTACAACCCCCTTATATCCCTTTTTTTTTCCCCAAAAACCACCCTAGAATGTTCTAGAAAGTGTAACTTTTCCTTTTGTTTTGGCACCAAAAGTCTTGCCATTTGATTTTTGGCCAAGAAATAAATTTTACTAAAATTCACTTTTTAGAGGGGCAACTTCATAGGGCTATAAATTTTGATCTGAGTGTCTGATTTTCTATTATTGCATATCGTTGGAAGGCTCTCAAAGAGAGCTACAATGTGTGGCTAACCATAGGTCGATTCGACCAATTTTAGAGCTATTTTGGGGCCTCTAAATTTTTATATTTGACTTTAAAGCTGCATTGGAGAAATTTCTCGAGACAAAAACTTTAATTTCTCCCAAACCATTTAGGGTATTGAGGTGATTATTTTGCGAACAATTTTTTTTAGCTCTGCTCCTTTGCATAAATTTTCAGGTCCATACGAGCCTATTTAGGATGACTTACTCAAAATAGTAAGTGACCATTTTTCACTATTTTAAACTCCTAACTATCTTATGCCCCTTAAGTTCCATCATGGGACTCAAAACAACTAAGGAAATAAAGAAAACATTTTTTTTTGGTGATGAAAGATTTCCCTACACCTCCAGATTCTCCTGCATCAATAAATCTCACATACACACAACCTATACCACACAAAACAAGGTTAAATTACATGCTCATGACAAGAATAATATTTCACAAGGATAAAATAAAGGAGTTACCTATGTGACCCCCTTATCAACATTGAGCAATTTTCTTAATCTATTTAGTCAACCAAGAAAGTTTGTTAGTAGTACTCATGATTAATAATAATTAAAACAAATGACTTATGAATTAGAAATTTCAATAATAATAATCAACTATAAAATTAGATCCACTAATCTACATAGTAACACTCCTTGCTCGTATGATACCTATTATAGATCCAAGGAATAATTGAGTGAATACTATTTGTTATAAAAATATCACCACTTATGTCAGTAGAATATTTAGCTTGTAATGCATACCACTATAAGTAACACTGAATATCAATAATTATATTCATAATCACACCCACTCACATCTATGATATATAATCACCTAACATAATGTAATTTACTTAGTATACATAATAATATTACCAATAACTGAGCATATTGATCATTGCATATTTATGTAGATAATGAATGGAACTCATATGACTATCACAAGAATTCACAACCATTAGATAGGATTAATCAAGAATATGAATGTCTTCATGGTGTAGCAACAACCATCACTCATGTTTACTATCCAACATAAAAGAACATAGAATATAGCATATAAACCATCAAAAACTAATATGATCAATAAGGCCACATGGGATAGGGTTTTACATCCCCCCTAGGATTGGGCTTCCTCCTAGAAGTCCCTAAAAGTGAAGGTAAACACAAGCAACAAGCATTTGTAAATAATATCTTATGGAAAATTTCAATAGAAAATTTTATCTTCCAAGGCATTCTAAAATAATAGGAAACTTTACAATTTAATTGTGTACTCGAAAGACTATCCATCCATGATACACAACAATATTATAGATATCCATTTCACATTACTTCATCAATCACTTATAAGGTTATTAGGAACTACACTATACATATTGTAGACACACAAAAATGACTTAGGCCTACAAGTTCTATATTCTCCATATTTCTTCCTACCATAATAAAAATATTTAATTATGTCCTATGGTCCAAATTCATCTATTAATTAAATAATTCATAATTATTTAATTAGTTCATGTCTTTTATTCCTCTTGATTATTTAAATAAATAAATTTTATTTATTTATTTAAATATGTCCCTAATATTTCTAATGTCTCTCTATGATTAAATAAATTCTTAAATTTATTTAATTATCTTTTTTCCATTATTTCCTCTTAATTATTTAAATAAATAAAATTTATTTATTTATTTAAATACGTTATTAATTTCTAAATATCTTCTCATAATTAAATAAGTTCTTTAATTTATTCAATTATTGTCCACCTTGGCATTCTCCTAATTTTAAATAAAATTATTTAAAATTGTCCCACTTTCTAATTTTCTCTCTCTTAGTAAATAATTTGAAATTAATTATTTACTGTCACATGGCCCCACCTTTTTGAATTAAATTAATTTTTAATTCAAAATGGAAAATTTCCTCCATTAATCAAATAATTTCTAATATTATTTGATTTTCCAACTCTTTCTTTTTCTATGTCATTTTTACCTCTTTATCACATGCAAGCTTGTCCCTTGATTTGATTTTCTAAAATCACATCTTGACCATTCATTTCAAATTTACCCTAATGTTTCCCTAACCCTAATTGTGGGTTGTCACATTCAATCTCAACCATTTATCTTAGGGTATTTGTCAATCTTCAATCTTGGCCATTCACCCAAAATTGACTTTACTATAAAATGGCAATTTTGGTCTCATTTTGGACATCTCATCTCATCTACATCTTAGGCATCTCTCAATCTCTTGGCATTGTGATCTTGACATCTTAGGCTCTTTTATGCATACTTTAGGTTTGCTTCAGAGTTGCTTACTTGCATTGTGAGGTCTTTTTGATAAAATCCTTCAACATTTTCTTAGGACATTGGCATTATCATAGATTGCTCATCATAAATCTCAGGGAAATTAGCTACTTGCAACAAATAGAAAAGGTGCAATGGAGGCTAATTATGGAGATTGAAGACACATGGTGAGATCTCTCCTTGTTTTCATGTTGTTTACTCCCTTGTGCTTCATTGCCTTGCTTTGGGTTATTTTATTTAAGCTCTAATATGATAACCTAGGTTTTTCCCTTAGCTACATTAATGAACCTGACACCAAAATTGCACTTTTTGCAGATTTTCATATGACATTTTTCTTGTTCTTGCAGGTACATGTATGGAGCACCGCATTTTCTTTTTTTATGAGACACATTCACTTTCCCATGACACATTCAATTTGTAGAATGACACATCTGCTCTGCTGCTATGCATTTGCCTTGCAGAATGACACATTTGCTCTACTGCGATGCATTTTCCTTGTAGGTCAACACATTTTTCTATAGATCACAACTTCTGGCCCCAAGACACATTTTCTATGTAGAATGACACATCTTCAGGTGGAAATTTCTATATTTTTCCCTGCAACACATTTGACTTGCGAAATGATGCAATTGCCTGGTAAAATTTTATTTTTGGATTTGGTAGAATTTTCTAGATTTTTCATTTTCCATTTAGTATCTTACGGGTTTTGGGTTACTAATATTCTATTTACAACATGTGGTGTGGAGTCAAACTTTGTTTGTTGTTAATTTTATACCACTTTTTCAATTCCTTAAGGAAAAAAAAAACAAACAATTTTGCATTCACATTTCATATGGTTAAAATTTACATGCATTCTCATTTCATGGGCTTAAAATGAACACAATCATGCATTGAAACTCATATGGTTAAAATGAACATGCATCTTCATGTCATGGGTTTAAAATGAACTTTGTCTTTCTCACATCAAGTTAAAAGTTTAAAAGGACCAAAGTGTCTTAGGTGTTTTCGTCATATTAAGATTTTGTTAATTAAAACAAACAAGTGTCTCCAATTTATGTAACCCCAATTCAATAATGGAAGTATCCTCTCCCCTTGCACACTTGTGTGATCCTGGGTGCAAGAGAAACTATTATTAACTCTAGGAATTGGGCCTTCCTTGGTGGGAAAAAGTACTCACCCCAAGGTGAATCAAACCATCAATAGAGCTCTTTAGCCGAGCTACTCCTGACCGGTATACAAATGTGAATCCTAATGGAAAACTTAGGATTACGAGTGTAGACGTGTCACATGGACAAGTGAATTCCTGAAACCCTATTGAGTGTAACCTCTTCAGGTTGGAATTCCTCCTTATTTGAACTAATCTTTCCACATGTGTGGCCACTTGAACAAGAGTCCTAAACTAGAAACCTTTGTGTAGTTGCCAAAAACCCATCTATTTGCTAGCGCAACAACAGTCATTGCCAAGGCATCCACATTCTTAGAGTTCTTAGTACAAGTGAAAATCTTGCCATGGGATATTTATGGGGGCTTGATGCTTGGTTGACCCGATAAGTGAGTGCAATGTAAGGGGAAGCCTGTGTGGCCAAGCTTCTAGATCACCCGCTAAGAATAAGTGTGGTTAGGGAAACCCATGTGGAATCTAGTGAATATAGTCCTTTCCTAACCTAAGATTGTGCTTGTCTTTATTATGCATGTTTTCAAAATTTCAAAGAAAAAATATTGTGTTTGCCAAGTTTTTTATGAGATATTAAATAAATAAACACCTTTCACAGACATAGAAACATTCATTCAAACTCAAACAATTCTGAAATTTTTCCAAAATTGCAAAAAAACTAGACCTCCATTCATCTTGCAATGCATTTGCTATTCTATGCAACCCATTCACCATTATGAATCACATTTGAAGCTTTTTGTGCCATAATCGCTCTACTAAAATTCATTTGTTTCCCTCTGCAATGCATTCAATTGGTCTAAACTGCATTTGATTTCCAAAATGATGCAATTTCTTTACTATGCCACATCTGTGACCTGTAACAATGCATTCATTTATCTTGAGATGAATTTGACATACTACAATGCATCTATGACTTGAAACAACACAATTGCCTGGCATTTACAAAAAGATTGTTACAATCCAAAACCTAAGATCAAACATTTTCAATCTATTGTCAAACATCTTTTTTCAGTGGCCTCTATTGAAAACTAGACAAGGAATTGCTCAAGTCCTTCATTCTTCACATCTGTTAGCTTGCATTCTCCCATAGGTCCATCATTGTAAAATTTCAGTTGCATCCTTAGAGTCCATCATCATCATTTTAAGCAATAAACTAGCCTTTAGGTTGCAGACTTTGGAATAGGAAAAAATTACCATACTTGGAAAAATCCTTGCCTTCAAGAGTATGTTATCATTGGACTTAGTAAAAATAATTTCATTTAGTCATTATCCTTTTGTGAGACCTTTCCAACTCAAAATTCTAGTTAGAAAACCTCACTTTGTCATCTTGTCATACCAAACAAGTCCTTTGATTATCCAAATTGAAACATAGACCAAGCTTTGTCTGGTTGAGTAAACCTTTTCAAAATCACTTTGACCTTTGCATTTGCATACCTTAGAAAATTCAAGTCATTTTTTAGTCCTCATTTTGCATACCTTATTCCTAAAAGTCCAAAAAAAATATTGTCATACCTTTCATCCTAGTCTTCATTATTCTTTTGCATTTGTCATTTCCTTTAGACAACATTGTCATATTACATCTCTCATTACCAAAAAACCATAAAAAATATTGTTGAATTTGCATCCCTTATTCAAAAAAAAATCCAAAAAAACAGTGGCATATCATTCTCATTCATAGAATTAGTTGTAATTTTCCTCTTCCCAATTTTAGCAAAATCCTTATATGGTTGAGACTAGGCTGGGAAGAAAAATAAGACAAATGGATTCTTTTGGACAAAACACCAACCCCTATAGCTTTTCCAATGACATGAACCAAGACATAGACATGGGGGCATCCTTTATCAATCCTTTCAGTGACATGAACATGCCATCTTCCTTACGCAACCCCTTTGAACCATTCATACATAGAGACAAAAACAAACATGTATTTGAGGAAGACTTATAAGCTGTTGTACAAAATCTTGATGTATCCTCCTTTGTAGAAGAATTAGTCTTGCAATATTCAGACATATATCTAGCCATGTTTTTACACCAAGGGGCCAAATTTCCATGTGGGTTTGACATTAACACTTTAAGATCAACCTCTCCTAATCATGATGCAAACAAAAATACAAACAATACTTCCAACACTAGTCAACCTGAAAACAATGCAAACAATACCTCCATTGGTGCCACCACAAAGTGAAACAAAAACCATTAATGCTACCTCTAATGGCACCTCCAATAAAAATACTTCCAACATGATCAATGCAACATACATTGGGGGAACATCAACCATGTCACAAGTCACATCACAATCAATACCTCTAATGTCCACAATATCCTCATAGTTAATTGGAGCTACCTATGGATCCTCAACAATGGGGTCCAATTCTTCAAGCCTCTTATTTGGGGCTTGATCTAGTACCATGGGAACAACATCATCAAATACTTTATTTGGTTCTTCAAACAATACCATGGGAACAAATTCATTCAACCCCTTTGGGAGAAATAAATAATGGATTTCCATTCTAGGATGCCAACCAAATGTCAATACTTCATCACAACTCAATACCAATACCAATATCCCTCAAAGGAAAAACACCGACATTCCTCATGGACACATGTATCAATTTGGACAAGGCAGTCAAATTACACAACACATGACTTCATTTAGACACCAAAATAATCAAGGTCAACACATTATGCAAATATCGACTAATACTATTAGAGTGCACATTCCCACATATGCATCACACATCCATACCCAACAACACATCCCTAATTAAAAAAATGCAATACCAACAACCTCGAAACCAAAATACGTCATAAATTTCACAACAACAATACACGCTAAATTTGAACACATCTTCACAACAAGTGGGAACTCATGAAATACCTATCACTAGCATGTGTGACACTACGAAAAACCCCATAATTGACACACTCACATCCCAAATTGAAACCTTGTAAAAATAGATGGAGAACATGAAAATGCAGTAGAAAAAGAATCACGTGTCATATGACTTATGTCCACACTCTTTTGACACAAGTCTACACATTCCATAGTTCCCTCCTGGATACGTGGTGTCAAACTTCACTAAATACAAAGGAAAGACAAATCCCCTTGAATACATTCAAGAATTTACAACCAATTACATGGACATCACCTATGAACATACTTACTTGATGCGACTCTTCCTTAGGAGTCTCGCAGGTCCTGCACTTAAATGGTTTTCCACCTTGCCTAAGGGAATAAAATCATGGGAAGAACTTGCAAACAAGTTTGTGCAAAATTACACCTATAACATTAACACTAACATCTCTATCACCAATCTATGCATGCTTACTCAAGAAGAAACTAGTGAGACCTTTATTCCATTCTCCAAAGATGGAGAATTCTAGAAAGTCATTGTTGTGTCGAGATGCCAAAAAAAGAAAAAGTAGACATGTTTGTCCAAAACATCCCGAGCCCACTAAAATACAATTTACAAGTTCATTGATGCACCATTTTTACAAACTTAGTCAAAAAGGGAGTCCAACTCATAAAGGCCCTCATTGCTAAAGGAGAACTCAAATATGGCAACAAAAAACATGAACAAAAACCCACTTGCTAACAAAAATAAATATTGGGTCAAGAATAAACACATCACCAATGATAGCATTGTTGACGCTAAGGAAGTAAACACAACAGGTCCTATACTCACTCTCAAAGGAGCTCAACCACAAAATGCATCATTTATCACACCGACACTTGCTGCAAATGCTATCCAAAATAATTGAAACAATCAAAATAGTCAAAACAATCAAAACCAAGGGTAGCCATGTCAAACCAAGCAATTTCCAAAGAGATGTACATACACTGCCTTGGGAGAAGAGGTCCTTAAAAAGCTCCTCCAAAATGGTGTCATCACATTACAAGACCCTAATCCATATCAACTAGGAAAATTCAATCCATCTTGGTGGGATGACAATGCTTTTTGTGATTGCCACCACGTAAAAGGGCACAAAACCTCCTCTTGTTGACAATTAAGAAATCTTGCACAAGATCTCATTGAAAATTGCACCATCAAATTAGGTGAACAATAATTTGCTTCAAACATAGACCATACTATTCATAAAAATCCACTATAGGACCATGGTTCAAATAATCCCTCTACATCAGGTCCCAAGACTAATAATAATCGAGCCAATTACACTCGCACCACCTTTGACTATTCTAGTGGAGCCATTATTAATCACCTTCGAGTTGCCAATGAATATGTCAATACAATTACTATTAATAAAACATATAAATGTAATGTCACTACTTGTGTTGGAAAAGTCACCATAGTTGGTCCTCCTCCCCCTAGACAACTGAAGATTATGATACCTGGTCCATCTGCTAAACAGTCACAGCCTAAGGTACAATTCAATCTCATTGACCAATTAGGAAAAACACCAACTAAAATCTCTATACTTGAGCTACTACATTATATCTCTCATGCATACATGGCTATACTTGAAAAAACTTTACAAGAGTCTTTTGTCCCTTATGACATTGATGTTAACCAATTTGAGGCCATGGTGGGATACCTAAACACCCCCCATCACATAACTTTTTCAGACCATGACTATTTGTTACCGAAACCCTCTCATAATGACACATTCCATATCGAAGTATTTATCAATAAACATAAGGTCAAACGAGTTTTAGTAGATGGTGGAGCAAGACTAAACATATGCTCCCTAAAATTTGTTAAGTCTCTAGGCTTCTCTCATGATTATGTAGACACTACCAAGAGTATTGTTATAACGATGTATGATGATGAAGAATGCTCCTCTTAGGGTATTATCACACATCTTATCTAAGTTGGGCCGGTCATTGTAGACACAACATGTTAGGTCCTGGATCTTGAGCTACTGTATAACATCTTGCTTGGCCAACCTTGGATCCACACCTTAAAAGTTGTTACATCCACTTACCATCAATGCATGAAGTTTCCTTTTGACAGCACCAAAATCACCATATATGGAGACCCCAATCCCTTCCAGTATTGCACCAATCTAAGGGGTATTTTAGAATAGCAAGTTCCCATTAACCGAGAAGATTTGACCTCCTCTTCTTCTAAATACATTGATTTGTCCACACTTGCCAAACCATCCTCATCCACCTCTTCATCTTCTACCACACCATCCCCCTCCATCTTGAAGGCTGATCCAAATATCAAGATCCAGGACTAAGGTTACAGGAAATATAAATTGAACATGGCCTACTACATCACTAAAATACCCAAGTCTCCAAAGGTTTATGGTTGACCTTGTTTTAGAATGGAGCCTAAATATATTTTGAAAGTTCCACCAACACAAATTTTTATAAAATGGGGAGAAATGAGTAAAGAAAACATCGAGGACATATCAACGTGGATTTATAAAGACCCAAAAGATCCATCCCCATTACCAATTCAGATATATGGTAAAGGCTATGACATAGTGAAGGAAGAAGGCTATGATAGAACTATTGGCCTTGGAAAAAACAAAACTGGAAGGAAATAACCTATTATGCCTTCCTGAAGACCAAAACTTCTTGGGTTATGGTTTGGGCTACCCAAAACTGACGATCAAAGTACCAATGTACTCTTAGGTGAGAGCGTGAATGTTTTTGAAAGTGTTGAGACTATTGAAGATTCCCTTACCTAAACTGACTCACATGAATGGGAATTCGGTTGCCAAAAATCCTGGAGTGATTGTTTGCTTGATGAAATGTTTTGGAACCTGGTGAACTTTCCTTTGATGAACAATTCAAACAGATGTTCAAATTTTACCTTCCTAAAGATACTCCCAAAGTCCCATTGAAGAGAGAAGAATGGGTCAGACTCTTTTGGCCTCGTGACAATGATAAACCTACACAGTCATTTGAACGTCAATTTGACACACCTATCTGGCCATTTGACCCTAATGACCATCATTCAGATTCATCTAAATCACTACATGACAATACCAACCGTGATTCGAATCGATTTTCCTTTATTTTGATAATGAGTCTGAATCAAGTGAAGGAGAATACTAGATAAAATCTAAATGGGAGTTGGAAGATGAAAATTTAATCTTTACCCTTTATGAATCCATCTACATGCTTTTCGCGTCCTCCCCACCATTTTCCAATATTGATGATGGTATCTCCCTTGTCTACCCACAACTAATTGATTGGGATCAACAAGGCACACCAGTTTTGGACATATTTCAAAATAACGAAGCCATTACATAATTCATGGGACTACATGAGGGCATACCAATCGGGGACTACAAAGCTGGATTCCCCATAGACCTAGATTGTGTAGAATACATTGGGGAGACTGTGCAATCCTCTAGTCGCAAAAATAAATGTAACTATGAGAAATATTCAAGTTATTAGATTAGTGCCTAAATAAAAAAAACCAAAAGTAAAAAATGAAGTACAAAGGAGATAATAACAAGAAAACAAAGAAAGATATCACCAAGTGTCTTCAATCTCCATGATTGATCTCCATTGCACGTTCTCTATTTGCTGCAATATGAAGTTTTCCCTTAGATTTTGTGTGAGCAACTTATGATTATTACAATGTCCCAAGAAAATGTTGAAGGATTCTATTCTAAAATGCAACACAATGCAAGTATGTAACTATGAGGCAACTATGAGAAATGCCTAAAGTATGCCTAAAAGAGCCTATGAATGCCAAGATGTCAAGATGTCAAAATTCCAAGAGCTTGTGAGATGTCAAAATGAGACCAAAATTGTCATTTTATAGGGAATGCAATTTTGGATGAATGGCCAAGATTCAAGATTGACAAATGCCCTAGAATCAATGGACAAGATTCAATGTGACAACCCACAATTAGGGTTAAGGCAACATTAGTGTAAATTTGAAATGAATGGACAATATTTGCCTTCTAGAAGATCAAATCAAGGGACAAGATGACATGTGACAAGAAGATAAAGATGTCACATAAAAAGAGAGAGTTGGAGAATCAAATAATATTAGAAACTATTTTAATTAAATAATATTAGAAACTATTTGATGAAATTAAAGATGTCACAGAAAAAGAGAGAGTTGGAGAATCAAATAATTAAAATGACAAGGTGGAAAATAATTAAATAAATTAAAGAATTTATTTAATTATGAGAGAAGAAATTAGAAATTAATGACATATTTAAATAAATAAATAAAATTTATCTATTTAAATAACTAGGAGGAATTAATGGACCAAGATAATTAAATATATTTAAGAATTTATTTAATTATAGAAAGACATTAGACAATTAGCGATGCATTTAAATAAATAAATAAAATTTATTTATTTAAATAATCAACAGGAATTAAAGAGACATAAATTAATTAAATAACTAAAAATTATTTAATTAATAGTTGAAAGTGGACCTTATGACATAATTAAATATTTTAATTATGTTAGGAGGAATGTGGCAAAAATAAAGCTTGCATGCCTAGGTCATTTTTATGTGTCTACATTTTTCCCCTCTTTGTCATAATGCAGCCTGTCGCATTGTGACAAAGAAAATTCAGTCAGAAAGATGTCCCAGCGAAGGTACGAAGTATCTATGTCCCCTCAAGAAAATTTTAAAATTTTGGCCTAGAGACAAACAAAAAATTGGAAAGTGTCCCAACAAGCTAATTTGATGTCCAGAAAGTCAATGGCGCAAGCAATTTTAGATTTTTAGGTGTTTAAGATGGCCAAAAGGGTGGTCAAAAGTGGTCAAAAGAGCCTCCAAATAAAATTTTGAAGAAAATACCACATTTTACCCTATAAATAGGTTCAAAAGGGTTAAAAAGTCATTTCATTTTCACTTTTTCCTTTGGAGATTTGAGAGCTGAGAGAGAGGAGAGTTTGCACAAAAATGGTAATTCAAGAGACCAAGCACCACAAATACATCATTCATACTTTTAAATGGCTAGAGGGCATGGAGCCACTAGTAAGGACACCTTGCTCACTTTGTCATTTTATCATTTTACATGCATTTTTAGGGCTAGGAGGTACAACCAGAGGCCAAGGGGAGACAAGATGTAGAGGTTGAGGTGGAGGTCAAGGTGCACGTAGCAGAGGAGGCTATCGAGGATGAGGAGCTGGATATTGACAGTGAGGATGCTATGGACAAGGTAAAGTGACAACTGAAAGAGAGGATGGTGGAGGGAGACAATGACATGCTTAGAGGACTACCATTGCCTCATGATGTGACCATGGACCAGAGATTAGTAGATATACAGAGGAGGTTGGATGAGGCCACAACAAAGATTAGATCTTTGCAAGAAAATTTGGAGGTGACACTAGTTGAGAGGGATCAAGTTGAGATTCGACGACAAGAGATAGAGAGCTAGTGCACGGGATTTTCTAAGTTATGTGTTGGACCAGTTGGGGATGTTGCGAGGGAGTTAGCTAGAGTTAGCATGAGCAGAGGCCAGTATCACATGTTATATGAGAGGGCAATGTCAGCTAATCAAAGGGAGCCTGGGTTGTCTAGATTATACAGTAGGACTGAGACAGGGTCAGGGAGTCGAAACTACACTCACAATAGTCGTAGCTAGAGCAGTGTTGGTGGCTCTATTTCTTCAAGACATACATCAGGTCATAGGTTCCACCATATCCAAAGACATTCTTTGGGGCACAGGTCTAGCCATAGTCATGGGTTTTTCGGTTCAGGTCATAGGTTGGAGCATAGTCAGCCACCGACCACAGGTCCATTAGTTTCTCAGACTCAGCTTGTCATTACCATAATGGCATCAGTTCCTCCTATAGAGCATTGGTCACCATAGAATTCTCCTCAAGGGGATGAGGGGAGTACAACATATGATAGTGACATTGTTATCATGTTGTTATGTTTCAAAAATTATGTTACGACATTCATATTTTGACCATCGAGCCTGTGAGCTCTATTTTTGGGATCTCATGACTCTATCCTATGACATAATTTTTGAGATTATAAATGTGATACAGTTTTGATGCAGCCTATATGCTTTATGTTATGTGATAATGTAGTGTTATTTGATTATATCTATGATGTGTGCATTTATGATAATGATTATGATGATGTGTTTTATATGTCATGTGATGTATGCAATTATGATTGTTATTTATGTTGATATGCCATGATGATTATGTGATGTTCTATATGGATACATAATGTTCTGATTGTGATGCATATCATGTTTATGATTATAGATGTGCTAATGTATGACTATATATGTATGGATAATGCAATATGAGATGTCTTGTGATGTGATGTGTGTGTAATAATGATATGGATGTTGTATGGACTTGTATGTTATATGAATGCTAATTTATCAATGCAAATGAGATGTAAATAGAAATATTTGAATGGATGTTTAATGACTATATGCCTTAATAAATACTCTATGCATGATGTAATGTGTATGATGGAATAATGTAATGTCTATATGATCATGCATGCAATTATTTTTTTATGTCATAGGATATCATCAAGAGACAGACAAGGAGAACTGACAAGATAGAAGGAGACGGGTGTTAGTGCAAAGATCGAATCCTTCAACATATTACTATAGGACTAATAATTGTTGCTCTTAATCATCATTGGGTGGATTATTGTAATGGCCAAAAAACACCATGATATGACATAGATCGATGGTGTGCAAGGTCATACCATCACTTAAGACAAGCAATTGCAAACAAGGTAGATGATTGTAACTCATACCAAGAGTGCAATTTCCCTAGTCTTTTTGTCACAACCAACCAGAAAAATAAAAGAAAAGAAAGACAATAAAGACAAGTCATGAAACATCGTTGCTTCTCTAAATCTTGTTGCCAGGACATCCTTGAAAAACTAGTAGCATGATGAAAAATCAAAGGATAAAATAACAAGATAGTGTTTTCCAAGTGTTTTTATGTCAAGATGAAAAATGGCGAAGATTCCAAATTCAGGAAGGACACATCCTGAATGATGTCAATGCCGAGAGGATTGGTCCTCAAATGTCTTGAGGAACCCTCAAAATGCTAGATGTTGGTGGCAATGCCTAGGAAGGACACATCCTAAGGCATAAATGAATGAAAAGGGCTATTCTTCAAAAGGACACATCTAAAGACTAACCAAGAATTGATAGTTTGACTAGTTTTGACTGAGTTTGACTTGTTTTGATTGAATTGACTACATGCCAACATTGACATACTGATGTAGTTGGCATGTTGATTAAATGGTTACCATAGTTTTTTGTAAGAGTTTTTTTGTTTTAGAAATAATTTTTTTGACTTGGAGATAATTAGCGTGTATGCCAGTGGTGTCATGAACCCTAATGGACTGACCTAGTGTGGCCTCAAGGGCTCATCAACACATGGCCTTGCCTATGTCATACACTCAAAAACCTCGTAGTTCAACATGACCAATGACTTTGTCTAGATGACCAAAGATTGAGTCATGATTTTATTGTGACAAACCTAAAAGGACTAACCTAATGTCTCGAGGGATCGAGGATGAGCTTTGCCTACATAGTAAATGCATAGAGACAATGTAGTTCGACAATGACATGGACTGACTGACATGACTGACTTGACAAGATACAACTCTGTTTTTGTGTTTTTGTCATATTTTGAATTTTTTCGTATTTCTTTAGGACATTATTCATTTTTTTTGTCTTTTTTAGGACATTTTATGTTTTAGGTTTTTAGGACATTTTTTTTTTTGTCTTTTTTAGGACATTTTTTGATTTTTTGTCTTTTTTTAGGACATTTTATGTTTTTTGGTCTTTTTGTAGGACATTTTATGATTTGTTTTGTCTTTTTTAGGAAATTTTATTATTTTTTTGTCTTTTTTCAAGATATTTTGTGATTGAAAAGACCATGTGTGATACCCACTATAGCTAGGTGATAAAGGATTTCCCCCAGTTAGGTCTAGGACTAGGAAAATTTGATGAACATGGAAAGGGGCGTGCTTGGGATGACTGATGGATGATATGCAGGACTAGATGTCAACCATTATCAACCATGGAAAGAAATGGTGAGGTTTTGTGATGGCTATCATGAAGGTGTTAGAGAAGTGGGTATTTATTATGGGCTAAGGCAAATAGAGTGAGAATAGATGGTGAAGCAAAAAACTGACTACTCATGGTGCTTATTTTCTAGGTTTTCACTATGGTACTTATCCAAAACACCTATTTACCAGGTTTTCACTATTGGACAAATTATTTCTCTTTACTATTTTTGTCATTTTAAATATTTTTTTGGTGTCACCAAGACACCTGTTTGCCAGGTTTTCATCAGGGTGATGATTTTTTTTAATATATTTTTTAATTTTTATGGTTTTTGGCCAAATTCTTTGATGCTACGTATGGAACTTTCAATGATGTAAATTGTTGATAGGATCTATCAATTGTTCACCATCTGGAGTAGCTAATTGGTATGCTCCAAAACCAAAAGAGGACATGATGACATAAGGACCCAACCAATTGGGCTTGAACTTTCTAGGTTTCTCTCTATTAGACTGATTCTTAGGATTTTGCATTAGGACCAAGTTGCCAATGTCAAAATTTATGACCATGACTCTCTTGTTGTAACTGCAAGATAGAGGATTCTGATATGCTTGTAAATGATTTAAGGCATTTTGTCTCCTTTCATCTAACATTTCCAGCTCATGTAGTCGTGACTATCTATATTATTCATCATCGATCAAACCCTTCATGGAGACTCTTAAGGATGGAATTTCAACCTCAATGGGAAAGATGGCTTTAGCTCCAAAGACCAAGGTGAATGGAGTGGCTCCTATAGGCGTTTAGAAGCTGGTGCAGTAAGCCCACACAATAGGGTTAAGTTGGATATGCCAGTCACGACCAGTGTCATTGACAATCTTCTTAAGAATTTTGATGATTGCCTTATTGGAAACCTCAACTTGACCATTTACTTAGGGGTAGTAAGGTGTGGAGAAATGATGTTGGATATGGAAGCATTCACACAACTCATGAACATCTTGATTTTTGAATGGATGACCATTGTTTATGATGATGGATTATGGTACACCATATCGACAGATGATGTAGTTGAGGAGGGTATGTGTAGGATCATGATGGGCCAAAAAGTGGCAATGGGAAGAAAAAAAATGTTTTGCATCGACCCAAAAACACAAAAAAATATTGAGTTGAATTTTTTCTAGCTGGGTGTTAGTACTATTGGAAACAAGTAGCACTGAGAGGGGGGGTGAATTAGTGTTATACACAAATTCAATTTTATTATACTGTCATTTAACTTACTCAACCATTCAAAAAAAGAAACATGCATCAACAAAAATAAACCAATCACAACCCCATAACACCAAAATTTTTACGTGGAAACCCTATTAAGGGAAAAACCACGGTGGATGGCCAATCCACAATAGAATATGAGTATACCCAAAATGAAAAGTATAAAATGGGAATGCATTTGCATTCAGGATCATTTCCTAGAGCTCACTACTCAAAATGGATGGGCTCACTACCCTATAATGATTTGGAATGGATCCAAAAAGTGAACTGATGAAATAGCATCTACAATGCCTGATTACAGTTTTGGTTAAGCTTTGTAGATAATATTTTGTCCTTCTAACTGATTCAACAATTTTGCTCTACTTTGCACAACTCACTATGCAAAAATATTAATGCATAAGTGAAACTATGCATAATCGCCTAGTCACTCTTCCTGATGATTGCAACATTCCACCACACTTCTTTCTTCCCATTGAAAATGATATATTGAATCTCTCATATATATCTAAATCTTGAAATCAAGTCGCTATAGGTTGGCCTTAATAAAACTTGGAAATATGATCAACTATCGGCCCAAATCATGAACAATTTTGATGCACACTCATACAAGTCAGCTAGATTATATTTGGGACCCATAATTAAATATTTGAACATAAAAACATTTAAAATAATTTCACTTTACACATCCAAAACACGACACATTCATTGAGTCAACTACAATGAGAAAATAGATAGAAAACATCCTACAAGACCTCCAAGATCATACAACAAATAATGCAACACCACAAAATTTTGTAATAAGATAGCATACATGGTCAACAATAAATTCTAAGGATCCACAACTAAAAATGATGATTCGGTGAAGTAGATAGATTAACTGTCTGGCTAGATACACTGTTCTTCAAGTCTGTTGGTAACACACAATATTTCACTTTATCTACTGGTATGACTAGATACTAATCTATAGACCATGGAAATGACTTCAGTTGCCATAAATGACAAGATTAGAAGCCATATGCCAACAATCTCCCCTTTTGGAATTGCTGGCAACACTTAGTGAAAAATGACTAAGTGTCGAAGTTGGTATGTATATTGCCAAAATTCAAATTACTACTACCCCTAAGAATGTCAAGGAATTTTTCACTGCACTCTCTCCCCCTTTGACATCAATGAAAAAATTGGGGAATCGAAAATTACAAAACTATACAAATATAACTTGAGACTTACAAAAATTTGAAGACATTTGCAAATTCATTCTTCAGTCCACTTATGTTTGAGTCCCAAACACTTCTCAAAGTTTCCAAAATGGTTATATGACTACAAAGAAGATATGACAATGTTTTTTTTGTTTTGAGACTTACCGAATTAGGAGCATCCATAACATTTTTAGCCTCTTTCAAAGTATTCACCATTATTTCAATCTTTGTACTTATTAGACCCCTAAGCTCACATACTCTCCCAATAATCCTTTCACTTTCAAGTTTTAGATTCTTTATTTGGTTGAACAAGGACATTACTTGATTTTGTTGTTTACAAACACTACTAGCTAATGGGTCAAAAGTATTGGAAACAATCACCAACTATTGTTCAATGAATTTCACCTTCTTCTCATTTGCTTCAGTAAATTTTGACAAGACCAAGCAAGACTTGTACACTTTTCCTCCTTCAGACATAGTACCTTGAATATTTTTATGCAAGTTCCTAACAAATAGTTTTCTTTGGAAATCAATTCATTTAGGCTACCAACTCTGTTTTCCTTGAATTCCTTTTTCAATTTAACCAAATATGATTTCTCAAAAGATTCAAAATGAGAATTTACAGAATTTATTAGCTTCTTTAACTCACTGGAGGAGGAACCTGATGGGTCCATAACATAAGTTGGCATTATTTTTTGTAAAACTCCAAATGCAAAATTTAGCAGTTCACTGTCCTCTATGTGAGATTTCAGTATCCTCTCACTAGCTTTGGCTTGAGAAATTTTAGCGACCTTCATCATTTGAATTGGAGATAGAGTGGATAGGTTAATTGAGCTTTCATCTAACTCAAGATCTGATTCTTCCTATTTCTCCAATAGAGATCTCTTCACTTCTCCTATCCTGATTTCTTGATCCTTTTCTTTTTCAACCTTGGATTCTGATTCAGGATTGACTTTAGGCATTTCAACTTCTTCAATATGCACCTCTTTTTCCTCATCAAACACCTCAACATGGACCGTAGTTACCGCAGGTGTCTCTATATTTTCCACATTAGGATAAGTTAGAATATCCTCAAATTCTAGAGGATTAGATACATTCATGTTTTCCTCATTCACATTCTCTTCTTTATTTTCATTTACCTCCACATTCACTTCCTCATTTCCTTGAACATTTTTAGTATTGATTTCCTCAATGTTAATCTTATTCCTTGACAAAAATTGTTCTAGAATTTCCTTAGTTTCACTGGAAACAACATCAGTTTCATCAATCATGAGTTTATTTACTCTAGTCTTGCTCTTAAATTCCTATTTAGCTTTTTCAAGGAGTAAATCCATCTCTTCAATTGTCATTTCTAGGCATAGATTGACAAGAAATCTCTTCCTCATATTTTCTTCTTCTGTTCTGGCACTCACCCTCCTAGATTCCAAAGCATTATACAAAATTGTAGGAAAACCAGACATGATTTCAACAAGAGCTTTATTAAAAAAATTCATATGCTTTATTGTAGCTTCTTCAAGAGTTATCTTACTAGATTCATCAAAGGTTTCATACCAATCATAGAGTGGCTTGAGATTTCCATCTTTCACCACTGCATTCTCAACTTCCTTAACAAACATACTAGGCTTGTCAACTTTGGCATTTTTCTTTGCTTCTTCTCCTTTTTTTTTTAGACTACAAGAATCGGGTAGCACGACACCCTATAAACTGCAGTGTGCCTGGTAAACTTTTTAATGTGATCGGCAGCGTAGGCACGACACGTCCTCTGGTACCACGGGGGTGGGGGAGACTAGACCTCATGACCAACCTCCTGCAACAGGAAAGATTTAGCCAACCAAGCTAGGGCCCCCACCCCTTTGCTTCTTCTCCTTGTCCAAAAGGTTCTCTCTTGGTTAATTTGACAACTTGAGTACCAATAGAATTTATCTCTCTTACTACTTTCAAGTCAGTTTCTTCCTCTTCATCTGTAGACACAACTTTGTAAGATCTTGTCCTTTTGTTTTTCTTCCTTTTTCTGGAAGCCTCGGCTTGATTTGACTGAGTTGTAGGGGAACTCCTGGTAGATCTAGTGTGAGCAGGAAATGTTCCTGGACCACCTGAGTCTTCCTTTTCTTTCTTTTGAGCTGCTTTAGCTTCATCTCTTTGTGTCACTAAGGGTTAATTTTAGGTTTAGATTAAGGTTAGCAAATCAATACAAATCAAGAAACCAAAAGAAATTACAAAGAACAAAGGAAGTAAACAAAAGAACAATTATACCAGCTAATCATCGAGACCTCCATGATTCACCTTTGTAACACCTTCTAACTTGTTGGTTGACGTGTTTCCCTTAGATTGAACATGCGAGCAATCTAGAAATAAAAGTCTAAGTCCTACACCAAGCTTTGAAGGATTTGATCAAAGTCTACGTATATGCCTAAATGACTAAAATGACTCAAAGAAATCTAAGTTTTACTATGCAAGAATAATGTAATTCATGTGCGTCCTCTAGAAATGAGAGCAAAATAGCATTTTATAGAAAATTCCATTTTGAACAGACGAACAAGATTGACTTTTGATAGAGACCTAAAATCAGAGGCCTAGATTAAATTTGATAATCCCTAATTAGGGTTAGGGAAAAATCATTAAGCGAGTGGTCGAGATTTCATCTGAGAGAATCGAATCGACGGTGGAGAATAAATGAGATAATTAATTCGAAAATAAAGATTTTTGAAAATTAGGAAGATAAGAGTTGAACTGAAGATCAGATTTGGAAAAATCAATAATCTGCCCGATTACTTGATTTTTGGAGGAAAGTTACCAATTTCAATTAAATTAATTCAAAATATGGATTTTGTGAAATAATAAATAATCAATTTTCAGATTATTTACCAAAATGAACTGTTAGTTAAGAATGTGATGACATTTTAAATTATTTTATTTATTTAAAATGAGAGGAATATTAATTTCGACAATTAAATAATTAAATATAATTATTTAATTTAGAAGATATGATTAATAATTAAATAAATTAATAAATTTATTTAATTATGAGGATTAGTGACATATTAAATAAATAAATGAAATTGATTTATTTAATAATTAGGAAGAAATAAATGAAAAAGGGTAATTAAATAAATTAAGAAATTTATTTAATTAGGGGAAGACTTAGACAATTAATGATGTATTAAATAAAATTTATTTATTTAATAATCATGAAGAATAAATAGACATGAAGTAATTAAATAATTATGAATTTTTTAATCAATAGTCGAGTGTGAACCAAAGACATAATTAAATGTCATAATTATGCTAGGACAAAAGTGGTTAAAATAGAGCTTGTAGGCCTAAGTCATTTTTAAGTGTTTACATTTTGCCCCTCTTTGTCATAATATAGCATGTCACATTGTGACAAAGGAAATAAGCAAAAATATGCCCCAGTGAAGGTGTAGAGTATCAATGCCCCCTCGGGAAATTTTTCAAATTTTGGGTCGACGGTAGAAAAATTTGGAAAGGGTCCCGATAAGTCAATTTGATGACTAGAAAAACAATGGCACAGTCGGTTTTGGATTCTGACATCTTTAAGGCAGCCAACGGGGTGGTCAAATTTGGTCAAATGAGCCTTTAGTAATAACCCAGTTGAAAAATGCCATTTTGACCTTATAAATAGGTTGACAAAGGGGTAAAAGTCAATTCATTCTTAGTATTTACATTGCAAATTTTGAGAGCTCAGAGTGAAAAGGAGTGCAACGAAGATGGCGATTCATGTGATAGAGCATCGTAGTGAGATCATGTGAAATTTCAAGCAGCCAAAGGGCTCAAAGTCAGTAGTATGCACCCCTATCCTCCTTTGTAATTTTTTTGTTTTACGTGCCAAAACTAGGTTTCTAGGGGCAACAACAAATGCACCGCGATGCATATGCATTTGCATAAGCCACATTCACTTTCGCATTCGACGCATTTGATGCGTTGCGATGTAAGGGAAGTAGAGGTGCGGAAACACTTTCCTAACATCAAATCCATAGGGAAGAATGCAATGCAGGGCTTTTAATTTTCAAATTACAATCTAATTAAGACACACATGAAAGATTTTTAGAAATAGAACAAATATACAAATGCAATTGAACAACAAATTTATGTGGGAAACCCTTTCAGGAAAAAACCCACCACACCAAGCTGAGTCTCTTTGTATTATAGTAGCAACAATTACATACAATTAGAGATACAACTCTCTGGTATTAGTTCTTAGTAGTTTCATTCCCTTGTTCATCAGTTATAGACAATGCTCTCATCACATCTGATTCAAACCACTGGGGTCTCAAATCAGAATTGTTCTACTTTTATTTTATTCACATTCTGATTTTGTCTTCTATGCATCCTTATCCGCCATTTCCAATCATAGACAGTTTCCACTTGAGCATTGATTTTTCCCTGCATGCTATTCAGCTCTAGCATCGCAACAGTTGCAAAAATCTAATTGCCATCCATTCAAAAATTGCTTCCTCTGATTGGTCCATGAGATGCCACATAGGATGGTTGCACGGTCAAAGGGGGTCAAACTTTGTTGGCATATTGGCGAGACACTAACAATGTCTCCCCGATGCCACAAAGTCTTCATATCAATATCACCAAGAGTCCCAACAGTTGGCAAGTCATTATAACGAAAGCCACAAGTCATACCGAATCTACCAATATCCATTTCGTTCATATCGCAAGAGTTTCTCTTATCGGCGAGACTCATATCGAATGCCACAAGTCATATCAAACTCAGAGAAACCATCGAAAAGACATACCAATCTCACCAAGACCTCATATCAAAATCTTCAAGTCATGTCAACGTGAGCCATTCGGCATGACTATCGCTCTTCAGTGAGACGTCATATCGACAGACAAAGCTTCCACCGAATGATCTAAAATTTTCACTGAGATGTCATAGTGAACATCCCATGTCACCCCAAATGTCACATATTGTCAGCAAGACTCATGTCTTTTGCTGTGACATTTCATCGAGCTCCATCATGTCTTACCGAGTCGGTGAGACTGCTCTTCATCACTAGGACCTTTCATTGGGCATTACCAAGTCTTACCGAGTCAGCAAGACTTAAGCCCTTCGCCAGGATGTTTCTCCGAGTGCCCAAAGTTAACTCAAAGACTATCAGCGTGACTTATCCAAGTTGCCAAGACTTCTCAGCAAAGTCTTTTGTCACCACGAAGGCACCACGAGAATACTCCCATTGGTGAGACTTTCCGATTTTGTTGAGACCTCTCCCCGATGACCAGATGTTGTCGGTGAGATTTTCACCATTCACTGGGACCTCTCCCAGACACCCATGAGTTAGCCCAATAAGATTAAACTATTGCCCAAAGATCTCCATTCACCAGAAGGTCACGCTGAACACAGAAAGTCACAGCGATAGACTTGTCGGCAAGACATCAACCCTGTCACAGTGATATGAACATTTCAAGAGCTTCAAAATAGTTAGTCGGCTAGACATCCATGATGTCACACTGACTTTTCCTTTTAGGAGCTCCATGTTAGTAAGGATTGAGGCACATATTCCAACAAGCTCCCGCTTGACGAAGATCTTACTGACACCTCCAGAGCATAATAAAACTATTAAAATTCATGAGCCAAAAGGCCCACCGAACTGGCACACCATCTAAACTTGTATGTGCTCACAGGCTTCGTCAATGCATTTGCAACATTCTCCAGAGTATCCACTTTCTCCAAAGAGACCTTCCCATCCTCCACCATATCTTGTACAAAGTGATACTGTACATCTATATGTTTCGTCCTGGTATGGAAAGTAGGATTCTTTGCCAAACATATAGCACTCTGACTGTCATAGTAAATAGTAATCTCTCTTGCATCAAAACCAATGTTAGAACACAAATGTTTTAACCAGATTGCTTCTTTACAGGCATGTGTTGCTGCCATGTATTCTACCTTTGTTGTGGACAAAGCGACTATAGCTTGCCGCTTGCTCATCCAACTCACTACACCACCATTCATCATGAAAATATATCCACTGGTGGATCTTCTACTGTCAATGTCCCTTCCCCAATCATAGTCCACATAACCACAAATACTAAGAGTCCTCTGTGATTCAACCAGGTTTCCATGGTAACACAGAGCATAGTCTGAAGTGCCCTTCAGATACATAAACACTCTCTTCATAGCATCCCAATGTATTCTTCTAGGATTAGCCATAAACTGACTAAGAACTCCCACTGCTTGGGCAATGTTTGGTTGTACAGACCATAGCATACATGAGGCTGCCAACTACACTTGCATAAGGCACACTGGTCATGTCCTCCATCTTAGGAGATTTTGGACAATCCTCAACAGATAACTTCGTTCCCTGCATAATTGGAACAACTAGTTGTTTGCACTTAGTCATACAAAATCTCTCCAAAACAGTCTTGACATACTTACTTTGACTAAGCCAAAGCTTTCTATTCTTCCTATCCCTAGTTATTTCCATTCCCAGAATATACCCTACTGCACCAAGATCTTTCATTTCAAACTTTGCAGACAACTAAGACTTAAGATCATAAATCATTAGCTTACTATTGCCTATGAACATCATATCATCAACATAGAGAGCAATAATAAGGACTTGATCACTTTCAACTTTGTAATATATATACACAATGATCACATTTTGATCTTACAAATCCTAATGACAAAATAAAAGTGTCAAATTTATGGTACCACATTCTAGGAGACTGTTTGAAACCATACAGAGATTTCTTCAACTTGCAAACCAGTCTTTCTTTACCTTTTTCCACAAAATGTTCCTGCTGGGACATAAAAATTTCTTCTTCAAGATCACCATGAAGAAATGTTGTCTTCACGTCCATCTACTCAATTTATAAGTCATACGCAACTGCATGTGACAAAAGAAATCTAATAGATGTTAGCTTAGCTGCAGGAGAAAAAATTTCTCCATAATCAATTCCCTCTACCTAGGAATAACCTTTCGCAACCAGCCTTGCTGTATATTTTTCTATACTGCCATCTAGACCTATTTTCTTTTTAAACACCCATTTACAGCCTACAACTTTTTTTCCCTTAGGCAATGGCACCAAACTCCAGGTATCATTCTTGTCTAATGACGCCATTTCTTCATTCATGGCTTCCAACCAAGAGTTCGAATCAGACATTTTAAATGCCTCTTTCACAGTCCTAGGTTCATCAGTACTAGAAATTAAAGCATAGGCACAAGTAGACTCAATCAAAGAAAATCCATACCTATCAGGTTGCTTTCTTTCACAAGTTGACCTCCTCACAGGCTAAGGCTGAGGTGGTTCTTCATCTTCTTCAGAACTTTCAGAACTACTTGAGCTCTCCTCAGTATCAAGTACATTTTGATTTTTCAATTCCTCTTTATTTGGTGTTTGAGGAATTTCTGCTACATCCTTTTCATTTTCTGATTTCTTCTCTGACTACAGATCCAATGTAGAAGGCTTCAACTCATGAAAGATAATGCTTCTGGTATACAAAACCTTCTCAGTCTCCAGATTCCAAAGCTTGTATCCTTTTATTCCAGCACTATAGCTAATAAAAATACACTTTACAGCTTTGTTTTCCAACTTGGATCTTTTTTCAAAGGGAACATATGCATATGCCTCACAGCCAAAGACACGAATATGTCTCAGAGAGGGCTTCTTTCTAGACCATGCTTCCAAGGGTGTCTTCTCAACAAGAGCAGAGTTAGGAGAGCGATTTACCAAGTAACATGCTGTAGAGACTACTTTAGCCCAGAACTTCTCCTCCAAGCTAGCACTGCTCAGCATACTTTGTGCTCTTTCCATTATTGTCCCGTTGAACCTTTCAACAACTCCATTTTGTTGTGGAGTGTAAGGTGTAGTCTTATGCCTTTTAATCCCATGATCTATACAGTACCTTTCGAATTCATCTGAACAAAAATCACTGCCATTGTCAGTCCTTAAACATTTTATTTTTCTACCAATCTGATTTTCAACAAGGTTTTTTAATTCCTTAAACCGACTGAACACTTCTGATTTACTTTTCAGAAAATATACAAATGTTCTTCTTGAATAATCATCAATAAATGACACATAGTATCTTGATTTAGACAGAGAAGGAACATTCATTGGACCAAATAGATCAGAATGAATATAATCAAGCAAACTAGAAGATTTGTGAGGACTGGAATAAAATGAAACATGGTGGTGTTTACCATATATGCAATGTTCACAAAATTCAAACTCAAAGTTACAATCTTCAAGCCCTTCTACCAGGTTTTTATTTTTCAAGGTTTTTAAACCTTTCTCACCAATGTAGCCTAGCCTATGATGCCATAGCATAGTCCTCTCTGCTGGAAGTTTAACCTCCATGGAGTTTACACCATCAGGAAAATTTTCCTTCTTTTCTCCATGGTCAGCCTTAAGTGACTTGACAGAGACACTGTTGCATTGGACAACCAGTGCATCCAGCTTGTATAGAGTATCAATTCGAGCACCCCTAGCCAACACCATAGAGCCTCTAGTCATCTTACAGCCATTTCCAGAGAATGTGACCTACACTCCAATATCATTCAGCTTACTTACAGAAAGTAGATTTCAAGCTAGCCCTGGTATATGCATTACATCATTGATTCCCTTCACTCTTCCATCAGGTAATTGAATTCTGACTCTTCCACGACCAAAAATTTTCAAAAATGAATCACTTTCCAAGTACACCTTTCCACCATTGTATTCTTCATACTTCATGAACTAGTCTCTATGAGATGTCATGTGGAAAGATGCTCCAGAATCAATCAACCAGACATCATCTGATGCCCATGTAGCCAAAGCTACAATGAAGGCATCTGCATCACTCTGAGAAGAATCATTTTCTGAAGAGTTCTTCTTCTTCTTTTTCTCCTCCTTGCAATCCTTTTGGACATGACCAGGTTGCCCACAATTCCAACACTTCACCTTAGACTTCTTGCTAGGAGACTTTGATCTCCCTTCTAATTTTGATCTAGACTTCTTGTCCTTCTTCTTGCCTTTCTCCTTTGGTCTACCTTTGACAGCCAGAGCCTCCTTTTCCATCTCAAAATAATTTCTTCTCATTTCTTCTAGTAACAGAGAAGCAACAAAATCTTCCATCTTGAATGTGGATGTTGTACTCTCTATAGCCATCACCAAATGATCCCAAGAATTAGGCAGAGAACACAACAACATGCAATGATCTTCAGCTTCAATCTTCACACCAACTGATGTCAACTGAGAAATTAGCATGTTGAAAGCATTCAAGTGATCAATAATAGACCCTCCTTCCTGCATTCTCAAAGAGTTCAACTTCTTCCTCAAGAACAGCTTGTTCACCAAGGAATTGCCTTGATAAATGGATGCTAATCTTTTCCAAAAGGAAGATGCAGTCTTTTCTTCATGCATGTTCAGAATAACAGAGTCTGCCAAACAGAGCCTTATCAGTCCTTTTGATTTTTTATCTGCTAGGTCCCAATCCTCTTGCTTCATGCCTTGAGGAATTGTTCCAAACACAACAGTCCAAAGATCTCGGTCTACTAACAGATCTTCCATTTTAAGTTTCCACAACTCAAAGTTGCTACCATTGAATTTCTCTATCTCCATCTTTTCAGATGTGCTTGCCATCTTAATCTATAATTAAATTATTAAACCTCTGCTAGACTCCCACTGAAAAAAGATTTGACACAAAAAACCCAACCCACTCACAAGGATAACACAACTAGCCAGGCTCTAATACCACTTGTAAGGAAAGCAGAGGTGCGGAAACACTTTCCTCACATCAAATCCATAGGGAAGAATGCAATGCAGGGCTTTTAATTTTCAAATTACAATCTAATTAACACACACATGAAATATTTTCAGAAATAGAACAAATACACAAAGGCAACTGAACAACAGATTTACGTGGGAAACCCTTTCAAGAAAAAACCCACCACACCAAGCTGAATCTCTTTGTATTACAGTAACAATAATTACATACAATCAGAGATACAACTCTCTTGTATTAGTTTTTAGTAGTTTCATTCACTTGTTCATTAGTTACAGATGATGCTCTCATCACATCTGATTCAAACCACTGGGGTCTCAAATTAGAATCATTCTACTTTTATTTTATTCACATTATGATTTTGTCTTCTGTGCATCCTTATCCGCCATTGCCAATCATAGACAGTTTCCACTTGAGCATTGATTTTTTCCTACATGTTGTTCAGCTCTAGCATCACAATAGTTGCAAAAATCTAACTGCCATCCATTCAAAAATCACTTCATCTGATTGGTCCACGAGATGCCACATAGGATGGTCACACGATCAAAGGGGGTCAAACTTTGTTGGCATATTGGTGAGATACTAACAGTGTCTCCCCGATGCCACAAAGTCTTCATATCGATATCACCAAGAGTCCCAACATTTGGCAAGTCATTATAGTGAAAGCCACAAGTCATACTGAATCTACCGATATCTATTTCATTCCTATCGGCAAGAGTTTCTCTTATTGGCGAGACTCATATCGAATGCCACAAGTCATATCAAACTTAGAGAAACCATCAGCAAGACATACCAGTCTTGCCAAGACCTCATATCGAAATCTTCAAGTCATGCCGGTGTGAGCCATTCAACATGACTATCGCTCTTCGGTGAGACGTCATACCAATAGACAAAGCTTCCACTGAATGATCTACAATTTTTGCTGAGATGTCATAGCAAATATCCCATGTCACCCCAAATGTCACATACTATTGACAAGACTCATGTCTTTCACCGTGAAATTTCATCAAGCTCCATCATGTCTTACCAAGTCAGTGAGACTGCTCTTCATTGCTAGGACCTTTCATCGGGCATTACCAAGTCTTACTGAGTCAGAAATACTTAAGCCCTTCACCAGAACGTTTCTCTGAGTGCCCAAAGTTAACCCAAAGACTATTGGCGTGACTTATCCAAGTCACTAAGACTTCCCAACGAATTATTTTGTCACCACGAAGGGACCATGAGAATACTCCAGTCGATGAGACTTTCCGATTTCATTGAGACCTCTCCCTGATGACCAGATGCTGTCAGTGAGACTTTCACCATTAGCTGGGACCTCTCCCTGACACCCGTGAGTTAGCCCGATAAGATCAAAGTGTTTCCCATAGATCTCCATTTTCCAGAAGGTCACGCCAAACACAAAAAGTCATAGTGATAGACTTGTCAACAAGACATCGACCATGTCACAGTGATATGAAAATTTCAAGAGCTTCAGAATAGTTAGTCAGCTAGACATCCATGATGTCACACCGACTTTGCCTTTTAGGAGCTCCATGTTAGTAAAGATTGAGGCACATATTCCAACATGTGACACAAATACAATAGTAAATTAGGGGTAGCCGAGGTTTTGCACCGTATTTGCCAAAATTTGTGATGCATTCGCCTTTTTGAGTTGCAATCGACAATTAGAATGCCCCAAACAACATTTTGAGATGCAATTGCATGTTGAAGCAACACATTTGAATGGAATGACACAATTGTCATTTTTCATGATGCAAATACTCTGATGCGACGCATTTGAGCAATGAAACGATGCAATTGTTATGTTGCAGCGCATTTGAAGTGTGAAATGACGCATTCGATGTTTTGTGATGCATTTGCTATCAACACAATGCATTTGACTTTGACTTTGACTAGGGCTTATTTGATGTTTTTGAAAATGCTTTTGATAATACTGACAGTTGTGCAGAAGGTATTGACATGCTATTTGGATTTGTGCAGAGGTAGCTTGCCTCGATATACACATGAGAGAGAAAACTGACAACCTTCAGGTTTGCTTATTAGTTGAGCCAGTGAAAACGGCGACGATTGATGGCCCTGGGTTTGTACTATGTCACCTATATGCCCGCCATTTGGGAAAATAGGGGACTGCTAACTGTGTTATATGAGCATTGGAATTCTGAGACTTGTTCTTTCCACCTGCTGACAGGTGAGGCAACCGTTACTCTGGAGGATGTCTACTGTATTTTACGAGTGCCAATCCGAGGAGAGCAGATCGTTTATGACCCTTACCATGGCGAGTAGACTTTCTGAGCATACTATCATGATGAGGGAACTAGAGTCGACATCCAGGGCTATGAGATTTGATGGGAGTTCATGGCAGAGCACTATGCTCATTTTGATGCCTTCCTAATGACACTCATTGGCGATATTTTGATTCCTAACCGTCGAGGACATGGATTCCCTATTGGCTGGGGAGACGTCTTGGTTGAGATGAGACGTGATAGGATAGTTTATGTGTAGGGCCCGTGTTTGTTGGGCACATTCTACCATCAGCTGCAAAAGGTTGTGTACAAACGAGCAGAGAGTATCTCATGTGGCACCACATTGATGATGATTTGGGCCTGGGAGCACATGGCCATATTTTGACCTCCCATTTAGAGACCGCAGTTGGCCGAGGGGATGCCTTATGCATACTACTATGCCGGTGTACTACAACAGACGCAGATGGGTGAGATCGGTTGGTGGCATCATAGGATTGACATGATGGTGTCTTTTATCTAGCAACCATATAGAGACTGCGAGCAATGGGATGATGAGGACGACCACTTGAGCTTATGCAGATAGTACCACTACCTGATCAGCAAGATAGTGCAGAGCTCATGGATCATAGAGATGTATCTACCATAGTGTGTCCTTAAGCAGTTCAAAGAGTAGTAGGGTGTACTTGCAAGGACAACCGATTATGCACGGTCTTCCAGAGAGTATGCTTGGGGGCCAGCCATTCCAGTAGCCCTCACAGAGCAACAGATTGATGGGCTAGGAGCCCAGCCATGGGGATGGATGGGTGGGATAGCTAATCCTAGGACCACATCAGACTATGATCTATGGTGGCAGGCACATAGACCAATGCCATTGATAGATCCTGATGGGCTAGCACCTATGGATAGGCGGTCAGTGATACCTCATGTGCCAAGATCCAGGCGAGGAGGTAGTGACAGTGACAGGGGTAGAGGCAGGGATAGAGGCAGGGGGAGAGATGGAGGTTGGGACGAAGGTAGGGATGGGGGCAAGGATGGAGGATGGGGTGGAGATGACGAAGATGATGGAGGAGATGGTTAGAGGCAGAGGAGAGATGGTTAGGGATAGGGCCGGAGGGTGTGCCCACATGTGGCGAGGGTAGCACTAGATGTTATCCCTGAGGTGGTTGAGGAGAGAGAGAGAGAGGAGGATGTGGGCAAGGCAGAGGTGGAGGTGGAGAGATGAGAGGAGGATGTGGAGGTGGCAAAGGAAAAGGTGAAGAGATGAGAGGAGGATGTGGAGGTGGCGGAGGCTAGATAGGAGGAGGGTGTGGCCGAGGTGGAGGTGGAGGTGGAGAGATGGGAGGAGGAGCAGCCGAGGCAAGAGGAGGATGCAGAAGTGGATGTGCCCCAAGATGAGGGAGTCAATGGAGAGGATGTGGGAGAGGATGATGATGATGATGATGATGCCATGGATGAGGATAAGAGACTCCTCAAATGGAAGATGGTGGAGGGAGAGGAGGAGATACCATCCTCCTCAAGATTGCCTTGGGATGCCACGACAAATCAGAGGGTGAAAGATTTATAGTAGAGACTAGATGAGAGCATGGAATAGGTCAGAGCACTACATGTAGAGCTAGAGGTGGCTCAGGTAGAGTGGGATCAGGTAGTGATCCACCAGCAGGACTCAGCTTAGTGGTGTGTCGAGTTTGTAGCCTTATGCACAGGACCCTCTAGGGATATTGCTCATTAGTTGGCTAGGGTGAGCACAAGGTTGGGTTAGTATAGGATGTTATATGAGTAGGAGGTGCCTCGTGAGTGATGAGATCCGACACTATCACGCTCACAGACGAGGACAGGCAGTGGCCACCAATCAGGGAGTGGGAGTAGTAGCAAGTCATATGAGTATAGGAGGGTCTAAATCATTAGCGCACACATCAAGGCACAGGTCCCACCACTCTCATAGGCATGCCTCGAGTCATCACTCGAGCCACAGTCACGGGTCTACTGGTTTAGTACAAAGGTTAGTGCAGATCCAGCCACCAAGTGGTAGATCCATCTACTTCCTAGAGCCAGACAACAATGATGTCACAGGTGTCCATTACCATGGAGATGATGTTGTCATTGTTAGTTCTTTTGGTGGCACAGGCAGAGGCTGCTACCAGTCTGCTCATTATTTCAGTGCTAGTCACAGAGTTCTAGCTGCCACATTCTTCACCACGAGGGGATGATGAGAGTCTAACCTAGGGGAATTTTTGTTATTATGACACACTATGTATAGACTATTGAGCCTGCGAGCTCTATTTTTGGGATATCTCTTGACTGTATCCTGTGACATTGTACATTTTTGAGATGATACTATATGATGATGTAGTTTTGATGTGGTCTACATGTGTGCTATGTGATGTTCTTTGATTTATGCCTCATGATATATGTGATGTGATGCTTTCTTATGATTATGATGCCATGATGATGCAATTCTTATTTACATGTGATGATGATGATAATGATATGTATAATGTATTTATTAAATGGATGCAATGTTGATGATCATGTTAATGCAATGTTTATGATTATGTTAATTCACTAGTACAAAAACAACAATATATGGCTAAATAAACTACTAAAAATTGCATATAAATGACTAATTTTGGTCACGTGACCATTAGTAGTTTATTGCCAGTCATTTATAACGTGACCAAATTTATGACTAAACTATTTTAGTCATTTATCTAGTCATTGATTTGGTCATTGATTTGGTCGTTTATTTAGTCACCGATTTAGTCATTAATTTAGTCATGGTAGTGATTTATTTAGTCATATATTTATTCATTAATTTATTCATATATTTAGTCATTAATTTAGTTATTGATTATTGTTAACTGGTCATTTATTTAGTCATGGTAGTCATTTGTTTAGTCATGGTAGTCATTATAGTCATTTATTTAGTCATGGTTTAGTCATGTTAATCATTTATTTAGTCATTTATGAACTAATGCTTTCAGATGTGTATGCAAACTCTTATGTTTGGAGAATGCTATTACAATAACTAGTCTATGAAATTGCAAACCAAGAGAAAATTCTGTTGTGATTGAATAATATAAAACTTTAAAGCTCTTATGTTATTAAAACTTCAACAAATTTGGGATTGAAACAACATTGGAAAATAATTCTCTATATATTCAAACTGTATATAAAATATGTTACAAAGAACTCTATATATAGAGTTTTGAATACAAAATCTTTTGCAGTATGCAAACTGCTGATTTATTATACTTTTAAAATTGAAAAAAAACTAAAACTAAATGGTGTGAATGTATGTCTTCAGTGATGCCACTATTGCACATGAGATGGGCAATAAATGTATCCATTAAGGCACTGGTTTTACATTTTCTCCTTGCTCTGAACCTATCCACAATAAAAAAATAAACATATTACTAGGTAGCATAAACAACAAATATCTTAAAAGTAGATACCCATAAGCATTAGAGTAAGTCTAATAAATAAAAATGCATAGAATTAATGATATTACAAAAGAAATGCATTTGCAAAAGAATTAATATCAGAGTGATATCTTAAATATTACTAGCTTATTAGAGCAATATCTCCTTGCTATGTACTATCCATAAACATATTACCAAATAGCTATAAACAATGAATATCTTAAATGCAGATACCCATAAGCATTAGAGTAAGTCTAATAAATAAAAATGCATAGAATTAATGATATTGCAAAAGAAATGCATTTGCAAAAGAGTAAATATCAAAGTAATATCTTAAATATATTACTAGATTATCAAAGTAAGTCTAATAAATAAAAATACATAGAATTAGTGATATTGCAAAATAAATGTATTTGCATAAGAAACAATCTCTACTTTTTCTATTTTGTATTCAATTATTGTATTATTCTTTAAATCAAATCACCACAATATCTTGAAAACTTAAATTTCATTTTAAATTTAAATTAAATTCTAATTTCTAATTTAACAATTACTAATTTAGATATAAAAGCAACCTTTCTTTTTTAGTTTTTCTTTTTTAATGAAAAAGAAAAACTAAAAAAGAAAGATTGTTTCAAAAAAGCTAATCTAGTAATAAAAATATTAAAGAAAAACTAAAAAAATTATTAGAATGTCTCTTTATAACTAAAATTCTATTCTAATAAAATTATTTAAGAAAAACTAAAAACTTAAATTTCATTCTAAATTTAAATTAAATTCTAATTTCTAATTTAACAATTACTAATTTAGATATAAAAGCAACCTTTCTTTTTTAGTTTTTCTTTTCTAATGAAAAAGAAAAACTTAAAAAAAAAGATTACTTCAAAAAAACTAAGCTAGTAATAAAATTATTTAAGAAAAACTAAAAACATAAATTTCATTCTAGATTTAAATTAAATTCTAAGTTCTAATTTAGATATAAAAGCAACCTTTCTTTTTTAATTTTTCTTTTCTAAGGAAAAAGAAAAACTAAAAAAAAAAGATTGCTTCAAAAAAACTAAGCTAGTAATAAAATTATTTAAGAAAAACTAAAACCTTCAAAAAAATTTAAATGTATATTATCAGCAGTGACTGCAACCATGAATGGAAGATACACTATGAAGCTATGAATGTACTCGAAATAAATTATTAAAAGCTTTGTGAGAATAAAATGGGTTCAAGAATACAAGTCTAGATTATTTACAAAATCTACTTCAAGAACAAAATCTGAAAATGAATGAAAATAGGCCAGAGATTTCAGGAAATGCCAAAAGTTGTGATATTAAGTGGAAAGAAGCTGAAACAAAGCCCTCTATTAAAATCAAGATTTCCAATAAATATAATAATTCTCTCAGTTATGAAGAGCAGTGCTCTCTGGGAATTTAAACACACTTTGGCTACTCCTATCTAATATGTCATTCATCCCATTCACAATCAGACAATTTACTTGGATGAAAAGCATAAAAGAAAGTTAAAAAAAGAATTTTAGGGCATGCCATTTATATAATTTTTGGAGTTTCCTTTGTGGAAACATCAAGTATACAAAAATTTGTTTTATTGAGTATTGGGTCTCTACCACACACCCATGAGGAAGAGAAAATGAACAGAAAGAAAAATACCCAGAATGCTATGAAGGTCACAACCATTAGAACACAAAAAGCCCTCAAAATAATGAAAATAGTAAGTTGAGAGTGCAAATTTTTACATTTTCTGCAGAAAGAAAGTAACCCATCAAGATTTGTGCAAGGAGATACAAGGGTTTTTATCATAGTGCCTTTACTAAACTTGAATCGAGCCTATTCTCATAGAAATTTAAGAGATAAGAATAATGAAACTTACACAAGATTGTTGTAAAGGAGACGCCCTCCAAAGTATTCAGAAATGAGCCTCAAAGATACTCCAATGGTGGTCAAACAAAGAGGAGAGATATCAACAAATGGTAAGAAAAGGAAATAAAACAGAAAATACTCAGTCGTGACCAAGTGAGCTCGATAAAATGCTTCAAAATGGGGAATACTTTTCAGTTTCAAAACCAAAGACTTACCTCTGCAAGATTTTTTTTTCAGGAAAATCATTAGAAACAACTGAATGAGTCACCATTCCACTCTCAAACCCTACCTAGGCATGGCGGTGTTGAGTTTTCTCCAAAAATACAAGTGAAAAATGAAACGAGATTAGGGCTCGGTTTCTTTTTGATTTATGGTTTTTTCATTACCCTGTGCCGAATGGTTGATTTTTCACATTGTATTAAAGAAAATAGGTACCTTTTTATTATTTTTATTAGAAAAATCAAATACCATCACCCACTTTCCCACTTTTTTGCTTCATTTCTTTACTTCATTTGATTTTGATTTCAAAATTAAATCTATCGCTTTTAAATATATTATAATATTACATTTATATTATAATATAAATATTATATTATATTATAATATAACAATTATATTGTATTATTATATAATATATTATATAATACCATATTATATTATAATTTATTATTATAATATATTGTATTGTAATATAATATATTATTATTATTATATTATATTATAATACAATACACTCCATCAATTCAATTTTTTTTAATTAACCACTTTAATGTCATATTGTCTAATTTTTATGTGTGACTAATTATTTAGTCATTTTTATTTGTTGGACTAATTATTTAGTCATCTTTATTTGTGTTTTGAAATGAAAGATGGCCCTCAAAATGCAATTGGATTGTTTAAATCATATTTTATTAGTGAAATTGACTACAATTTCTCTTTGATACATTTGACATGCTAACACAACAGGAAAATAAAATTGGCTTCAAATCATAGTTAAAAACATTAATGATTCATTAACATAATGAGTAATAAAAGTTAAAAAATGTAAATGTTAAATTTTTTTATAAAATATGTGAAGGCCTTAAGACTGCACCAAGAGCCAATGTCTTCCACGCAATAGGTATTTTTGGTGCATCAAGCAACCTAGGTGTCCAAATCGCCTGCTTAGGTAAGGGTCCTATGAGGGGGGCTTAAGCTCTATGGATTATGATCAAATTTGAAAGAAAAAAGAATAGAGTAATAGTCATTTATTTAGTCATTAATTTAGTCAATTATTTAGTCATTTATTTAGTCATTTAGTTGTGATTTTACCTTATGACCAAATTAGTCACTTATAAATGTTCAAATTAGTCATTTATTTTCCAAATTCTACTAGTGTTAGTCATGTGACTAAAATTTTTAGTCACCTGACTAAAATTTTTAGTCACGTAGTCATTTATTTGTCAAATTCTACTAGCGTAATGCCATGTTTATATGATCATGTATGCACTCATGTTTTTGTATGTCATAGGATATCATCATGAGATGGACAAGAGAAGATGATTAGACTGATGAGTGAAGATGACCAAACCGAAGAAGATGCATGTTAGTTCCTAGACTAAATCTTTCAAAACTTTACTATAGGACTTTAATATTTATTGCTCTTAATCATCATTGGGCAGACTATTGTAATGGCCAACAAATTCCAGGATATGACATAGATCAAGGTGTACAAGGTCATACCATCACATAAGACAAGCAGTCATAGACAAGGATGATCATGATTCAAACTAAGAGTGTGATTGCCCGAGTCTTTTTGTCATAATCAACCACAAGCAGAAAAGGACAAGGGCAATTCATGAAACACTGTTGCTTCTCTAAATCCTATTTCGAGGACATCCTTGAGAAACTAGCAACATGATTGCCAAAATATAAACTAGAGCCCTTATCATGATACGTCGCTATTTTTCTAAATCCTAGAATCGGGACCTCGCTGAGAAACTAGTAATCATGTGTGTCAATCGTCATGATACGTCGTTGCTTTTCTAAATCATGTAATTGGGATCTTGCTGAAAAACTAATAACATGATAAAAAGCCAAAAGACAAGTGTCAAATGTTTTCCAAGTGCGTCTAGATATCCATTGTTTTAATGTCAAAATATCAGGTTTGATGATGATGAGATGCCAGAGTGTCAAAGTTTTGATGATTCCCAAATGAAAAATGTTGAAAATTGTCAAATTCAAGAAGGACACATCCTGAATAATGTTGACATCAAAAGAACTAATCCCTAAATGTCGAAAGGGGTCCCTTGAAATGATGACGATTCCTAGGAAGGACACATCCTAAGGCATAAATGACAAAGTTGGTTCTTCAAAAGGACACATCTAAAGAATATTGATGTTAAGAGGAGTGATCCTCAAAATGTCGAATGACAGCGATGATGCCTAGGAAGGACACATCCTAAGGTATGAATGACAAAGGTTATCTTTCAGAAGGACACATCTAAAGGCTAACCAAGAGTTGACTCATTTTTCCTAAGTTTGACTTGTGTTGACCATATGTTGATATTGTCATGATGATATGATTGACATGCTAATGAGATTGTCATATTGAAATAAGTGATTGCCATAAAATTTTTTTAGAAGTTTTATCCGTTTGAGAATGATTTTATTTGTCTTGAAGACCTTTTGATGTGTGTGCCAGTGTGATGCCATGAACCCTAATGAACTGACCTAGTGCGCCCTCGGGGGCTCATCGACAGATGGCCTTGCCTACGTCATGCACTCAAAGACCTCGTAGTTCGACATGACCAATGACTTTCTCTTGATGACCAAAGAATGCACCATGATTTTATTTTGACAAACCTAAAAGGACTAACCTAATGTCTTGGGGACTCGAATATGAGTCTTTCCTACGTAGAAAATGCGCAGAGACAACGTAGTTCAGATAGATGACAAATACTTGACTGATTGTCATGACATATTTGAGAAGAGATGACTCTGTGTTTGACATCTTGTTGTGGTTTTCTTCAAGACATTTTTCAATTTTTAGGTCTTTCTTAAGGACTTTATGCAATGTTTTGGGTCTTTTTTCAGGACATTTTTTTTT
>VDFB02252616.1:61264014-61286636 GCA_007258455.2 Sequoia sempervirens
ACCCTCCTTCCTACATCCTCAAAGAGTACAACTTCTTCCTAAAGAATAGCTTGTTCACCAAGGACTTGCCTTGAAATGGATGCCAGTCTTTTCCACAAAGAAGAGGTAGTCTTTTCTTCATGCACGTTCAGAAGAATAGAGTCTGCCAAATAGAGCCTTATTAGCCCCTTAGACTTTCTATCTGCCAGGTCCCAATCCTCTTGCTTCATGCCTTGAGGCATTGTTCCAAACACAGTAGTCCAAAGATCTCAATCAACTAACATATCTTCCATTTTGAGTTTCCACAACTCAAAATTGCTTCCATTGAATTTATCTATTTCCATCCTACTAGATGTGCTTGCCATATTAATTTGCAATTAAATTAACAGACCTCTACCAGACTCCCACTGAAAAGGATTTAACACAAAAAACCCAACCCACTCACAAGGACAACACAATTGGCCAGGCTCTTATACCACTTATAAGGAAAGCAGAGGTGCATAAACCACTTTCCTAATGTTAAATCCACAGGGAAGAATGCAATGTAGGACTTTTAATTTCCAAATTACAATCTAATTAAGACACACATGAAAGAATAATAGAAATAGAGCAAATACACAGAGACAACTAAAGCAACAGATTTTATGTGGGAAACCCTTTCGGGAAAAAAGCCACCACACCAAGCTGAATCTCTTTGTATTATAGTAACAAAAAATTATATACAATCAAAAAGATGACTTTCTAGTGTTAGTCATAGTATCTTTACTCACTATTCAACCAGTTATAGAAAAACTCTCAATTCACTCTGCTCTCTTCCTCTATCCCAAATCATAATCGATTTGCTTTAAATCTTATTCACTTTTTGATTTTGTCTTCTGTGCATCCTTATCTACCATTTCCAATCATGGATAGTTTCCTTTCGAGCAGATGATTTTTCCTTGCATGCAGTTTTTTTAGCATTGCAACTGTTACAAAAAATAATCATCATCAGTTTGGAAAAAATGCTTCCTTTGATTGGTCCAGCAGGATGCCACACAGGATGATTACACGGTCAACGCTGTTCACACTTTGTTGGCATATCGGTGAGACACTCAGTGTCTCCCTAATGCCAGAAAGTCTTCATATCAATATTGCTATAGCTTCCACGAGTTGGCAAGATGCTATAATGAATGTTACATGTCATACCAAAACCATCGATGACCATTTTGTTCCTATCGGCAAAGGTTTCCCTTATCGGCGAAACTCATATCAAAAGCACAAGCCATATCAATCAGACATTCCATCAACAAGACACTTTGTTCTCACCAAGTCACACCAATGAGGTTTCCATTCGGTGTGACATTCGCTTTTCAGAGAGACTCATATCGAAGTCTTCAGTCATAGTGAACACACATTCCATCGGCAAGAGTTTCTCATATTGGTGAGACTCATATCGAGAACCATAAGTCACAATGAACACATTCCGATCTTCGTCAAGACCTCTCACCGAACCTTCATGTTACATCGATGAGCATTGACGAGTCGGTGAGACTTATCGTCTTCACCAAGAGGTTACTCCAAGCACACCTTGTTATCCCAAGTCGGCGAGACTTATCCAAGTCACCAAGACTTCTTAGTGAAGTCTTTTTGTTACTTTCAAGTCACCACGAGGATAATATCTGTCGATAAGACTTAGCTTCATTGTTGAGACATCTCCCCATGACCTGTGAGTTACTTCGACATTCGCCTTGACACCCGAGAGTAGCCTTTGTCAGTGAGACATTACATACTCACTGGGACATCTCACTGAAGCCCTAGCATTAGCCCGACATCAGTGAGTCTTACACCATTTGCTAGGACTTCTCCTTGACACCCGTGAGCTAGCCCAATAAGATCAAACTATTTCCCAGTGTTCTCCATTCGACAGAAGGTCACGCCGAACATAGAGAGTCACAGCGATAGTCTTTTCGGCAAGACATGAACCTTGTCTTGGCAACATGAACCTATCAGCTAGATTTAGAACAGTTTTGTTGTCCAGACATGAACAGTGTCACAACAACTTTTCCCTTTAGGAGTTCCATGTCAGTAAGGATTGAGGCACATATTCCAACAGTTTGCACAAGGGGAGTGTTTGTATTTGTACCTTGGGAGGCAATGACATGTGACTGTGTTGTCGTGTTAACATTTTGTTGTTTTCCTTGGATAAAGATACATCTTGTGCCTCCTCCCAAAGGATTTTGTAAAATACCATTGAGCGGATATGTCGAAGGTGTCCTCATGGTAGTAGATGTAGTTGTCAAGGGGGGATTGTTGTGACTTGATGATGCCCCCATGGCATTTACCGTCATGGTAGAGAGAGGGTTTGAATAATTTTCCCACATTTCCAAGGAGCCAAAGGTGGTTCCAACCGATTGTGACATTATTGTGGATGTTGTGGGCATTGTGGTAGATTGTGATCCTCCAATGGATGTAACATTTATCGTATTGGAGGTGTTTGGGATGTTGGAGGTAGCATGCACTGTCATTGTGGTGTCAAAGAAAGTATTGCTCGTAGTGTTTGGAGGTTGACCACTATTTGACATGTTATGTGTGTTGTGGACATTAGGGTCAGGAGATGTTGGTCTTAATGTGTTAATGTCAAATCCTTGTGGTAACTTAGCTCCTTGACTTAGGAGTATGGCTATGTATCTGTCTTGATCGTATAGGACCATTTGTTCCATGAATTGAGAAGCCTCTAAGTCCTGTGCTGTTACCTCTAGGTTTTCCTCAAGTATTTGACCGTATTCATCCTTATGCAAGAATGGTTTAAATGGACTGTTTGATGAGGATGGTGTTTTCGTGAGAGGTTGATTGTTTGTATTGCCAAATGGATCATCGAAAGTCAATTTTGGGTCGTACGTGGGATTATTGATAGTGGAAGTGGCATCTTTTCTAAAGTTTTCCATTTGTCATTATTGATTTTGGAGTCTAGTTTCCACCATAAAATGAGATTGCTCAAATGAAAATGACAACTAAATGCAAGGATGACACTATGTAAAGTCTAAGTTCAAAATGACGACTAGGATGAATAATATTTTTGGATTTTTGGGAATAAAATATGCAATGTCCAAACTTATGATGCAATTTAAGACAAGGATACCTAAGCACTTCTAAGCTCAATCTTTGTTTTTGATTTCGGTTATTGAAGGACTTTGTTGAAAAGGACAAGATGACAAGGTCTAAATGACTAGTGAGTTTTCCTAACTAGACTGTTGAGTTGAAAAATCTCACAAAAGGGACAATGACTGAAAAAAGGATTGGGAATTTAGTCCAAGAGAACCTAGTTTCGAAAGCAATGATGTTGCAAATCGTGTTGAGATTTTCCTAAAACAAATTATGCGAGATGTAAAACCTAAGGACAACCTAATGCCTAATGTATGCAACTAACAAAAATGAAGGATGAAACCTATGGTCCAGAATGCAAACTAATGGTCGAAAGTCTGAGAAATTTCAAAATTGGTTTCCAACAGAATCTCCTTGGAAACAATGTTTGACAAATGATTGACAAGCTGTAGAATTCAGATTTGACTTTGTATGAAGATTTTACTTGTGACAGGAAAATGCATTGTTTTAGGTCGTGAATGCATCATAGTTTTGTGAATGCATCACAGTTTTATGAATGCATTTCAGTTTGAGTGAATGCGGTTCAGGAACTGACAAATGCGACTTGGTTTGGTAGATCCAACTCTGTAAGTTTCAAATGCGTCGCGACGCATATAGATGCAGTTTTTTAAATGTCAACTATGGTTTGTTAGAGAAATTGTGTCTCAGAAACTCGAATGTGGTTCAACATATGTGACAATTTGTGACAATTGAGTTTCTTGTCATTTTGATGGAAATTTTGATTTGTCTGATGTTGAATGTTTTGTTCAAAAATGTGAATGTGGTGAATCCATAAAGCATTTGACAAGAACAATGTTTTGAATGTAAGCAAGTGCACATAAGACAAGTACAATCCTAAAAAGGCCAATAGGCCAAGGGTTTGTATAGTGGATAGAACCCACCGATATACCCCAAATTGGTGATAAACACCTTTCCTTCTCGAGAGTGGATAGCTTAGAATTTTGGTGGAATTGGCTCCCCTCCATGGCTCATTAACATCATTCGAGCAAACCAAATTCGGATTCTTTGGGTAATGACTTCCCAAGAATTACTATCTCTACTCAAAGGAATCAGTAGTGAGTGTCTTTAGGCATGATACTGTACCCTGCACTATATCAAGCAACGGCCAAAGAACGGCTGGACACTGAGACAAAAGGTGTTTAATACATGCATTTCATTCGTAGGGCATGAACCATGTGGCGAGAGTCCCCTTTCGGATCCATCTCATTGGAACAACACGTGTGATTCTTAGGCTTTCCACAAGAATCCATTTTTATATACCGGCTGGAAGTCCCTCAGTGTCAGGGTGCTACTAATCTGAGTCATCCTGGGGTGAGTACTTTTTCCCACCAGACCAGGCCCAAGTTCTAGAGTTAGTAACTATTTCTCTTACAGCCAGGGTCGCTCTAAAGTGCAAGGGGAGATGATACTTCGATTACTAAATTGTGAGGGTAATAACATATAAAAATGGGTCTGGTTTTCTAATCAATGAGTTTTCACAAGGTGAGAGCATACTCACCTACCATTTTGCAAACAAAGTCATGCAAATTAGAAGACAATGTTCTTTTTAATTGCACTAAAAGTAAGTGTGAACTAATCTAAGAAAAAAAATACAGGCACAATGTTTTAGTGTTTATTCTTCGACATTCGAACCTGCAAGACCACACGTTAGTAGTTTGAATTTTTTCCTTTGACCCATGAAAAGTAACCGCCAAATGCTACAAATCCTGATTAGTAACACAAAACCTATGCTAGGCAGAATGCACGAAATAAGGGTATGTGCAAGATCATGATGGGCCAAAAAGTGGCAATATGATGGGTATGTGGCTGATGACTTTTCTTTTACCCAAATTTGATGAAACAAAAAGGGTTTTTAAAGGAGATTCTCATCTTTCCACCAATATAAATTATGCTTTACTTTGAATTTAATAAGTAATTATTATTCATTTTCTATTCAAATTATGACTAAAGTCCTAATTGATAGACTGATTAAAACACATCTGTAGCTTTCAAACAATATCACATTTTTTGAATCCAAAATATGCATCACATTTTATGCTTCATGTACTATAGGATTAAAAAAAGAAAAATTGAATTTCATGAAGTTTTGACCAAGTTAAGATGGTCAGACATATGAGTTTTTTATATTTTTTAAAAGTTGTAATAAAAAATACATAATTAATTATTTACTTGGAAAAAAATAACAAAAAAATATGCATCACATCAGGACATGAGTCCTCTACTTATATCTAAAATATTATAAAAATATATTATCATTTTATTGTGGTTAGGGTGGTTAGACAAACACCTACTTCTTATTTTTTCCCTAAAATTTAAGTACTACTGCATTAAAATTTCAAATTTTCACCAAATAGATTTCATTTTTTTTTTAAAACCCTAGTAGTTTAGAAACTACATTCAATTTTCTATAGATTCTATTCTTACATGTTTTTGAAATAATATAGATAACTTATTCAAATGTTTACATCAAGTTGTCTAACTCTAATATTTCTGATTTTTTTGCCACTTAAGGGCCTATTTTTTCCATGATGATCCTGTACATACCCATAACCAAAATAAAAAGAATACAGAAAACAACAAAAACTTGAATGCAAATAAACATAAAATATTACCAGTCAAATGCATCACGATAGAGTGATTGTGTCACTCTGTGTGTCAAATGCGGCTCGATAGTGCAAATGCGGCTTTCCAGACTTCGATTGCAGCATGACAGGGCGATTGTAGTGTTTTGGTCTACGAGTGCATCACAACGCATCAGATGCATCACAATTTTTTTAAAAAGTTGCGTCACTCCATACCTGTACCTACAAAAATGACAGAAAACACACAAAAACTGTACGAAAATATAAAAAAAAAATAGAGTTGGGTTCACCAATGTAACTAAGGGTTAATTTTAGGTTTAGATTAAGGTTAGCAAATCAATACAAATCAAGAAACCCAAAGCAATTACAAAGTACAAAGGAAGTAAACAAAAGAATGATTATACTAGCTAATCACCAAGACCTCCATGATTCACATTTGTAACACCTTCTAACTTGTTGGTTGATGTGTTGCCCTAAGATCAAACATGCGAGCAATCTGGAAATAAAAGTCTAAGTCCTACACCAAGCTTTGAAGGATTTGATCAAAGTCTACGTCTATGCTTAAATGACTAAAATGACTCAAAGAAATCTAAGTTTTAATATGCAAGAATAATGTAATTTATGTGTGTCCTCTATAAATGAGAGCAAAATAGCATTTTATAGAAAATGTCATTTTGAACAGGCGAACGAGATTGACTTTTGACAGAGACCTAAAATCAGAGGCCCAGATTAAATTTGATAATCCCTAATTAGGGTTAGGGAAAAATCATTAAGCGAGCGGTTGAGATTTCATCTGAGAGAATCGAATCGGCAGTGGAGAATAAATGAGATAATTAATTCAAAAATAAAGATTTTCAAAAATTAGGAAGATAAGAGTTGAACTGAAGATCAGATTTGGAAAAATCAATAATCTGCCCAATTACTTGATTTTTGGAGGAAAGTTACCAATTTAAATTAAATTAATTCAAAATATGGATTTTGTGAAATAATAAATAATCGATTTTCACATTATTTACCAAAATGGACTGTCAGTTAAGAATGTGATGCCATTTTAAATAATTTTATTTATTTAAAATGAGAGGAATATTAATTTCGACAATTAAATAATTAAAGATAATTATTTAAATTTAGAAGATATGATTAATAATTAAATAGATTAATAAATTTATTTAATTATGAGGATTAGTGACATATTAAATAAATAAATGAAATTCATTTATTTAATAATCAGGAAGAAATAAATGAAAAAGGGTAATTAAATAGATTAAAAATTTATTTAATTAGAGAACTTAGACAATTAATGACATATTAAATAAAATTTAATTATTTAATAATCATGAAGAATAAAGCGGACATGAATTAATTAAATAATTATGAATTTTTTAATTAATAGTCGAGATGTGGACCAAAGACATAATTAAATGTCATAATTATGCTAGGACAAAAGTGGTTAAAATAGAGCTTACAGGCCTAGGTCATTTTTAAGTGTCTACACATTGCCTTCTCACTTGTTTTAGTTTCTCCACAAGAATTCCCATACTCTCTACAAGAGCTTCTATCTCTTTTCTTACTCTTCTGACTATCATGGGATTTTTCAATTCTGAATGAACCTACAAGATTTTCTCTGCATAAGTACCAAACCTTTCTTCTCCCTGATCCGGTGGAGAATTCAACATGTGTTTTGCATAGATCTTCAAAATGTTCTCATCTACTTCATAACCCATAATATGATCCAAACTATTCTAGGATCAACAACTTCCATATAGCACTGGTCAATGTCTACCATGAAGCAAATAGTGTCTTTGTACTATTCCACTATTGTGGCAGGAATTCTCTCTCTGGCATGCATTAAATTCTGAAAACTTTTAAAGTAACCCCATAGGATTGTGTTGCAAGTACGTCGACCACCCAATCCAAATAATATATCCTTATTTGAATAGCTACCAATTCATCATTATGCCATTGAATTTTACCAAATCTTGATACCTCACCCGAGAAGTAGGAAAACAAACATATCAGTAGGTTACCATATTTGAATATGTTCTTCTTATCCTTCTTGATTTTTCCCAAATTTTCCAATAACTGGCTTCTAATCAGTTCACATAAATCATAATCTACATTATGTTTGACCATCTCATATGCTACATAGATAGCTATGTCAGATACTGAATTCTCCTGACTTGAGTGATAAATCTTATAGCTGATAACCATTGATGCAAATTTTACATCCACTGTGGCAATATCATCTATCACCATTGCTCGTCTATCCCATTGTGAGCCTGTCACATCAATAACCTTATCATTCTTCACAGACTTCAAAATTGGAAGTCTATTAGTGGAATTTAGTCTTGTAACTACACATATAGCTTCTTGTGTAATTTTGAATTGCACATCTAACCACATGAATTCATCATGGACATGGCTCAACAGATATCAAAACCATTCATCTTCTTCAAATATTCAAGATTTTGTAAATTGCACATGTAGACACCTAAAAATGACCTAGGCCTGCAAGCTTCATTTTTACCACTTTCGTCCTAGCATAATTAAGCTATTTAATTATGTCCTTGGTCCACATTCGACTATTGATTAAATAATTCATAATTATTTAATTAATTCATGTCATTTGTTCCTCCTTGATTATTAAATAAATAAATATTATTTATTTATTTAATACATCACTAATTATCTAAAGTCTTCCTTTGATTAAATAAATTTCATAATTTATTTAATTTCCCTTTACCATTTATGTCTTCTTGATTAATTAAATAAATTTTATTTATTTAATTACGTCACTAATTAAGTCCCCTTCTTCTAAAAAATTAAATAAATTCTTATTTATTTAATTCTGTCCATTTTCCACTATAATTAAATAATTTATTTAATTATTTAATTATTCATTAGCTTTTTCTCCCATTAAAATTAAATAAATTTGATTTATTTAATTTAGCCATTCTCTTGAATTTTGAATTAAAATCATTATTTAATTTCAAAATAATTCTTTTATCACATTCCTCCATAATTAAATAATATCTTTATTATTTAATTACTTGCTAGTTGTCTGGAGTAAATAAATCTTATTATTTAATTTCTCCAGCAACCTCTTTGTCCGTGCCAGCCTTATCTTCCAATTTAATTCTTGACTTTTGACTTCTCATTTATTTTCGACCGTTGATTGAATTATTTCATAATTCAATCTCCACCCTTCATTCTTACCTGTTGCCCTAATTTTGACCTAACCCTAATGCACACAGCAATATTCAATCTTAAGCATTGATCTTAGGGTTCCTGTCATCTTTTCATCCTGGCCACACGTTCAAAATTGCAATTTTTATAAAAGGGCAATTTTGACCTCATTTGGCTCTCTCTCTCTCTCAGTCTTTAGCTCATTTTGACTTCTTGCATTCTTAGTCTATGTCAACTTGCTGTCAACTTAGGTCATAGTCATTAACAGTCATAGCCATTTTAGCTCATTGTAGGGTTATTTTTATTTTCTGCAAATCCTTCAACACTTGCATAGGGCTTAGTCTTTAGTCATAGTTGCTCATAAATCTGAGGGCATTGTTATTTATCTGCAAGCTAGGAGGTGTAACAGAGGTTAATCATGGAAGGTGGAGACATAGGGTAACACTATCCCTTTTGTCTTCACCTCACTTCCATTGTACTTTGTTATTTTCATAGGAATTTTGATTGTTATTGTGCTAACCCACTTAATAATAAATTTAGGATTTTCCCTTGATTACATTGGTGAACCCGACGTTGTTATTTCGGCTTTTCGTACGTTTTTTTTTGTTGTTTTCTGTTGTTTTGCAGGTACAGGTACGGATCGCCGCAACATTTTTAAAAACAGTGTGACGCATCATATGCGTCGCGACGCATACGACAACCTTAGAGCCGCAATCGCACTGTCACAACGCAACTGACGAACAGAACGACGCATCCGTTCGTCCTGAGCCGCATCTGATACCCCGAAAGCCGCATTCGAAACTCGCGCCGCATCCGTTTGGTATATCATTTTTTGTTTTCTTTCAAGTTTGCGGTTTTATTTTTGCATTTCGGGTTGTCCAATCTTAGGTTTTTCTGTTTTCTGTCTTTTTCCTGCATATTGAACAGTATTAGGTTTTCTGTCACTAATCATTTCCCGTAGTGGCTTTCTGTTTTGGGTAGAGTTTTTTGTTGTCTTCTGTTGTTTTGCAGAATACTGGTACGCATCGCCGCAAACGTCGCAACGCATCTGCTCACAGAAACGACGCAACTGCCCTGACAGACCGCAACTGAGAATTCCAGAGCCGCATCTAACATTTCGAGCCGCATTCGCAGAACCGAACGACGCAATTGACAAACCGAGCCGCATCTGTCTGGTAATACCGCGCCGCATTTGTCTGGTAAACTTTTCTGTCAGTTTTTAGGTTTTAATTGCCGAATTTCAGGTTGTTTCTGTTTTCTGGTTTTCTGTCTTTTTCTGTGTTGGTTATTCCTGCATGTTAACCAGGTTAGATATTTTGTGTTACTAATAGTTTCTTGCAGCGTGTGGCGATCATTTTCCGTGTGTCCAAGACCATCACATCCAAAACTACTAACTCATTGTTTGCAGATTCGCATGTCAAAGAAGGAGAGAACAAAACAGTGTGTTTGTTTATTTCTAGCTTAGCAAACTTTGAATTTGGTGCTTTTAAAAAGAATCATGTCTTTCATGCTTGAGTGTGCTTGTGGAGTGGTAGGTGAGTATGCTCTCACTTGGTGAAAACCTTGTGATCAGAAAACCAGACCCATTCTTTTTTGTTAATTTACCCTTCACGATTCGGTATATCGAAGTATCCTCTCCCCTTGCGCATTCGTGCGATCCTGGGTGTAAGAGAAACGGTTACCGACTCTAGAACTTGGGCCTGTTCTGGTGGGAAAAAGTACTCACCCCAGGACGACTCAGACCGGTAGCACCCTGACACCGAGGGACTTCCAGCCGGTATAGAAAAGTGGGTTCTTGGGGAAAGCCCAAGAATCACGAGCGTGGTTCCGACGAGATGGATCCGAAAGGGGACTCTCGCCGCATGGATCACGCCCCACGAACGGAATGCCCGAATTAAACACCTCTTGTCTTAGTGTCCAACCGTTCTATTGGCCGTTGCTTGATATAGTGCAGGGTACAGTATCATGCCCGAAGATTACTCACTACTGATCCCCTTGAGTAGAGATAGCAATTCTTGGGATGTCACTACCCAATGAATCCGAATTTGGTGTGCTCGAATGACGTTAATGAGCCGTGGAGGGGAGCCAATGCCACCAAATTCTAAGCTATCCGCTCTCGAGAAGGAAAGGTGTTCATCACCAATCCGGGGTATAACTGGTGGGCTATATCAAGTATACAAACCCAAGGCCTAGTGGCCTTTCTAGGATTGTGCTTATCTCATGTGTGTTTGGTTATCCCTTAAAACGCTGTGTTTGTCAAGTGCATTCTGGTTTTGTCACAGTCCAAACAAAACAGTCATCAAACAGATCAAATACTCCCATCAACATACCATGAAAATCACTTTGAAACAAAACTGTCATATCAGTCGAACCGCAACTGACATTTTGAAACGCAACTGCCTGATAAACCGCATCTGAAGTCTGAAACGACGCATCTGTAGGCGTCGCGACGCATCTGTTGACCTAAAAGCCGCATCTGTTAAACAGAGTCGCATCTGACAGTCAGAAAGCCGCAATTGAAACATTGAACCGCAATTGCTTAACTGCGACGCAATTGCTAAACTGAGACGCATCTGCCTGTCAAACCTTTTAAACTGCACAGTCAAAACCAGAGACCTCCAAACTGTCAACCATTTGTCAAACTCCGTCATCAGAAGGATTCTGCCAGAAAACCAATTTGAAATTGCTCAAAGTCTTGTCCCTTAGCTTGCATTGACCACCTTAGGTTTCATACCTCACCCCATTTAGTATCATACATTCAGCATTACATTGTCCCTAGGCTCATATCTTGCATACTTAGGAGTAGGCAAATCTCAAGCACCCCTTAGCAAAATCATTGTTTTCGAAATTAGACCCTTTTTGGACCAAGTCATCACACATCCTTTTAGTCATTGTCCTCTTTGGTGAGATTTCTTCCAACTCAAAAGTCTAGTTAGGAAGACTCATTAGTCATCTTGTCACCTTGTCATTAACAACAAAGTCCTCTAGCAGTCCACATCGAAAACAAAGTTCAAGCTCAGAAGTGCTTAGATAGCCTCATTTTACATTGCATCCACATTGCATACCTTACTCACAAAAATTCAAAAACAAAAAAAAAAACAGTGGTCATTTTAGTCGTCAATTTGAACCTTAGACTTCACCTAGTGTCATACTTGCATTTAGTGGACATCCCCTTTGAGCAAGCTCATTTATGGTCGAAACCAGACTTCAAAAGCAAAAAAGACAAATGGAAAACTTCATGCCAGATCCCAACAGTCCTCCACATGACTCAAACTGGACCGCGAATGATCCCTTTACCAATCTAGACAATCAACCTCTAGTGACAACACAATCCTTACCTAACAACTCATTCGAGCGCTACATGCAAAGAGATGAAAATGGTCAACTCCTTCAAGAACACATAGAAGCATTGACACAAGACCCAGAGGCCTACCAGTTGGCTGAAACAATAGCACGTCACGATAGGGACAGATTCGTAGCTATGCTCTTGAGTGAAGGAGCTAGGTTACCACCAGGATTTGACATTAACACATTACATGATCCTAATGCCAACAATGTTCACAACATCTCACACAGTGGTCAAGTTCTAAATACTACAAGCAACATCCCTTTTGGCACAACGACATTGCATACCACATCCAACATCCCAAACATCTCCAATATAATAAACGCTACATCTATTGGGGGATCACAGTCATCCACAACATCCACAACACTACCCCAATTAAATACAACCTCTCTTGGTTCCGTGACATCATCGGCAAATCATTCCAATCCTCCTGTTATCCCAACAGCAAACACCACAGGGGCATCCTCAAGTCATCACAACTCCCCCTTGACAACTACATCTACTACCATGAACACAACCTCAACAAACGCATTCAGTAGCAGTTCACAACATCCTTTGGGAGGACCCACAGGACGTATCTTCATACAAGGACAACAACAAAACGTTAACACGACAACACAGTCAAACGTCACTACCTCCCAAGGTACAACTGCCAATGTGCCCCTTGTGCAAAATCAGCAATTCACACAAAGTGGCCAACTGACTCAACCCATGACATCGTTAGTACATCATAACATTCCTGGTCACAACATCCCCCAAATAATGACACGCATAGCTGGGGGACATATTCCAACATACTCATCCAACGTTCACACTCATCAACATGCACCTAGTCACAACTTTCAATACCAACAACACACATCATACGTACCACAACAACCCATACCGCCACAATACACCTATACTCACGCAAGAACACCTGGTGTACCAGGCAATCCAACGTATGGACATGTCAATGACCCCACCATAGATGAACTCAAAGCAACAGTGCGGGATATGGCGAAGCAAATGCAAAACATGCTCATTACGGGTGGGAAATCCGAAATATCATATGACTTGGACGTATACCCATTCGACACAAACTTACGTATGCCTGCATTTCCGCCAGGATATGTGTCACCCAACTTCACTAAATACAAAGGCAAAACAAATCCCATTGAACATCTTCGCGAATTCGCAACTAACTGTATGGATATCGCCTACGAACCCACATACCTGATGAGACTCTTTTCCAAAAGTTTGGCGGGTCAAGCCCTTGAATGGTTTTCAACACAAAAAGATATCCAATCATGGGATGAGCTCAAAAGGAGGTTCCTAAAAAATTACGCATACAATATTGACATGGACACCTCTATCACTAGCTTGTGCAATCTCACACAAGAAGAGTCGGGTGAGACATTTATCCCGTTCTTCCAAAAATGGAGAAGCCTCGCTAGTCGATGTCACATTGACATTCCTGAAAGGGAAAAGGTCGACATGTTTGTCCAAACACTTCTAGGGCCCCTCAAATTCGCATTGCAAATACATTGTTGCACAACCTTCACAGAATTAGTGGAAAAGGGGGTCCAAATTGAGAAAGCCCTTATCGCAAAGGGAGAACTGAAGTATGGCTCCAAAAATACAAACACCAACACACCCGCTGACAAAAACAAATATTGGGTCAAGAATAAACATGTCACAAACGATGGTGTTGTAGACGCCAAGACTGCAAGTCCCGTATTGGCTCTGAAAGGGGTACAACAACAAAATAGACCAACAACGACATCGACACCTCCCCCCAATACTCCTTCGAACAATCAAAATGGTCAAAACCGTCAAGGACAATATCGTCAACCAAGACAATTCCCTAGGGGTCGCACATACACCAATTTAGGTGAACCCATTGCAGACGTCCTCAAGAAATGCATTCAACATGGGGTCATCACACTTCCGGAAATAAAACCTTATGACCCCGGACAATTCAAACCAGCATGGTGGGATGACAACGCAATTTGCGAATACCATCGGGTCAAAGGGCATACAACCTCCAACTGTAGACAACTGAAAAACGTAATTCAAGACCTTATTGACAATCACACTATCGAAGTAGGTGGATCGCAATTCAATTCCAACTCGGATCATACTATACACAAGAATCCACTGCAGGATCATGGTCCCCATAATGCTTCCACTTCAGCTAACTTCACCCGAGCCAAGTACGATTACTCTGGGGGACCAATAATAAATAATGTTAGAACAGACGAGGAATACATCCACACCATCACGATCAAGAGAGCACCACAGTGCAATGCTACTACGCGAAGTGGCAAGGTCACTATACCCAATCCGCCTCCCCCTAGACAAGCCAAGATTATTATAGGAGGCCCATCTGCTAAGCAATCACAACCAGCTCCATCAGCTAAACAACCAAAACCTGTCTCAACCCCACAACCGGGAAAACCGAAAAGTCAGTTCAATCTCATTGACCAACTAGGAAAGACTCCTGCGCAAATATCTATCCTTGAGCTGCTTCGCATTTCTCCCGCACACAAAGAAATCCTGGATAAAACTCTCTTAGAGTCGTCGGTCCCAAAGGACATCGATGTCAATCAGTTTGAAACTATGGTGGGATATCTCACCACGCCGCACCATGTCACCTTCTCAGATCAGGATTACTCATCATCAAAAACCAATCACAATGATGCGTTACACATAGAAGTTTTTGTTCACAAGCACAAGGTTAGACGGGTTTTAATAGATGGTGGAGCAGGGTTGAATATATGCTCCCTTAAACTGGTTAAGGCTCTTGGATTCTCTGATGCATGTGTAGACCCAACAAAAAGCATAGTGATCAAAGCATATGATGACGAGGAACGCTCTTCGCGAGGTGTTATCTCTCTCCCTATCAGAGTGGGACCACTCATTGTCGACACAACTTGCCAGGTCCTGGATTTGGAACTACCATATAACATTTTACTTGGCCGTCCATGGATCCACGCTTTGAAAGCCGTTCCGTCAACTTACCACCAATGCCTCAAGTTCCCTTTTGACGGTACAGAAATCACCATATACGGAGACCCCGACCCTTTCCAATATTGTACCAATTTAAGGGGTGTCTCTGAAAACCAAGTACCTATTAACCGGGAAGCACCTGGCTCCTCGTCCAAATACATCGACCCTTCCATGCTCGGGTCATCTTCCACATCTACTCCATCCACGTCTTCGGACGTATCACAACCCTCCACCAACCTTAAGCCCGAATCAACTGATAAAATCCAGGACCTCGGCTGCGGAGAGTTCAAACTAAATACAGCATACAGCATAACTACAATACCTACTCCTCCAAAGATATATGGTCGACCATGTTTCAGAATGGAACCGCAAGAAACATTCAAAGTTCCACCGAATACAGTCTTCATCAAGTGGGGAGACATGAGTGATGAAGATCTTACCGACATCACAGGATGGATCTACAAGGACACAGTCTCACTACCTCCACTACCAGTCCAGAAATATGGCAAGGGTTACAATATCATGAAGGCTAAAGGCTACGATGGTACTAGTGGCCTTGGCAAAAATAAAACTGGTCGAAGAGAACCCATAGAAACTTTCCAAATTCCGAAGTATCTTGGACTAGGGTTTAGATCACTCGAGGCTGACGATCGACGTACCCATGAACTTCCTAATGAGCGAATACATGCTTCTGAAAGTGTTGAGACTACTGGGGAATACCTAACTGAAACAGACTCTCACGAGTGGGAATTTGGTTCCGAACGATCCCTAAGTGACTGTTGTCTTGATGACTTGTTTGTCGAACCAGGGGAATTGACCTCTGAACAACGATTTTGGCAAACATTCAAAATTGAGCAGGCACCAAACAGTCAAAACCCCACTACCGTGTCTCATGACACGCAACAGCCACCATCCGAACCCCCTCAGTCTAATCTATCCGAAGTATCAGATGACATTGATAACCAGGGCTCTCAAACCTTCACCCCTTATTATGATAACGAACATGACACTAGTGAAGGAGAATACTGGATAGAGTCCGATGTCGAGTTGGATGATGATAACCTCATCTACAACGTCAACGCATCCATTTGTATGCTATCGGCATCCTCACCCGAATTCACTAGCCTTGACGATGGCATTTCCTTAGTCTATCCTGAACTAGTCGATTGGGACCAACAAGGACCGCCAGTTCTGGACACATTCCAAAATGATGAAGCCATTGCTGAATTCATGGGATTACGTGAAGGCATACCAAGTGGCGATCACAAATCAGGATTTTCTATTGATCTAGACTGCACGGCATACTTCGGTGAGATGGTTCAGTCCTCTAGTCGCAAAAGTAAAAATAAAGTAAAAAATGAAACGTCTCTAGGTGAAAACCGAAAGGCACCTCTTGACGGTAAAATAGTAAAAACAAAGGACGTATCTGCGGGTGAAAACCTCTCGGAGGCGCCCAAAGATGGAGGACTGGACTTTCTCCCCGTGCAACAGGAGAGATCGGCCATGCTTGTTGAGGACACCATAGAGGATAACATTTCGACTCCAGAAGACCCCAAGATGGTCCTATTTGCGGCATCATTGACTGATGAAGAGAAACCGGAATTTCATAAATTCTTTGCAGAACGGAAAATAAACTTTGCATGGTCCTACACCGACATGCCAGGATTGGACCCCAAACTGGTTCTACATCATCTGCCACTAGTACCCAATGCTAAACCAGTCAAGCAGAAGTTGCGCAAAATGCACCCACAAGTTGCTCTATTGGTTAAGGCAGAGTTAAAGAAATTACTGGATGCCGGATTCATAAGGTCTATAGATTATGCTGAATGGATTTCCAACCTAGTACCGGTGACAAAGCCAAATGGACTAATTCGGGTATGTACAGATTTCCGGGACCTAAACAAAGCATGTCCAAAGGATGACTTTCCTTTGCCCAACATTGACATCATAGTCGATTTAACTGCAGGACACGAGATGCTATCCCTTATGGATGGTTTCTCTGGTTATAATCAAATCCGCATTGCTCCTGAGGACCAACACAAAACAGCATTTACTTGCCCATGGGGTACATACTGTTGGAACGTCATGCCTTTCGGTCTCAAAAATGCAGGTGCCACATACCAAAGGGCTATGACTACGATCTTCCATGATATGATGCACAATATAATGGAAGACTATGTAGATGACTTATTGGCCAAATCAACAACAAGGAAAGATCATTTGAAGGTACTTGACAAAATTTTCAAGAGACTAGAAGAGTACAAGGTTCGGTTGAACCCTAAGAAATGTGTTTTTGGGGTCACGTCAGGTAAGCTATTGGGGTACATAGTTTCCCGAAGAGGCATAGAGGTCGATCCGGCCAAGGTTAAAGCAATCATAGACATGCCTCCACCCAGAGGGATCAGTGAACTCAGAACCCTACAAGGCAGAGTGCAATCTATTCGCCGCTTCATAGCTCAATTGGCAGATAAGTGCCACCCATTCCAGTATTTGTTACGCAAAGGTGTCCCCTTTGTATGGACAGATAAATGTCAACAGGCCTTCCAGCAAATTAAAGATTACCTGCTATCACCGCCAGTCCTCATGTCGCCTATTCATGGAAAGCCATTAATTCTATACATCTCAACCACTAGTTCAGCACTGGGGGCATTACTGGCTCAAAATGATCATGAAGGGAAAGAAAGAGCAGTCTACTACATCAGCCGCACACTGATCGGTTACGAGCTGAATTACACATACATTGAACGTGCATGCCTCGCAGTTGTCTTTGCAGCCCAAAAACTAAGGCATTACATGCTCAATCATCAGACACAACTAGTTGCCAAAATTGACCCATTGAAATACCTATTAAGTCGAGCAGCGTTAACAGGCCGATTGGCAAAATGGGTCATGATCCTAAGTGAGTATGACATACAGTATGTTGAACGCAAGGCGATAAAAGGGCAAGTAATAGCAGATCAACTGGCAGATGCGCCAATGCAAGCCTCTCATCCATTGGTAACTGACTTTCCTGACGAATCCATTTTTCACACGGAACCAGCAACACCATGGAAACTGTATTTTGATGGGTCCCACACTGGTCATGGCTCAGGGGCTGGAATCTTGTTCATCACACCACAAGGGGATTCAATTCCTAAGTCATTTCGAATTGCTTTCCCTTGCACAAACAACATTGCCGAATACGAAGCACTAGTTACAGGTCTCAAGCTGGCAATCAAATGGAAAATTCAGACATTGCTTGTATTCGGGGATTCCCAGCTGGTAATCAAACAAGTGAATGGTGACTATGAAACAAAGGATGAGAAGTTGCTTCCTTACAAGAGGATGGTGGATAGTTTCCTAACATACTTCCAATCAGTGTCTTTTGAACAAATCCCCAGGGTACAGAATAAGGCAGCAGACGCAATGGCTACTATTAGTTCTCTCTTGGACATCCCTAAAAATGTGTCGCAATTTGAGTTCCTAGTAGAACAGCTGTTGATACCAGCATATGATATCCCAGAGTCGGAAATGGTTTGTGAACTTGTTGGTCCCCACTCTCCTTGGTATCAGGACATTTATGACTATCTAAAGACTCACACCCTTCCATCGAACCTATCCAATAACCAAAGGAAGTCCTTCATTAGAAAATCTGCAAGGTATGCCATTATCAGTGACACCCTATACCGCCGTAGTTTCGACAGTACCCTCCTTAGATGTCTTGACACCGATGAAGCATGTACGACCTTACGAGAAGTACACGACGGTATATGCGGATCTCATTCGAGTGGTCCTACTCTGGCTAAGAAACTAACGAGACTTGGATATTATTGGCTGACAATGGAAACAGATGCAATAGAATATGTCAGAACCTGTCGCAAGTGTCAGATCCATAGTGATTTGGTCCATGCCCCAGCACAGGAACTTCGGCCAATCAATTCTTCATGGCCCTTCGCTCAATGGGGACTTGACCTCGTGGGTAAGATCCATCCAACCTCCTCCAACGGCCATAAATTCATTATCACCGCCACTGAGTATTTCACAAAGTGGATCGAAGCCATTCATTGACATACATTCTGAGAATGAGAACAAATATCAAAATTTTATCCTCAGTATCCATTTTGCGGTGCTTAAGCTCTACGATCCATCATCCAACCCAGCGGACGTCTGTTCAAAAACCAAGACGTTTGTGAGTTATGTGAGCAATTCCATATCCAACACCACTTTTCATCCCCATACTACCCCCAAGGAAATGGCCAAGCTGAGGCGTTGAATAAAACCATTATCAAGATCCTAAAAACGTAATGGCGTAGCGCGATTAGCACTAACCACACTCGTGGGCTTACGAATAACGTTGTGCGCCCTACATGAAACTACCGATACATCCCAGTTTTGAAGATAATGTCACCGCGAAGAGTTGAGAATTTGCTTCTCTGTGGTCTCTTTGAAGGGTCTAGCTAATGAAGAGGAATACCGACAATCACGCTTGCACGAGCTGGAAATGCTGGACGAAAGAAGACAAAACTCACTGAATCACCTCCAGGCATATCAAAACCGCCTTTGTCGCAGCTACAATAAAAAGGTCATGGTCAGAAAGTTCGATATTGGCGACCTGGTTCTCATGCAGAACCCTAAGAACCAAGCAGACAGAGAAAAGCCAGGCAAGTTTGAACCAAACTGGTTGGGTCCATATATCATCATATCTTCTTTTGGTTCTGGAGCATATCCAGCGCTTAACTCGGTGGGGTGGTTGTTTGACCATCAACCCGGGTTTTACCTCCAGAAGTTCACGCGCAGCATGGGGACAAAAGGCTGGGACGGCAAATACAAAGGTACGAAAATGAAAAACCGTCGTCCGCCTTGATGAAAACCCTGGCCAGCGTCTTGGTGACACCAAAAAAATCAAAAAAATCACAAAAATAGTAAAAAGAAAAATAATTAGTCCAATTGTGAAAACCTGGCAAACAGGCGCTTTGGACAAGTACCATGGTGAAAACTTGGCAAACAGGCGCCATGCGTAATCAATCATTGCTCTGCCATCTACTGTCGCTTGGTCTAAACTTGGCTTAGGATGAAAGCTATCTTCACCATTATTCCGCAAGTCACCATCACATCCTACTCTACCTGTCCTAGTGGATGAACGATTGACATCAAGTCCTGACGACTATTTGTCCAGTAACTCAACAACATCATCATTATCCCACGGTGGCTGCAGTCTTCAAACCTAGCGGGGGCACAATGTGTTTGTAATAAACTGCAGGTGGATAAAGCATCACAAAATGTCACGAAAAGACAAAGAAACATCACAAAATGTCGTGAAAAAGACAAAAACATCACAAAATGTCACGAAAAAAAGACAAAAAAATCATAAAGCGTCCACGAGAGAAAACCAGAGCGAAAACTGTTCAGTACGCCAAGGCTTTTTGGTGGCCATCTCTAGTCAAGTCAAATTAGTGCATTGAAGTCCCATGTCATTGTCGAACTTCACGTTGTCTCTACGCATTTGCTTTCGTAGGCAAGACTCATACTTGAGTCCCAAGGGCATTAGGTCAGTCCCATTAGGTTTGTCAAAATAAATCATGGCGTAATCTTTTGCTCATCAAGACAATGTCATTTGGTCGTGTCGAACTACGAGGTCTCTGAGTGTATGACGTAGGCAAGGCCATCTATCGATGAGCCCCCGAGGCCGCACTAGGTCAGTCCATTAGGGTTCATGACACTAAAATGGCACACACGTCAAAAATATTCAATCAATCTTCAGATAGGAAAACGCTTGAAACAAAGTAAAGCAATCCTTTACTCAACATGACACTCGCATCATGACAACATCGGCATCTAATCAAACACAAGTCAACCTCGGTCACAACAAGTCAACCTCAGTCAAACATAAGTCAAAGCAAGTCAAATCATTATAACCGGTCAAACTGTCAAATTTTGGTTAGTCTTCAGATGAGTCCTTCTGAAAGATAACCTCTGTCATTTACGCCTTAGGATGTGTCCTTCCTAGGCGTCGTCATCGCCATTTCGGCCTTTCGAGCGATCCTCTTGACATCTAAGGATCACTCTTCCTGACATTAGCATTCTTCAGATGAGTCCTTCTGAAGAACCAACTCTGTCCTTTATGCTTTAGGATGTGTCCTTCCTAAGCATCGTCATTATTTTGAGGGATCCCTTACGACCATTAGGGATCAAATCCTCCCGACATTCGGCATCATTCAGGATGTGTCCTTCCTGAATTCACCAAGTCTCGACATTTTCAAGGTCATCAAAACTTTAACCAATCAGACATCTTGACATCGTCAAACATGACACCTTGGCATCAGAACAAGGGCTACCCAGATGCACTTGACAAACACTTGGCAACTGTCTTTTCATCTCTTATCATGTTATTAGTTTTTCAGCGAGATCCCACTAAGCAGGAGTTAGAGAAGCAGCGATGTAGCATGACAATTGACACGCATGACTACTAGCTTCTCAGCGAGATCCTGATCTTGGGATTTAGAAAAGCAACGACATATCATGATAGAGACTTTATTTTTGTAATTTGGCAATCATGTCACTAGTTTCTCAAGGATGTCCTGGAAACAGGATTTAGAGAAGCAACGACGTTTCCTGATCTGTCATTGTCTTTTTCTGCCTGTGGTTGATTATGACGACAAGACTGGGGCAAGCACGTTCCTAGTATGAGTCATAACCATCCTTGTCTGTGACTGTTCTGTCTTGGGTAATGGTACAACCTTGCACACCTAGATCTACGTCATATCTTGGTGTTTGTTGACCATTACAACAGTTTGCCCAATGATGATTAAAAGAGCAACGAATATTAAAAGTCTTGTAGTAAAGTTTTGAAGGATTTGTATCTTCTCATAGGTCTCATATCTTCTCCTCTTTGGTCTGGTCATCTTCTCTCGTCAGTCCCACCATCTTCTCTCGTCCATCCTGCGATGATATCCTGTGTCATTCAAAAAAAAAAAAAAAATGTAAGTGCATACATGATATATCCATTGCATTAGGTCCATACATACATATCCATGGCATTAAATAGTATCATACATGGCATTACATCATATACATAATCACAAACATGGCATTAACATAATCATCATCATTGCATCTTTACATAAAGGTATCATACACATCATTAACATAAGCATATGAATAGTGCATCATCATGGCATCAACAAACAAATCACCACATAGACATCACAATACATAAATGGCATCATAAATTAAGCATCATATATCATACACACATAATGCATAGAACATCACATAACACATATAGGTCGCATCAAAGCTGCATCATCATATAAATCTCATCTCAAAAATATGCAATGTCACAGGATAGAGTCAATGGATATCCCAAAAATGGAGCTCGCAGGCTCAACAATAAACATAATGTGTCCAAATACAAA
>VDFB02252616.1:61286736-61351085 GCA_007258455.2 Sequoia sempervirens
TCAAATTTCAAAAGAACATTTGCAATTGTATCTTCTAGAAAGTGCGCCAACTTCCCAGGGCCATAACTTTTGATCCGGGACTCTGATTCGCGAACCGTTTGAACCGTTGGAAAGGTCTCAAAGTCAATAATGCACTCAAACTCAAAATATGCTACGCTGATTTTAGCGAGTTTCAGGGCCTTTCCAAGAACTCTAAGTGCCTCAAATATAACTCAAAAGATTTTCAGGTGCAAATCTGGGAAACTAAAACTGCAATATCTTTCAACCCATAAATAGAAAATAAAAACCATAAATTGATAATTTCATTATGATGAAAAGGGTATCCAAAAATGTAAAAACATCTAAAAACTGAGAAACTTGAAATTTAACTATTTTTGGGTGATGCAAGATTTCCTTTACACCACTGGATGCTCCTACATCATAGATTTTGGAAGTTCATTACATGTCTCATGTATGTGTTAGTATTTTAATTTTGTTTAAGTTTTTCAAGAGCTTGATTAGGTCAAGAATATGTTCTACAAGCTTTGTTCTCTTGACATTGCTTAACATTTTCCCTACACATTTTCTCTTCAATCTAGACGTTTCTTAACTCCTTCCCTTATTAGCCCTTGACTGTTCTCAAGTGTAATGCTTTTTCTATGCATCTTGTAGTCTGTATGTATGATCAATCATCTCTTATGAAGCATGGATAACCTTTCATGGAATTGTTGTTGTGATTAGACAATTGCCATTGTTAGAATAATCATTTAATTTGTATGGAAGTAAGTCTTTTTCATACTATTTGACTTGGTATTGTAAACTTGTCTTTGAAGGATTCTCTAGGGGGGACAACAGAACTGTGATGATAGGTAGAGTTTTACAACACCATAAATCATTTGGAATTATTAATATATTGCATATAGAATACTCTATTCAAGTAAACTGGAATGTGCAATGACAATTGGTCTTGAATTCAAATCTGAATATAAGTGCATTATACACAAGAAGTTGGTATCTATTATATGATTTAAAGAACCCCAAAATAAGAAAATTAATATGTTCCATCTGTTTACTTGCTCTTAGACACTTGTTTAATCTGTGAAACCCTTAGAATGTCTTGTTGATAACTAACAATGTTCAAAACTCCTAAAGAGGTCAGATCGGTGTGACATTGGATCTATCTTTCCAATGGAAGTCATCAGCAAGACATGGACTATTAGAGTGATTTTTCTATCCTATGCTAATGATTGATCTCTCACCAATGGTTTGGCTTCGGTGGTCATTTCCAAGAGTCTCCACAATGACATGGTGTAGGTTTATTTAAAACTCCTAAAGAGGTCAGATTAGTATGACATTGGATCTGTCTTACCGACGGAAGTCATCGACAAGACATGGACTATCAAAGTGAGTTTTATATCCTGTGCTGATGATTGATCTCTCACCAATGGGTTGGATTCAGTGGTCATCGCCAAGAGTCTCCGCAATGGTACATTTCAACAAATATTTTTTTTAAAAAAATTGCATTGTTTCATCGCAATTTCGACAAAGGCCACCGACGAATCACCGAAAAGGTCCGATGAAGTTGCTATAGCTGTGACAAAGGCTTCATCATAACTCCTTTCCCATTTCATCAAAATGGCGATGAACTTCTGGTGTTGTTTTGACGCTTCAGAAGATCCATTGCAATTTCATTTTGGTTGTAATTTGTCGGTGGATAAACGAAGTTTTCGATGAACATCTGATTCATTTTATGATGTTGATAACCAATGAATCTGCACTGTTATTTTGATGTTTAGTTCTTTGTCAGAATTTTGACAAAAAAACGGTGACAAATTTTTTTTCGTCAATTCATTGATTGTCTGACAAATGTTTGTCGAATGACCGATGAACATTTTTTCAAAAAATGGAGTCAAATTTAGTAGTGATAAAATGTCTAGAAAAAAGACCTTAAAATTCATAAAATGTCCTAAAAAGACAAAAAATCATAAAATGTCCTAAAAAAAGACCTAAAAATCATAAAATGTCCTAAAAAAAAGACAAAAAAATCATCAAATGTCCTGAAGAAAGACCTAAAAATTAAAAAAAAGTCTTGAAGAAAAAAAAAATGTCAAAAACACCAAAACATCCAAATAACCTTCAAAATCCCAAAAGCAGAGTCATAACTTGTTAATTTAGTCATGTTAGTCAGTTCATGACATTATCGAACTACATTGTATCTATGCATGTGGTACATAGGCAAGGCTCATCTTTGAGCCCCTAAGACATTAGTTCATTCCTTTTAGGTTTGTCCAAATAAAATCATGACTCAATCTTTGATCAATCAAGACAAATTCATTGGTCATGTTGAACTGCGAGGTCTTTGAGTGTATGACGTGGGCAAGGCCATCAATTGATGAGCCCCCAAGGCCACACTAGGTCAATCCATTAGGGTTCATGACACTTAACTAGCACAAATGTCAAATTTCCTCAAATCAAACAAATTAATCCAAAACATACAACTTTGAAAACAATTCAACATTTTAGTCACATTATCATGTCAACATGAGCATTCAGTTAATCTCATCATCCAGACAACTCTAGTCCAACTTAGTTAAAACAAGTCAAAATGTCAATTCTTGGTTATTCTTCAAATATGTCCTTCTAAAGAACAACCCCTATCATTAATTTATGGCTTAGGATGTATCCTTCCTAGGCATCATCACCATCATCTATCGTTTGGAGGGATTCTTGTGACATGTGAGGATCAATTCTCTCAACATCGACATTATTCAGGATCCGTCCTTCCTGAATTCAACATTACCTAGCATTCGTCATCTCGACATCATCAAACCTATCATCTTGGCATCAAAACACTTGGCATTCAAACATAATTGAAAAACACTTGGAAAACACTATCTTGGCATTTGTCCTTTGATTTTTCATCATGCTACTAGTTCCTCGAGGATGTCCTAACAACAAGATTTAGAGGATCAATGATGTATCATGATGATTGTCTTGTCTTGTCTTTTTCAAATAGTCATGTTGCTAGTTCCTCGAGGATGTCCTAGAAATAGGATTTAGAGGAGCAATGACATTTCATGGCTTGTCTTTCTTATCTTTCTTGTTTGTGGTTAGTTGTGACCAAAAAACTAGGGCAATTCCGCTCCTAATATGAGTCATGATCATCTTTTTCTATGACTGCTTATTTAATGTGGGGGTAGGACCTTGTACACTATTGATCTATGTCATATCATGGTGTTTGTTGGCCATTACAATAATCCACCCAATGATGATTAGAGCAAAAACTATTAGTACCTTGGTAGTATATTGAAGGATTATTTCTCCACACTAACATCCATCTCCTTTCATCTTATCATTTTTCTTCTTCTATCTCCTAGTGATATCTTGTGACATACAAAAATACAATTGCATAAAAGATAATATAGATATTGCATTAGTTCATTATACATTTACATACATGCATTCACCTAAAGTGAATTTAAACATTCATTAAGGAATGCATTCATTCAACATCCATTTACATTTTTTTTCCTCCACATCATTAACATAGAAGTATATCTTTTGCATTTTCATCCATTTACATTTACATAACATGTAAAGTGCATTAAACATCTTCATAAATTGTCCATATCATTAATGCATACGCATCATAACTTAAGGCATCACATATCACATTATCCATACATATATAATCATACACCAATGCATCCATAATCATAAACATGGCATTCATTAGAAATAAAACATTATGCATACATGTAGGACACCATCATCATCATAAAATAACCATCATACATAACATAATATCATCATGAAATATAATCATAAATAACCATCATAAATGCATACATCACATAACATATAAAATGCATCATCATAATCTTCATCATAAATGCATATCATCATAGACACAATCAAATCATAATGCATCATCACATAATACTAAGCATATAGTCTGCACCAAAACTATATCATATATATAATCTCAAAAATCATGTCACGGGAAAGAGTCATGAGGCATCCCAAAAACAGAGCTTGTAGGCTTGATGGTAAAAATATAAATGGAATAACATGATGTATCAAACATAATGAAAAGATAACAAGATTCCCTAAGCCATGCTCTCCTCATCCCCTTGAGGAGAAGACCAAGGTGACTGATGCTCTATAATGGGAATTGATGGAATCATGGACATGGCAAGTTGAGTCTGTGATGCTGATGAATTTGTGACTAGTTGTTGGCTATGATCTAACCTATGCCCTCACGCAGATGATCTATGGATGTGATTGGATCTATGACCTGAAGAGTGCCTATGATGGTGTGACCTGTGCCCTAAGGAATGCCCTAAGGAGGTAGACCCTCCCACACTACTCCAGCTCTAGTTGTTGTGGCTCCTACTATTGTTGCCTGAACCATTGCCTATCCTAGTTTGAGACCAAGATAAACTAGGATCCCGCTAATCTACTAGAACTTCCCTCTCATACAACATCCTATATTGTCCCCGACTTCCACTCATCCTGGCCAACTCCCTGGCAATATCTCCAACTAGTACTATGCATAACTAAGCAAACTTGAAACACTAGCTTTGTGTCTCTTGCTGACAGATCACAACCTGATCCAACTCTACCCATGTCACCTCTAGCTCTACCTATAGGGACCTGATCTATGTTGAGGCCTCATCTAATCTCTGCTACATATCAACTAATCTCTGATCAATTGTGGCATCATCTGGCAAAGGTGGTCCCCTAGATATGTCCTCTCCATCAACCATGTGCTCTCGTAGTTCTCTCTTTGCCTCATCCATGTCATCATCCCCACCAATATCCAACTCCTCATCATCACCTTTAATCTCCTCCCCACCACCAAATACCTCATGAAATTCATCAACATCCAGGTCCTCCTCTCTTATATGCAACTTAGCCTCCATCTCTCCCTTTGGCCTAACATCTTCCTTTGGTTGTTCCTCCTCCTGCCTAACCTCTTCCTCTGGCTACTCCTCCTCCTTTGCAACCTCAGGGATCGCATCTAGGGATACCCTCTCAACACATTGTCATTCCTCTCACCATCTCCTCCTCTCCTCCTCCTCCCTCCACACCCACCATCCCCTTTGTCACCTCCATCACCTCCCTCTCCCCCATCTCCTCCATCCCTCCCCCAATCTCCTCTCCTCCTATCACCATCTCTACCTCCTCGACCTCCTCACTGCACCCATGGTATAACTGATCATCTATCAACTGGTGCTGACCCATCTGGGTCTGTCAAAAGCTATGGCCTGTGGGTTTGCCACCATGTGTCAAAATCTATAGTAGTACTAGGATCCATTGGACCCTCACTCCATTCCCATTATTCCAAGGGTGTTGATATAGTCAATCCCCACATTGTCTCTTGTGAATATCTAGCATAATTTGTTGTCCCCACTAGCACATCCTGCTACTCTCCAAATTGATGCAACACCTGTTGGGGTAGGTACATCTCAATAATGTGTTGCAACTGAATAGTGTGACCAATCAGATATCAAAACTTTCTATAGAATTCCAAATGATCACTCTCTCCTGCCCACTGTGCACAATCCCTATAGGGCCTCCAAAAAAATTCCATCAGTGTGTCAATTCGATGTTGCCAAAATACAGTCTCCCCAACTCTGGTTTATTGTAAGGACCTTGTATACAAGTAAACATATGGCATCCCCTTAGAAATTTGTGGTGTTTGAATCAGAGGACAAAAGATGGGAATATGATCCCAAGCCCAGATCATAAGCAATGTAGTGCCGCAACTAATACTGTGTGCAGCCCTGTATGCTACTTTATGCAACTAATGATAAAGCATACCCAATAGACATGACCCCCATGTAAATACAGTCCTATCTCACCTCATCCTCATGAGCACATCTCCCCATCTGATAGGAAAACCATGTCCATGATGATCAGGAATAAAGACACTAACAATCAACATACATAGCATCACATCCCATCAAGGATAATGCTTAGCCATAAACTCCCATAGAATCTTATATCCCTTGATCCTAGTCCCACACCATTATCAACCTCATAATACTTTGTAATCACCTGTTGTCCCCATTATGGATCATAAACCACTCGCTCTCCTTTTATTGGAAGGCGTAAAATCCTATACACATCCTTGAGTGTGATAGTGGCCTCTCTCATCAGCATGTTGAATGAATAGGTCTCTAAGTGCCATCTCTCGGCTAATGCTATCAATAGTCCCCTATTTTCCCAGAAAATGGGCATATAGGTCACATAGTATAGTCCAAGTTGCATCAGTCATCTTCACTACCTGTCTCATAGTTGGTCTTTGAATGCATATGTCGATGGCCTGAACTAGCATGTGTAAATAGGTGGTAATCATTTTTGCACATGCAGAAATGAGAGTTAGCACATCATTAAACATCATGATTACCATCTATCTAATAAAAAATAAGTAGAAATTGAGCCTAAAACTAAAGTCAACCCTAGTCAAAGTTAAATGCATCACGCCAAGTCAATTGTGTCATTTGGCACTGTATTTGCATCGCAACAGAGCACATGCATTGTTTCATCTAGAAGTTGTGTCTCAGTATGGCAATTGCATCATAAAAACACACCAATGCGTCATCCTACAACACGTGCATCTCTTCGTCCATCATATGCGTCATTGCTAAACAATTGCATTGAATGGCCTCGTTTTTGTGCTCCAACATGGTGATTGTGTCACTAGACCTACCATTTGCATTACATAATGATAATTGTGTCTCACTAGTCCCCAAATGTGTCAAATGCATGCAATGCAAAGATGAATGCATCTTTCGTGAACAAACATGCATCGCGACACATTCATTACCCTAACTTTAAACCCTAAAAAAGAAAACAAAATGAGAAAATTATGAAGAGGGTATGAGGTACTTACCGATGGCTCTATGCCCTCTAGCCGTCCAAAGGTCCATACAATATAGTTGTGATGCTTGGTCACTAGAATCACCATCGTCGTAAAGTCTCCTCTCTCTCTAAGCTCTCAAATTTCAGAAGGTAAAAGTGAAAATGAATTGACTTTTGACCCAATTTGAACCTATTTATAGGCTAAAAGTGGGATTTTCTTGAAAAAATTATTATTGGAGGCTCTTTTGACCAACTTTGACCAACCTTTTGGCTTCCCTAAACACGTCGAAATCTGAAATTGATCACGTCGCTAATTTTTTGGACATCAAATTAACTTATCGGGACACTTTCCAAATTTTTCTGTCGTCAAGTCAAAAATTGAAAATTTTCCCAAGGGAGCATAGATAATCTGTACCTTCATTGGGGCATGTTTTTGACTGAATTTTCTTTGTCACAATGCGATAGGCTACATTATGACAAAGAGGGGAAAAATGTAGATACATAAATTGACCTAGACTTGCAAGTTCTATTTTCTCCATATTTCTTTCGAACATAAGTAAAATATTTAATTATGTCCTATGGTCCAATTTCAACTATTTAATTAATTCATGTCTTTATTCTTCCTAACCATGTAAATAAATAAATCATATTTATTTATTTAAATACATCGCTAATTTTCTAATGTTTCTCTATGATTAAATAAATTCTTAAATTTATTTAATTATCTTTTTTCCATTATTCCCTCTTAATTATTTAAATAAATAAATTTTATTTATTTATTTAAATACATCATTAATTTTTAAATGTCTTCTTATAATTAAATAAATTCTTTAATTTATTTAATTATTGTCCACCTTGGCCTTTTCCTAATTTTAAATAAAATTATGTATTTAAAATTGTCCCACTTTCTAATTTTTTTTCTCCAAGTAATTTGAAATCATTATTTATATCACATGGCCCCACCTTTTGAATTAAATTAATTTTTAATTCAAAATGTCAATTTTCCTCCATAAATCAAACAATTTTTAATATTATTTGATTTTCTAGCTCCTTTTCCCATGCCATTCTTATCTCCTTGTCACATGCAATTTTGTCCCTTGATTTGATTTTCTAAAATCAAATCTTAACCATTCATTTCAAATTTCACCCTAATGTTTCCCTAACCCTAATTTTTGGTTGTCACATTCAATTTTAACCATTTATCTTATGGAATTTCTCATCTTTCAATCTTGGCCATCCATCCAAAATTGACTTTTCTATAAAAAAGGAAATTTTAGTCTCATTTGTCATCTCATAGCTCTTGACTTCATGCTCTTGGCTTTTCAACTTCATAAACTATTTTCTACATGCTTTAGTCTTGCTTCATAGTTGCTTCATAGTTGCATTGTGTAGCATTTTGATAGAATCCTTCAACATTTTCTTATGACATTGGCATAGTCATAGGTTTCTCATCACAATTTTGAGGGCAATTATCTACTTGCAACAAATAGAGAAGGTGCAATAGAGGTTAATCATGGAGGTTGAAGATATTTGGTGAGATATTTCCTTGTTTTCATGTTTTATGGTCCTTTGTTCTTCATTGCTTTGCTTTGGGTTATTTTGCTTAAGCTTTAATCTACTAACCTGGTATTTTCCTTAAGTTACAAGAGAAAGTATATTATTTTCTAAATTTTAAAATGTAAAATGGATGTTTTTTTACCAAAAAGAAGAAAAGGATAAAATAAAATAGTCAACAAAAAATTCTAAAAATTAATTACGGATTTTATCACTTGAAGATATGATTTACATGGGAACAATTAGAACATAGGACAATTCACATCCCACATAGCATGGATTAATACCCTTATCCATTAAAATAATCTTGAACCTAAGAATATTAAATACCAGAGAGGTTTTTATAGTCACACCAAAACACAAAATCCAATGAAACAAAAATAATACATAGATTATAATGTATTATCTTTCATTAATATATCAAAAACTATAAGCTCATAGACATACAACCTTATCTTTTAAGTATGAATTATTTCCTATGTATTCCTTTCCTACAATTTTTTTTGATAGAGTCACTCGATAACATTGCATTTAATATATACATTTGCAAATATAAATGTATCTTGAAAGTAATTAAAAATTAGAAAATGAGAGTCCCTCAAGATTCTCAGTACCTTAATGTTCTTTTTACAAAGATAAAATAATAAAGCATGAAGTCTTACTGAGATGGTGTACTATCAAAACCCTTCTCTTATACTTAGTGGATGGATTGTATGGAAATTCTAGCTTTGTATGTTTGAAAAGATTCAATTATTAGAGGAATATTTCTCTATTGAGGAATAATTACATTTTTGGTTCTCAATTTCCAAAAGGACTTGCTTCCTCATCCCAAATCCACCTTATCAAAGAAGGTTGTCACATGTTTGATGAATTGAGATAAAGTGATGTCAATGCTACTCAATCTCCTCATTCTCTCCATATTAAAAGATGGCTCTCCAAAGAGATTTTCAATCAATTCCTTTAATTTTTCCTTTAGTACTTCTACATTCCAATCCTAAGCATTATCTTCTCTTTAGAGGTGAACACCAATTCTTGAAATATTTTTTGAATGTCATCCTTCATTTGGTTTCATTCCTTGAGTAGTTTGTTTTGTTCTAACATATTTTTATTGAAAAATGAGATATTTTATTGAATACTTTTCTTTCATGCATAGAACACCCATCATCATCAATGTGGTAAAATTTGTTCATATACTAATTTATCTAGTCACACATCATGCATTTCCTCGAGGTCACCATCAGTCTTTAAACTAATAGACTCTTCATGTGTAGTGGTAGCTATTTCATTGTCAATCTCCTTTTTTTAATGACTCAATCTCTTCACAAATATTTTTCATGTTCATGATAAAAAAAAATTTCCTTACTAGGATAACATTTATCCAATCTTTTGTGACTTTACCATAAGAATTATAAATCTAGATTTTATCGATCATTTCTTTCGCTCTAGCAGAGCTAGGATCAAAAGCCACTTCAATTTGGCTAGTAGGCTAGGTAGATAAATAAACAAGTGACCTTAAATAATTTGTTAGGGAATTGACTTGTTATTTTAGCTAATCTTTAGTTTTCTTGTCTCTCTCTTTCATCTCTACTAGCTTGGTAGATGATATCTAAAACTTGTGAATATCCTTATATCTTGTAGAGGGTCCCAAATCAATTCTTGTAATATTTAGATACTTTGTAGTTGTTTGGTTGGCATCTTTCTGCATAGAGGGATGCAAAACCTTAACATACATATTTCTAAGGGATCATTTCATAATTAAGAGGTGGTTTTACGATTCTTAACTTGTGGTGTTCTATAAAAAAATTAAGACACAATATCCTTATCAAGTTCACTCAACTCAACAACCTTTCTTTTCTTGGTTGAAGATTGTTTTAAGCATGAGACAAGTGAAGGTGTGGGGGAATTACTAGTTCCTTGAGAAGAGAATTTAAGAGATCTTCTAAGCAAACATGTATCAAAATTCCCAACCTTGGGTGATGAATATGAGTTTTCCTTATCTTGCATGGATGGATTCTCAGGGACATTAGGAAGATGAGAATTATGAGTAGGACAAGAAGAAGAGTTACTTTCTTGAGATGGTGAAGAAGATACCTAAATGGATTCCTCTTCTATATCTTCTAATACAAGGCTCAATCTTTCCTTGTCTTGTTCGCTTTGAGTAATACCTTTCAAAGATAACTGACAAGACCTTTCTAACTTCCTCTTTCTTAGAGGCGCTTCATCAATCATTCCACTACCATTAGAAGTATCCAATTATGTTGTATATGTCATTTTTTAGGGAGGTGAAGATATCCTTTTACTACTCTTTGCTTGCTTTGTAGTTCCTTTAGCTTGATGAGGGGTAATATTTTTCTTTTTAGCCTTTTTCTTTGCCACTCATTCTTTTTTCATTTTAAATACTATCATAGTCTTGGCTTGAGTGGTTTTTATCTATTTGACACTATAGTCTATGCATAGGATGGACTAACTTTTGATATGATCTATGAAGATGGGATCTACTAGAATGGATCTATCATCATCAATATCTAGGATATCTCAATTTAATCTAAACATAATAATTTCTTATTAACAATCTCATCCATCATCTCTTTCTTACCTTCCATTCATCCACACAATTTTCCCAATAGTATTCCAATATTGGAACATGGTAAAAATTATGACTATCAAAAGCACTTGAAAACCAAGTGAAGCAATTGCATCAAAAACACTACTAACATCTCTGCAACAAATTTACAACATCTCTCATCAATTATATCACATCCAAATATCTAGATCCAAACACAACTTCTACAAATATACTGAAATAAGACGTCAATGACAATACCAACATTGTGTTGAAATCAATAGAAACAACTCCAAGCTTCCAATAACTCCAATTTGAGGGGATGACATTGTCAACACCAACAACATTGGAGCTTTCTCTTTATAAAAGGGGTTGACATCAAATAAAACACCCAAAAAACTCACAAACAACTCAAGGTTCCAACAATAGCTTACTAATCTTATTGGTTCAATAGGTTTCTTGCAATCATAGAGAGAAGGAATGTTACATAGTATTCAATTTTTGAATTAAATCATGCAATAAGGGATTGGAGTAAAAAAATTTGGGTATGTAGAGGATCATGATGGGCCAAAAAGTGGCAATATGATGGGTATGTGATTGACAAAAATTTTCTTACCCAAATTTGATGAAATGAAGAGGGTTTTTAAAGGAGATTCTCAACTTTCCACCAATATAAATTATGCTTTACTTTGAATTTAATAAATAATTATTATTCATTTTCTATTTGAATTACAACTAAAGTCATGATTGATAGGTTGAATGAAAAACATCTGTAGCTTTCAAACAGTATCACATTTTTTGAATCCAAAACATGCGTCACATTCTATGCTTCGCATACTATAGGATTAAAAAAAAAAGAATTTCATGAAGTTTTGACCAAGTTAAGGTGGTTAGACATACGAGTTTTTATATTTTTTAAAATTTGTAATAAAAAAATCATAATTAATTATTTACTTGGAAGAAAATTACAAAAAATATGCATCACATTCAGAAATGAGTCCTCTACTTATATTTAAAATAATATAAGAAAATATTATCATTTTATTATGGTTAGGGTGGTCAGACAGACACCTATTTCTTATTTTTTCCCTGAAATTTAAGTACTACTGCATTGAAATTTCAAATTTTCACCAAATAGATTTTTTTTAAAAAATAAACCTTGTATTTTAGAAATTACATTAATTTGATATAGATTCTATTCTTACATATTTTTGAAATAATATAGATAACTTAATCAAATTTTTATTTCAAGTTGCCTAACTCTGATTTTTTTGAATTTTTTGCCACTTAAGGGCCTGTTTTTTCAATGATGATCCTCCACATACCCTTTTATTTTATATGGGTATATGCTAGGACTTTAGGGTTAATACAAAAAGAAACTAGTAATAGTTACAAAGAAAAGTTCAGAAATATTTTTAAAATAGATTCAATAGAAGGAGAAACATTATTTTAAACAAATAAAGGGTATGTGCAGGATCATGGAAAAAGCAGGCCCTTAAGTGGCAATGAAATTCAGAAAAATCAGAGTTAGTCAACTTCACGTAAGAAATTGAATAAGTTATCTATATTATTTAAAAAATATGTAAAAATAAAATTTGTAGAAAATTGAATGTAGTTTCTAAACTACTATTTAAAAAAAATCTATTTGGTGAAAAATTGAAATTTCAATGCAGTAGCACTTCAATTTCAGGGAAAAAATAAGTAGGTGTCTATCTGACCACCCTAACTACAATAAAATGATAATATTTTTTTATAATATTTTAAATATAAGTAGAGGACTCATGTCCCGATGTGATGCATATTTTTTTGTAATTTTTTTCCAAGCAAATAATTAATTATGAACTTTTTGTTACAACTTTTAAAAAATATAAAAACTCATATGTCTGACAACCTTAACTTGGTCAAAACTTCATTAAATTCAATTTTCTTTTTTTAAATTATATAGTATGTGAAGCATAGAATGTGATGCAATTTTTGGATTCAAAAAATGTGATACTGTTTGAAAGCTATAGATGTTTTTCAATCAGCCTATCAATTAGGACTTTAGTCATAATTCAAATAGAAAATGAATAATAATTATTTATTAAATTCAAAGTAAAGCATAATTTATATTGGTGGAAATTTGAGAATATCCTTTAAAAACCCTTGTCATTTCATCAATTTTGGGTTAAAAAAAAAGTTTCCAGCCACATACCCTACACATACCCATCATATTGCCACTTTTTGGCCCATCATGATCCTGCACATACCCTAAAAACTTATTTCTTTGGAGGGGTTTACCTAGTCATAGCAGATACACTTGGAACTTTAGGCAAGGATATCATATTTTTTGGAAGGGGTTACAGGGTGATTAGATTGCTCTATGAGCCTATTTTAGTCCATACAATTCCTTCTTCAACTTACATACCATATTCAGTTTATCTGATAGCTGAAATCCCTTTGGTCGTTCCATGTACACTTCTTCCAATTCTCCATTCAAAAAAGTAGAATTGACATCCATTTGATATACCTTAAAGTCTTTATAAGCAAAAAATGCAAAGAACATCTAAATTTCCTCCATTCTTGCCATCGGGGAAAATGTCTCTTCAAAATCTATGCCTTCAACTTGTGAATAACCTTTACGTACAAGTCTTTCTTTGTTTCTCACAACTTCACCATTCTCATTCAATTTATTTCTAAACACCCACTTAGTGCCAATCACATTCTTGTTTGCTAGTTTAGGAACCAGTTCCCATGTCTAATTCTTTTCTATTTTTTGCAACTCTTCTTTCATTGTTCTTACCCAAATCTCATCTTTACATGCTTCACTCATAGAATTAGGTTCTATCTTTGAAAGTAAACACATATTTACCTCACCTACCATCACTTTGCTTCTTGTCTTCACACCTTCACTCTTATCTCCAATTATATGTTCTTTTGGTTGATTCTTCTTAACATAATTAGGAATCTTAGGAGAAGGTTCTAAAATCTCTTCCTCTTCTTCAATTTGTTCTTCTTCTTTCTCTTTATCCTCTTCTAGTATAGGTTTGCAGATAGGATCATTTGGTTCAACTTCACTTATCTCAACATTTCTATGCATATCCTCATCAACCTTCACATTTTCACTTTCAACTATCTTCCTCAATCTCTTATTGAAGCATCTGTATGCTTTGCTACTCGTTGAATACCCAAGAAAAATTCCTTCATCACATCTAGCATCAAACTTCCCAATGTTCTCATCATCTCTTTTAATGTAACACTTGCTTCCAAACACCTTAAAGTATTTCACAATAGGAATTTTACTAGTCCATAGCTCATAAGGATTCATAGTGTTGTTACCTCCGATCTAAACTCAGTTAAGAATGCAAAAAATAGTGTGGATTTACTCTCTCCAATATACATCAGGTACATTTGCTTCTTTCATCATGGTTCTAGCAGCCTCCTACATAGTTCGGTTCTTTCTCTCCACAACTTCATTCTGCTATGGAGTTCTAGGAGCAGAAAAATGTCTATTTATGCCATCCTCTTCACAAAATGTATTAAACTCACTAGAAGTGAATTCTCCACCTCTATCAGACCTTAAACATTTAATTCTTAGGTTCACTTCATTCTCTACCCTTTCCTTGAACATTTTGAATCTATCCAGAGCCTGAGTCTTCTCTCTAAGAAATGTAGCTGATGTCATTCTAGAATAATCATCAACAAGGAGCATGAAATATCTATCACCATTTAGGCTTCCTATTCTTGTAGGGACATAGAGGTCATTATAAACCAATTTTAGCATTCTAGTAGATGACATATATTTTCCTTTAAAACTGCATCTAGTTTGCTTTCCCAACTGACAACTCCTACACACAGTACTAGGCTTTGTAATCTTAGGAAAGTCTCAAACAATCTCTATTGAACTGATCCTAATCAAATTATCAAATTTTACATGTCCCATCCTTCATTACCACAACCAACTTTCATTAACTTGTGATACAGGGCATTGACCATCAACACCCTTAAGCTGATAAATATTTCAATGTGTTCTTCTTCTTGAGCTACAACCATAGTTCTGGACCCTTTTCTGATCTCACAGGTGTTATCCTAAAACACAAACCTGAAACCTTTTCTACACATTTTTCCAACACTTGAAAAATATTATGCCTTAAGCCCTTAACATAATACACATCATCAGTGTTGTGCTTTCCATCAAAACTAATTGTTCATTTCCCAACAATCTTTGCTCCAAAATCATCTCCAAACATAACTAAACCACCATTTTCAAGCTTCTTGAACTTACTTTTATCTCTAGTCATGTGATTAAAGTTGTAGATGTATAAAAATGCCTTCATAACAATTTTCATATATTCCATTATTTGTATTTATTACATTACTTATTCCATTATTTGCATAATCATATCTCTCATTATATGCTTCATGTGATCATTTTCATATCTCATTGATCCATTTCATTTAAATATATTTAAATAGTCATTAAATATGCCTTTCATAAACACATTCACATAAGCATTCAACCATTTCATAGGTGTTTACTAAAATATTTAAATAATCATTTATAAGCATGATTTGCATAGTCATTTTCACTAATTTTATTCACACAATCATTAAAAAATTTATATTTTATATGTATTTATAAAAATTCATAATTTAAATCCAACCTAATCCTTTATGCCACATTCTTCCCAAAATGTGGACTCATCCCATGAATTTAGCTATAAAAGTAGGCTTCCTTCACACATTTTGACACAAATTGCAATCTTATTTTGATCTCATCCAATTCCACAGAGCATCTTGTGCTTTTGCTTGTAAAACTTGAGACCAAATGCAAGATATTGTGGAAGGGGATAACAATGGAGTGAATTTATTGTGAATGCATATGGATTTTTCATAGTATAGTTTTTGTTATTGCATATGTTTTCATTTTAGAGAAACTTCATTGATGTCACGTTGAAAGGCTGATTTAGGTTTTCAGATTTAATTATTTATCTCTTTTAGTTTTTCAATATGCACAAGAGTAGCCATTGTCAATCACCCAATAGTCTTCATCTTGTTTAACATGAAATGTAGTAACCAAAGTACCTTCCTTCGCATCCTTCTTACACTCTTAACCACTTTCCCTTGCACATCATCCAAAGTTAGCAGATATAGATTTACTCTCTAAAGCTAGAAATAAGCATTCATCATCATTATCTTCAAAATCTGATTCATCATCAGAAATTCCAACATCTTCTCTAGCATAATACAGCTTCTTGTACTTCTTATCCTTTTTTTCTTTATTATTATCTATGTTCTTATGTACAACTCTATTTGGACATCTTGAAGCATAATGACCAATATTTCCACAACTAAAACATTTAAAAGGTAACATACCTATGTACTTACTGGTAACTTTCTTCAACTTGCTTGCAAAGTTTTCTTTGAACTCATCTGAACTATCATCCTCTAGATCCGAAACATAGATTTTTGGGACCCTATGGATTACTCTTGCACTTCTAGGGTTTGTCACCTAAAAGGAGAGAGAGAGGGCCAAAAATGCTTATGTATCACTCAAATTAGGATGTGTGTGATGTGATGTGATGTAAATGAAGTTAACTAAATGCAATTGACTAATCTAGGTGACTGAAAATGAATGCAAAACTAATATTTATGACTTGTTTGAAAACATGGTGTGAAATGCAAATAACTATGTAAATGAAGAAATATGCAAAACATAAAGAGATGGGATGAAAAAAAGTGCACCTGGGAAAACTGTGATGATTCTGGAGTGTTTTGGATGTTGATGAATTTTACTAATTTTTAATAGTGGGACTCATTTTCCCAAGGCGGTGAATCAGTCCACCTACTAGTGAAAAGCTATCGGGAGTTGATTTATGTCTGTCGGGATCTAAAATCTGACAAAACCCAAGTTTTTAGTCCTAAGGTGGAACTCATTCACCATAGGCGGTGAATCAATCCTCTCCCAAATTCCTTAAAAACTAGGAGACAACTCTGCAACACCAGATCTGAGAATGTTTGCTTGTCGGGTTACTAAAGTCAAATCTGTAGAAAATAGACAAATAACTCTCTTCAAGCTTGATTTTGACTCAAGTTGACTTGAAGCACCTAGTTGACTTGAAAATCACTCTTCAACACCTAATAACCTATCAAATCTACAAACAAAGGGTTGCAAACAAACAAGCAAGAAGGGAAAAATGATTAGGGGTTAGTGAATAGGGGTTTTCCTTGGTCAAACCCCACTTTTGGTAATTAAACCCTTGAAAAGACAATGTAATGAAAGAGAAAGATAAACTAATAACATGAAAGTGCTATCAAATCACCTAACTCTTGATGATGCAAGTCTGAAGTAATGTTAATGGGAGCTTCAAAGTGCTTGAATTGTTGATGTAAAATGCTTGAATGCTTGAATGAATGAGGAGATTATGTGAGATATAAAATGAGGTGAAAGTCACATATTTATACAATTCTTGTGCCTTAGTATCCATTCATACCTCATCACAGGCCAACATCAAGTGATTTTGAATCATACCTCATCACAGGCCGACATCAAGTGATTTTGAATAAAATCCCGAAAGGAAATTCGAAATATTTTAAATTTGGGGCCAAGGGAGACTCATTCGCCACCCATGGTGAATGGGTCCCACCTAGGACCTAAACACATGTGTCAAGAAAAATGTTGTGTTTAATGTTATTTTTTGGGATAACATTCAAAAATATAGTTAATTAAGTCATATGAGGGCATAAAGAGACAAAATAAAGCATGAGAAGGGTGTAAATAGTGAAAATATGCCTAGCAGAGCGTGAAAGCTTGTTACAAGACTTTACAACACTTCAAAATAGGGCTTGTTGATGTGTGAAAAGGGTGTTTTTTAGGTGAATTGCATTAAATAGAGTCTAGAAGAATGTAGAAATGTATTACAACACTTCACAATGCCTTCACAATACATCATTCTTTGAGTTTTAATACCTAAATAAGCATTTCAAGCCATGATACAACATAAAATCAAAGCAACATAGTTCCAACACCATGAAACAAGACCTAAAAGGCCATGAAAATAACAAGGGGAAATTTTTCTATGGCATAGGATCATCTTCTATATTTGTAGCTTTTAAGGTTGACTCTGTCTTCTCCTCTTTCATTCCAAATTTTCTCATCTCAAATGCAATCAAGGTGCCAAATAGTTGTTCTTTAGTAAACTTCTTTGAATCATACACTTCCTCAATAACTAAAACCTTATCATTGTAACTCTATAGTAAGGTCATTAGAATATTCTCTATTATATCTTCATCTGCCAAAGTACCCCCTTGATTCCTAACTTAATTTGTTGCAAGATCAACCCTCTAGAAATAGCTTGCAATATCTTCTCCTTCTTCCATTTTCAAATTTTTATATCTGAGCTTTGCTATCAGCTTCTTTGTCAATTTTACTCTATCATTTCCTTCATAAATATCTTCCAACTTCTTCCAAACTTCAAAAGTAGTTCCCAAAGAAATAACTTTAGTTTGCTCAGTCTTAGATAAAGCACTGTTAATCACATGCCTCACTTTCTCATTCTCCTCATAGGTGGAGAACTCATCTCCAATAGTAGTTCCACTTTCTAGAGAAACATACTTCATCTCAATAGCATTCCAATTCTTGTAAACAAGAGAGATTATGTAACCTCTCATCTACACTTTCTATTCAATGTAGTTAGATCCATCAAACATAAGTATCACCAATTTGTGTGCCATTAGATCTACAACAAGAGGTTAAGTCTTCACCAAGGAACCAAAGCTCTAATACCAATTTTTGAAAGGTGCAAGACAACTAAGAGGGGGTTGAATCAATTGTCACCAAATTCAAACACAAAACTTCAAACACTTATGAACTTTACAACCACTTAATTTTGTTATTAAGTATGAACATGAAACACAAATAACAGAAAGAAAAATCAACACAAGAGACACAAGATTCTTATGTGGAAAAGCCAATAAGGGAAAAACTGCGGTGATGATTAGCTCACAATATAAAGTAATTGAAAAATCCAATAAAAGAGGCTCATTGCCAAGGGCTCACTGCATGAATACAAAGGCTCACTGCCTATAGATAGGACTCACTATCTAGAAGGAAGATCACTGCCTACAAAAAGAAAGGATTATTCAAAGATCCACCACTGCAAGTTACACACATCTATAGCCTAATCAGAAGGATTGTAGACACCATCAGTTCACTACTTTTAGGAATATAACACATTAAAAGTAATGCTACCTTAATTCACTTTCATACAACTCTACTTTTTAAACTTGTGGCTTGATTGATTGATTAATTCACTACATCTCAACTTGTATTTATACCATCTTCAACCTTAGAAACTTTCTCCAAGGTTGGCTACACATGCTTCATTTTATAAATTCAAATTAGTTCAAAAACTCAACATTTCCATGATGGAAAGGAATGAGAGCATACCAAACCAACACTTAACCAAAACCCAAAATATTGTCTTAGATCAATCACATGCTTCCTTAATTAATTCTTAATCCTTCGTATGAAGTGTAAACACTAGGTTGGAAAAACCTAATTAAAACACAAATGAACTTTGAAGTACATACTTCCACATCAATAAGATAACATCCAGACCAAACAACACACTTAATCAATCACTGTAACATATCTTATATTCCTTTAGACTCATCTGCATTAGCTACAACAACCTTCAAACTCAGAATACTTCTCACCTGTCCATTTGGACTATATGCACACATAGTAATACTAAAACTCAACTTCCAGAGCACCAAACCACAAAAATATTTGCCAAAACTCAAAGAACACCATTACAAGACATCATCTAGATCCACAATACCTAAAACAAACCAGTAGAGGACTATAGAGAAGAAACATTTCTCCCAGTGTAGAGACAAACAACTCTGTCAAACTAGTTCACATAGTGGAGAGCACAACTTTCACTCTCCATCAAACCATAAGATACAAATCAAGAGATGTGTAATGCCCTGAATTTAACACTAGAAAAATAGTTAAGGGAAAAACACAAATTTCAAATTTTGTTCACTTACGCTTACAAGATTCTCAAAGTTTGCTACCAAAGTAGGCACAACCAGAAGGCATACAACTCTTGACCAAACATAAACTATACTTCTTTTAGTTAGATAGCTAAATTGTTTAGACCATCATGGCCAATTCAATAGGAGACACAAAATTCACATCTCCAAGGTAGACATAAATAGTCCAACCAACCCAAAATGAATTTAAAACATTATATAAGTCACAAGTCAACAATAACATATATATATATATACGTAGAAATCACAAAAATAATAAAAGAACAAATCCTAGGGGCCAGACCTAGTCCTCAAGGGCTCGTCTTAGACGGCCTTGCCTATGTATATAATTCACAGAGGCACCGTAGTTCGACAACTCGACTTCAACCATCTCACCCATGGTTGGATAGCAAGGGGATAATATCCACAAGGTTAAAAAGATGACAATAGCTCAAACATAATCCTAACCCAATACACAGATATATGCCAGTTCAATCTTGTAATAAAAATTAATGTGTTCCATACAAATTACAAACTAAAGAGTGGGTATGCAACCCTTTCTAGGGTCCATTTCCCCAGACAGTTCCACGATCGGCTGCCACCCACTTAGGTGAAGCCATGGATTAGAAAACCTGCTAAGGGTATGAACAATTTTCAAATGACAATTTGTTCGTGAACAATACACATCACGCTTACATGGAAATTTATTGGTAGGACATAATATTTGCCTTTCTACAAGGCCAACAATCCCAACTAAGAGGAACGATAAGAAGAAAAGTAACAACCGTCATAGTCATTATGATACGTTTAGTCATTGAACTAAACATTGTTTGAAATTATATATCAATTTGATAGACCATAGTTGAGCTTCATGAAATAGATTCTACATATAACAATATAGAAAATCGTTTATAACTCAAACTAACAACTTGGTTTCTATGTGAAATGTTGCAATATAATCATAGTTTAACAATACAGTTTCAAGACAAAATTAGTAGCAATATGAGCATAATAATGATACACGAAAATAAATCCTATTTGAAATAACTTTATTGTTAACTAAAGAATGGATAATAACAACCCCACCCTTTTAACTTCCAAAAATTTAACTAAAGGACCTTATATCATGCTCTTACACTGACACAATGACACATTTTATTTAAATTAGACTTAAAGAAGGAAACACATGGAAAGAAGGTACTCTCAATGATAGTAAAAACTTAATGAAAGTCCTATCTTACATATTAAGTTGAAATCAATAGCTCATAAGCAACTTGTTCTAGAGGAATTCCAAAACACCAAGCACAAAGGCACAAAAAGACAATTCAAGTATAACAAAAAGTGATAATAGTTCCCATAGAGTCAACATATTTACTTTTATTAAATGACATATTTAATTATATGGTTTATACTGTTACGATCATTAGTAACCTATATATGTCATGAAAACATTTACCCTTAATAATGAAGGCAACTAGAAAATATTGGGTGTGCGGTGATAATCATCAAATTATTCATTGTTGAGCAACAATAAAACTTGAGGTTTTATAGAGATACATGCATGAGAATTTTAATGACAATGCAAATTTCACGTTAACTATATTCGATTATGGATTTATAGATTGATCAACTATAAGGTTTTAGAGAATGCTTATTTCTTTCAATAATTTGACGCTATCATAACTTTCTAAAAAACCTTAATACTATAGCACATATGATATGCAAAACCAAGAATAAGAATGAATGTCTTTAATACTTCTTATGAGGTTGGAGATATGGTTCATTTGATCATGTATACCAACCCAATGTCATATAATAGAAAGAAAACCAGAAATAATATAATTGTCTATGCCTGGCTATGACTGCTGAGTACAAATTAGATGCTACAATACATTTTTAACGATATTCATCAGGAATTTTGTATTTGTGAAGTATTCAAAATATAAAGAGATGTATAATGACGAAGACATCCTATGAGGAGAATTATCTTCTATTTTACGGTGATAGATACTATACAAAACTGAAATATTTTATTGCAAACATGATAGTTCTCCATATGATGGTTAGGCGAAGGAGAAAATCATCACTTAGGTAGAGGGTAATTAGTAATCTCCTCAGCAAAACAATTAAGAATATCGAACCTTGAAGGAAGCTAAGGACAAGAATGGCAAGAGAGTTGAGTTTGCTTCTGCAACAAGGGTATGCAAGTCTACAAATATAAACATTGTACCCAAAAGAAAACCTAGCGCAATAGTAATCTTATAATCACCACTAGATACATAAATTTAAAAGGCCATTATTAATATTCGCCCGTTCACCAACCTGCCTATTCAATAGAACCATGCCACTTCTTCAGATTAGCTTATGAGGCTCACTCTTTCTATAATGTGAAAATCAACAAAGGTAAAAATAATTCTACACGATTGTTCTTGAATGAGAACCTTAAAGAACACTAAATGTTTCCCCTCTTAGATTATAAAAGATGGAAAATACCATAAACACAAAGGTGTGGCATTTTAAATCATCTACATGCAGATTTCTAAAATAATCATTATGATAAGCAGATCCCATTAGTAATACCACAGTATATAGATTAGTTCATATTGGCACTATCGAATGAACTAATGGAGAAGAGATTCGGTTCAAACCTGGGATATGAAGAAATAAATAGAAGAATGGCTTTACAATTTCATCGAGCATTGAAGACTTGGTGTAAAAATGCAGCTAGGAAATTGACTCCCCAAATCCTTCCAAGATCACCTCTATTCAAGAAATTATCATCCTCCAGGAAAACAACCTGAGATGGTGTATCTCTCAGATCCTTAGCAAGCCTCTTTTTTTTTTTTTATTGTCTCTCACAACCATCTTCCTTTCTATTTGTGATTTTCTTCCGCAACTTGGTGGTGATACCTCCCCCACCATTCCCTTTTCCTTCTTTCAAGTGGAATTGAGGTGGCCTTTGATAGCATCCTCTATCTACGCCAAAAATGGAAGCTTGAAATCGGGTATGGACCTCGACCAAGCATATAGGATGAAGACGTTTTGTAAACAAGTTGTAGATGCCACTGCCCTGGTCAATATGTGTGCAAATGTGGGTGTGTAGACCAGTCACGTGAATCGGTTGAAGGAGTGCCTCAAAGAATGCGATCTCAGGGACATGTTCCCTGCTTGTGCATGCTATCACTTGGTCTAGCTACATAGATTTCATGTGCTAATCAATCTTCCTGGTTGCCACACAAAAATGGTGGAGTACAGTTCAAAATAATGGGGGTCCATTTTGGCTACAAATCACTAAAAATGTCTGTGGAATCATAACTTCTACATTACAGGCATCCCCAAAACAATAGAACAGAAACTCCCTCTCTCTCCATTGTCGTCCTCACCTCCCCCTAAACTCCCCGATTTAATGCTACATTAACTCATCTGTCTCCTTCACTCGCGCGAATCCCTAGCTCCTAGTGTTGAGAGATGAGAAGCTACTTTCTGACAAGGAGTCTCCGCCGCCCATAGTTCTGAAAATGTGTAAGAAAAGGATAGGGCGTGTGAGTTGTTTTACCCCTTTCAGTCCCTATCGATGAAAGAGATGAATAAAGCTTCTGTCAATTGCATTTTTCAAGTATCCCAATGATGCCTTCATTTAATGTGTTGGACTGAACATCACCGTAAAGACAGGCATGCCACAGTGAAGTCATTTTCAACCATTAAACTACAGTCCACTCCATGTCCTTGCTTCTGGCATAAATTCTTTGCAAATCTTCTTTTCTGTTTTCAAATCCTCCTATTCGTTCTTTGCAAAGTCTTTGGTTTATGAACATAATGATTATCTCCTCTACTCGAACCATTACTCTTAAATATATACCTATAGCATAGGGCGGTCTCCAATCTAATAGCTTCAATCCATGTGAGTGATGAAGGATTTCACAATGAGCATTTATTTAATTATCTTTCTTATCATTAAGACCCCCTCACAATGATTTTATTTGAAGTTCTTTTTGCTTGAGGAAATTTAATTTACTTTTAATGCTTTATCAATAAATTTGTTACGGCTAACCCTTTTTTTTTTTTTTTTTAAATTAAACCCATGCTAATACTAGATACCATCTTTTCCTTCATTCAAAAGAATTATGGTTATGGCATGACAATATAAGTGTAGATCCATTTTCTTTAGGCAACGTATTATTATTAATATGAAGTATTTATAGCTATATAATCTCCATGTATTTTAATTGTCTTAATACAAAAAGAGTATGTACTAGAGGGTGTAATTATTATTATTTATTTATTTTTTTAACCATAATAATAATGTCACTATTTAGTCAAGATTTGAACATTAAAACAATAATGTTATAAATTAGTTATAATTAAAAAAAATTCATCCAATTCTCCAATGAGCCTTATTGATTATTTATACTCCCCTTCCTCACATAATTAAAAAGAGGAACCTAAAATATTCACCTACTCTAACATCGAGGTCATACCCACTCTACATAATAAAGTAAGGTTTCAAAACCAAGAGCTATACTAAGGAAACATAATGTCAAATGGGGCGAGGAACCTCATACTTCCTCACAAACCTACTCAAGTTACAAGGAATTAATATTATTTATTGGTTCTAAAATGAATTACAATCTCTTACTAAAACAATGCAGCAACAAATCACTTTTTTTTATAATCTACTAGATCCTTAACTTTCTAGGAAGTTATAAAATTGAGTTCAAGAAATATTTATTATGATAACATATTAAATGCTTGAATAGGGTTAAATGTTTCATCCAAGAAGTAATAGTAACATCGTAATACCAACCGAAACTATTAAATGGCAATTAATAGTCACTTTATTTTAACTTTTGATTTATCTAAACCCATCCCCATGGTTAATGGAATGTGCATTAGAAGGTAAAGTGAATCACACAAAGGGCGGGGCATTACATCCCCCTACTTTTGATATAAGTATATGCACTTCAACATAGTCTATATATACATAGATAGGTAGAATGTTCTTTATCATTTACTATAATAATATAATTCATATAAATAAAACACATGGCTCTAAAATAGAAATTCTTTCTCATTCCTTGAGCTAATAATTAGCAATATCTACTTATATTACAATAGGTTATAACAACAACTGAGACGATGACCAAACAAACCAAGTATTATCATAACATGCGATTTATTGATGCACCTATGTACCAGGGATGACCACGATTATTATGAATTCATGAGTAGTTCTGAGGGTTTCCTTAAAGGTGGGGCCTTACAAGATGTCACCTAAAGAAGCCCAGGAATAACACCTCAGATCCACATAAGCATAGGATCAACATAAAAGAAATGTGGAGCACATACCGAAGCACATTTTGAACATACACTCAACTTTGACTTCTCTATTTACTAATTTTCTCAAAAGCACTTAGTAACCCATCATATCAACACATCTACAACATCATAAAGATAGCTCCATGTACTTACAACATTTCATCAGCATCTCAACTATACATGCACAACCTGTAACATCCTATAATGTGTTGACATCAATGACAACACAACCAAAATTTCTCATACTTGCAACATGATCTAGGTGAGATGAATTCCCCAAGGGCTTCATCTAACATGTCAAATTTATCACCACTAAAGGGCTTGGTAAATATATAATGCACTTATGGAAAGAGATCTAACATAACTAGATTACTATGAAATGTGTTGTAACAACCTAAAGGTATGAATATATGCAAAAATGGAAACTAACAACTAGATTATACAATAATTTAAAAAATGTAAAAAATTGTCCTAAATATCTGATGATTTTCAATGAAATGCAACAATTTTTCCCAAATTTTCCACAAATCAAGAAAAATGACATCTTTCTTGCACATCCAATAACATTTTTCTAGAATTTTAAAACAACCTTCTACAAACATAAGTGGATTAATAATACGGAGACAAAAGGTTTCTTCAAAAGCTATCTAAGACACCTGTATAAGAACAACAAATGAGTCCTTATAGAACATTCTAAAAATTGAAAATTTTAAGTTTTATGTTTTTGTTTAATTTTTCTTTTTCCAGTTGCAAACAAGCTAATCAATGACTGTTTTACCAAATTTTGCTCAATTTAGGACAAGATAATGGAAGATGCAAATGTGAAACAAAGGTGATTTTTTTTATAAGTTTGAATACAAATTTCAGATGTAAAATGCACTATTTGATTGAATCTAAGATGCCAAACCTAAAAATGATGATTTTGATGCAAAATTGAAACAAAACTATGCAATTTTCACTTTTTTTTGAGCTAAAATGAAAGATACAATTTTAATGCAATGAACAATTTCAGATTTTTAACCACTTAATGAATGCAAATTAAATATAAATATGATCTAAAGATGACTGAAAAAACTTCTAATACAAGGTATGATGGAAGATGAATGCAATTATTTTGTATTTTTTATAGTTTTAGAATACCAAAATGGAACCCTAAATGAGAAATGCAAATCTAAACCAAGGGTTTGAAGGACTTGTAATTTTCATAAGCTATATTATGTATGAATGTTGGGTTCACCAGAATGAAACATAAAAATCTAGTGACTCTAATATTAGTGTCCATAACCTAGAGCCATTTCTAAATTTGTATAAATTTCATTGAGATGTTGATCACAAGGTGAAAAGATTGACTATCAACCTTAATGGTGATCCAACCAAACCTAGATCTATATTCTAAGGGTGATTGGAAGGGATTACAAATTTTTAAGAATGATTGTACTAATGATCATACATTCCCTAATATTAAAAATGCAAGATCCCAAATACTAACAAATGAAAACTATAGTTTACTAGTGAATCTAGGAAGTGTAGAGGACACTAAACTTGCTCAAAAAACTTGGTTTTGTACAATGGATTTGACCAACTTTTGAGGTCCTTTGGTACCAGACCTGAGCTTCTGCTTGACACCGGTATCACTATTGAAATTTTAGAAATAAAGTTTGCAAATTAGTTTTTTGTGGCTTGACAACAATGATGGAAGCTTATGCAACAATATAAAACATCTCTTCAATATTTCTTCAATTCTTCTTCAGCTTGTAATTTGGACATACACAAAGAGGAAAAAATATTTTTTTTGTATGGGGGTTTTCCCTAGTCAAACCCCCAATTTGGTAATTAAGCCTTGATAAAAAGATAATGAAAAAGGAGAAGGAAATGATGAATGAACACTTTCTACAACTCACAACCCTTCAATGGATTTCTTGAAGGACTTAATTCAAACATATCTCTTCAAAGTAATTGTATCTTTCTTTACTTTATTCATTTGGATACTTGAAATTCTTGGATTTCTTAGGATCAGTGTTTCATATTATCCTTCATGAGATGGAAAGAACATACATATACTTGAACATGATGTTAGGATCTTAAATTTTTGCAAATGATTGATAAATCCACTCTTGAATATTCTTGAAAATAATATTTTCTCATAGGATTTCTCCCATAAAGTGTGTTATTTTTCAAATGATAAAAAGACTATGTATTAATAGGTGTTCATCTAATTTCCCAAAAATTAGATTCTAAAAAATGACAATTGCAAATTGAATTTGAATCATTAAAATACCATGAAAAACATATTTTAAAATAGGCCTAGGAACATAAAGGGGACCTATTCACCCATGGGCAAATGGGTCTTGGAATATAAGTCTAGGAAAGACATATTCTATGATGATTTAATTATTAAATGTGTATTAAATGTTAGTTCTCATTTCAGAAAATAAGAAAATAAAGATTTGGAATGTATAATTTAGAAAATTAGAAGATTAATTAAGTCTAATAAATTAAAGTGCCAAAACATAGTGTGAAATTGTAAAGGTATATAGTTTTCTACACTAAAAATAATAGTTGTGTTGCTGGAAAAGGTGATCTAGGGTCTAAATCACACTTTCTCCTACATATTGGAAAGGGACCAAAAATGATTACAAACATCCACTTGGATACTAACCTCTATGGAAGATTCATAATGGTGGATTAGGGTTTTGGTTTTTTTCTTGGAGTTGTGGCCCGGTTGATTATGAATTAACTTGATTTGATGATGTAAATATCTTCCTAGGTTAATTATGCAATTACAAAAAACCATTATGATTTTAGGAAAGTAGGAAAAAATATAAAAAATAAGTTTGAGAACAATAGAGTGGAGAGATAGAGGAACCTAACATATGACTTTGAACTCAAAATGGTTGGATAGGGGCACTAACACCCTAGACCTAGAAATGCAAACCTTTAAAATCAGAATTCAAATCTCACATAGCCACTTTCAACAAGTTCTTCCTTTCTCTACTAAGTGTCAAAACATTGTCTGTCAATAATTAATTCTACTTCCCCTAATTTGTTGGCATTTGAATCATGACTGCTTAATTAAAAAATTAGGTCTTCAATCCTTTCCAAAATCAACTTTAGATCTGTCACCTAGACAAAAGAGAGGAGAGGAAGGGTTTTTTCATATAGTGGCTTGCCTAAGTAAAACTTTACTCTAGTATTTCTACCTCCACAATGTCTATGATGATGTAAAAGAGTGCTTTCCCTAGGTCAGGCAAAGGAAAATGGATAAACTAATGATAAATCGACAAGTGCTAAACTTACCACTTAGATTTGTATTCCTTGATAGAATTAAGTCATCATAATCATCAAGTTCAAGGAGAATCGAATGCTTGATTTGAAGTCATGCAATTGTTAGTGATGATAAAATAAATGGAAATGAGACGTGAATAAAATCACATGAAAAATTGAAGCATTTATAACATGATACTTGACTCATAATAAGTATTTTAATCTACTATAGTTCTACTCTTGACTAATTTTTAGGATGCTCAATTGTCACTTAAAAATTATAGCACATCAAATGGTGAAAAATAATTGTATTTTTATGAATTTATTTAATTCCTTGTAAACTTAATTATTGACAATTGCAACATGAATTCAAATTTCTAAATTTTAAAATGTTGACAATGACATATTTAAACTGGGACTAAATTAGGATGGATAGGGGCACTAATGTCTTATTCTAGACCTATTTTGGGTATTTAAGTGTCAATAAATAAAAATTAATTTATATACTCAATTTAACTCTAATTTTTTAAATATGGTCATAAAATAGGAAAATTAAGACCAAAATTGTGTCCAAGAACATAGGGGGAGCTAAACCTATTGTGGATTTTTCAAGTGTGGCAATTTAAAATGATAAAATTAGCCCCCACTTTAGTGAGAGGGTGAAATTACTCTCATTCTCACACTAAAGTAAGCATAATCCAAGAGGTTTTCATTTGCACAAACATTGAGGAGATAGGAAAACATCAAATCTAGGAGATATGCTAGACCCTAGGCACAATATCCTCAAGCATAAAAATTTAAAGACAAAGGAATGCACACACAAGAGGTGGAATGTAACATTAAAAACATAAAGCATACACAACAAAGATAAAATTATAATATGAGACATATATGAAAACACAAAAATAATACAAATAAAATACAAACATGTAAAGTGGGTATAAAAATCATGGACTAGAAAGAACCTCAATATTCTTATTAGGATCCATACCCAAGGAATTCATGAATTAGAAGCTAATCAAGTGTGATATTTTTTTGTTGAACAATGAAAAAAAGCATCATAGGCTATTAAAGTCCCATATTCACTCAATGAATTTGATAAGAATCAACAAAAGCTACTAAAGTTTCGTTGTGCATGTTTTCCACAACCGCCCTATTGAAGGCAGGGACCCCCCTCTTTTGCTCCTGATGGGTCATTTTCACTCTCGGTGGGATGTTTTTCCCTCGTTGAATTTTACGCACCCCTGTTTCCAAGCCCAAGTTGGTCATGTGCCTTAAAACAGTCAATTTTCCACAAGCCAAAATCACCTAGTTGGGTTTCACTAAGTCATTTTCCCTTGCAGGCCAGTTCCTGTGGGCTTTCATTTTTCTTTTCGCCTGACATCCATTGGTCTTTGTGGACCCGCATTCGTGGCTCTCCTCTTGTCATCTATCATTCCATTCCACCATTGGTTGACCTCCATTGGCCTTCTCCATCTTTTTGAAAACTTCTATAATTTCCCTCAAAATTAAAGTGCAACTATAACCTATGCCAAAGACAAGCAAAATATTGAAGTAATGTGTATGCTCAAGTACTCAAAAGATCTCAAGCATGTTGTGTGTGTTCAAAACGACTTGAAAAAGGGCCTTTTAAAGAATTCCAAATTGAGAATGGATGCCCAGGATTAAAGTTGGTGAAGCCCTAAGATCAAAGGCCAAGAATCAATGTCATAAGGAGGATTAAGGTTAGGGCAACATTAGGTCAAAGTTAGGGCAAGCCTTGAAATGAAGGGTTGAGATTTAATTGGAGATAATCAAATCAATGGTAGAGAAAAATAGGTAGCTGGAATAATATAAATTATTTAATTTATGGAGGAATGTTGACTTATAAATTAAATAATGGTTTAATTCATAAATGGGAATGAGACAAAAGACAATATTTATAATTATTTTAATTATTTATTTGGTGGGATGGAAAGTGGGCTAAATAAATAAGTTTATTTGATTCAAGGATAAATGATAATCTTATGGAGGAAATAAGGATTCACCAGTGACGCATTTAAATAAATAAACGTAATTTATTTATTTAAATAATCATGGAGGAATCGACATGTCTAGATAATTCAATTATGTGAGGGAGAAGCGTGGTCATCATAGAAAAATATGGTTTGCAAGTTGAGGCCATTTTTATGTGTCTACAGCACACCCAGGTGATTCACCCACATTCATTTGTTTACTACAAGACTTGATGATACCATGGTTGTTGCTCACCAGCTGTGTCCAAACATTATGCTTGCTTCTAACCTCCACGTATCTCTACCTAAGCGTAATATTGGGATGATCACGTAGTTTTGGGACAATGACAATTATTGAAGAATGATGTCATGCATTAGAGCCTTACACTTTATAAAGGTTGATATTTGAAACAGGCACCATCGCTTGTCTCCTGTGCAGGACCCAACATGCAGACCTTCGCCTATATCCCATCGTCCTTCAAACAGCCTCCACCAAATGACTGCTCATGGGTTGCATCCTACATATTTGTCCTCGTGGACGTTCTCAATTCGGATTTTTTAACTTATCTTGCCATTTTAGGTAGTAAATTCCTCACACCCCTATTGGCAACATTTTAATAGTGATCCCAAACAAACTTTTGCATAATGTTGGTAAATGGGAGGATAGAGCAATGAAGAGGCCTTCCTGTGATTAAGGCTCCTTAGCATCTTTTGGCATAGTGATCGACTAGTAGTAACAATAGACCCCTTTGAATCCAAGGCCACCACCTAGTCCATTGTTCAAATGGCCTGTGCATGCGGTTGCCCCACACTCCATTACCTGACAACAATCTCTCATGTGGGATCTGACACTGGCCATGTCATCTTTCTCTCCACCATTACTAATGGTGTTCCCTTTCCATCTTCCCACCTCCTTCTTCCCACATTCATCCTATCACACGATGTTTCTCTTGTGACCACCACATCATCTTTTCTTCACTCCTAAGGAAAAATTCACATCTCATTAGTGGTGGCCAATTCTACCACGGGCTATTCATCAACATTCAAATATATAAATGGAACCATAGACAAATGGATAGCTTACAAAGTATGGGGCTTGGAAAATTTGGTCCCTCTATCATTAGTGTGCGGAAATGTCTAGTGAATCCCCTCTAATTAAGTTCAAGCACACAACTTCTCCTCAATCTATTGCATTTAGAGGAAATTCACATTCACATTTGAAAGGTTGCCATGCTCTATGAAAGGTCTTAATAAGGTTCACTAAGATTAAGCTTACCATAAAAGAATGACAAGGTGGAGCCATCGCAACAGTTAATAAATATTAATATTATGCATGACATGGATGAATTCAGCAATGAAGGAGTGTACATTTCTTTCTTGATTTAACTAATGGCTATGGTAACTGCTTGTTTCTTTGTCATTGGCACAACATCATCCTTTCACCCACAAACTCCCCAATGAAAATTTCTAACATGGGCTTTGCATTCATAAGGGATTTCTTTCTTGGTGCCTTCATTTATGGCTCCTCACTTATGCTCACACGCAAACTTCATCCTTGTGGGGTCTGCCTTGCTCATAGCCAGTTCGACTTTCATATGGCTACCTCCCACTTCCGACGTCTAGTGCTCAACATTCTCTCAGGATTAGGCCATGCTCAGGGTAAAGGGAGGAGGGTGCTTGAACATCATTGCAGGACACTCAAAGACTAGTGGGAGCACAAATAGAACATGCTAATATCAATATGACAATCACCATGGGGGGTATTCGCAAATATCTAATAGAAATGAATAGTCTCAGAATTGTGAAAAGGACATAGCACTCTTAAATTCTCGAGACTGTTGTTTAATGTGTTAGCTAAAATGCTCCCCAACAAACATTTGACATTTTAATTCCAGCCACCCTATTATTGCACCACCTTTGAAATGTAAGGATCAACAATTCACAAACAATGTTCAGACTATGGGCTCTGAAATAAATCAACACTAGATGTGGAGAAGAGGTAAGAAGGAAGGAGCTCATCAAAATGAATATAGACATATTAAGAATGACTTAACTCACGACGTCATACTTGTCAACAACCAAGGATATTCATAAGAAATAAGTGAAACTCACACAAGACTTAGTTTGAGGATGGGTATAGGAAGATGCGGTGCCTGATTAAAGGATCAGATATTCCATGTATGTCGAGCTTGACTGATTGAAGTTTGCAGAGGTGAGGGTGATGGTCATTGTTGCTTGAATGTTCATTTGTTGGAATAATGATTGAATGGCTACCCACCCAATCCATCTTGGAGGCTCCCGCATACTCCCATGGGACTTGGGATTAGATGTCTCTAGCAGTGAGGGGGAAGGCTTCATCACTTCAATTCTAGGACTCACTCCTAAAGGTGTCATGCATAATATTAGATTGACTTTGCAACCTAGGATTCCTAGGACCGCTCCCTCTTGGCACCAGATTTATTAATAAGAATGGAATCTTTCACTATGGGTTCCGTAGTTTTCTTGGTCGTCATTTGAATGAGCTTGGGATGACTTCCACAAAAAAAACTTCCACTATGTGGAGTCTGCCACCTTCAATGCCATTCAAGCTTCCCTCTATGAGCCAACACCTACAAGATCTATCCCCTAGCAGTGCATGACCCTTCTTCTTCCACAAATTTCAAAGAGAACCACACATTAACTAGAGGACTAAAGAGGGGGGGAAGCTGATGCCATTCTATTTCCTTGGGATGCCTATTGGTTCAAAATTGATTGAAGTATATTCAGCGGAGGATATCATGAGAAGGTGGTCGGATGATGCATCAAGTTGACAGACGGTCATTTGAGACATAGTAGTATGAAAGAAGATAGTAGTTGGAAGGAGATCAAGTTGAAATGGCTTCATGAGTCAGTTACTTGGTCTTCTTGAGATCCTATTTCATTTTTTATTCATATATAACTTGGTAGGAGTCGAGCATTACTAAAAGGAATTATTCAATTGATCATGTCGTTCCTAGCTCCTTCAAGTTACCTGACGATGGTAATATAAGGAAGAAACTGTTGGTACTGGAGGATGGGATTTAAACAATCCAAGATCCAAGATTTTGCAACTACTTTGAACTAAGAAAAATAATAAGATGATTTATGAAACATAGGTAGACACTCGAGTATGGGAAAAAATGGAGGATGGCGTGTGAGGATTCTTAAATCCTACAAAAGGAAGATTGAGTGACTAAGGGAAAGGGGATGCTTCTCATTTAAACATTGGTCCCTATGAGCTACCAACACAATATCATGTACCTCTTTGTGGGCCTTAACAGGTGGGGTGCCAAGATTACTTCACTATTTCAAAACAACAACCATCTCTTTAGGTGTTCACAATTGGGGACTTCGCAGGTCTCTCAGTCACCGCTATGATATTTTCCTTCGATAGCCTTCAGTCATGCAGAAACCACCATTCCCCTCACTACTTTAGCTTGTAGATGTTTGCCTTGTTAAGGCCACTACTGTCTAAACCATTCACGACGACATTTTCTTCCCTTCCTCTCACACATTGTGACCCAAAAAGCACAATCAAGATGAAAGACAGAGGACTTACAATTTTAAATATCATTTGTAGACCACTTGAGATTGTTATTTAGGAGGCAAAGACAAGAAGAGGGTGTGATGGCTTGGAAACAAGGTTCATTGGTGCGAAATTTAGAAATTGATGGAGCAAAGCCTTCTCAATGAGATGCACTAGTATTATAAGCTCCATTAAGCAATCATTAGCAACCCCAATCCCAGATTGGGGAAATATTTGAGGTTATAGATATAATCCCACACACACTAAGGTTTGACAGATAAATGAGGTTCAACAATTACAATATTCTGGACAATGAACCTCTCATTAATTTAAGATTAAAATGGGGATTTGAGACTTCATATGGGCCTGCCACAATTGGGAATGCCTCCATTTGGAATCCAACATAGGTGAAGAAATTCCCTCAATAGTGCAAGTAATGGAGTTAAAAGGAAGGACCATTATTCCATCAAAACAAATGCTAAAATTTGAGGGAGATCATTATGTTCTGTTAATATGTGTATAATGAGTTATAAGAACCAAGTGAAATTAAGTGGGAATGATTCTAATCATAATTAAGCAACCATTTGGATTAAGTGTTATATGGTCACACAGGTACTATATGGTCATATTCAAATTTTATATCATTATTTGCATGATCTTAATTTAATCTACTATTGTATGCAAGATGAAGATCATCGAAGGAGCTTGTAACAAGAGGAGCATGCACATGATGGGCCTGTCCATGAGCCCGCTTCTGTGTGACCATCTATGAGAATGTACCAAGGCTGATGAGGATTGCCAATGGAGGGATGTTTACACAAAAGACAATTAATTCGTCAAATAGACTGTCAAGTAGGTGGTTGTATGATGAAGTTGGTGTCAAGGGGAATCAAATGGTTGTTTACTGAAAGTCTAAGAAAGAAGAGAGCAATATTTCTTTTCATTAAATGATTGTGATCCATCAAGACTTGTTCCATAGGATCAGGGGGGCAGCTAATCCATTTCACAGTAATACAAATCAATGATGAAGCTCATTTGATTAGCCAAAGAATGATGCAAACCCGTCAAACAGAAGGTGGCCTTCAAACGGTCTCAGCTACAATAAAAGTGAAATCAACTACAAGACAAAAGTGCTACAATGACAGGGCACTACAGGAAAAAGTAGGGATAAGACAAAACATGTATTTAAATTGCCATATAATGGGGGGTAGGTGAAACCCTAAGTTGTATCAAATCTGAACCACACAATGCAAATTAATCCTAGCCATTCATTTGGGTTTTGGAAGACTATAAACAAGGGCTTTCCCCTCATTTGTAAATGGTTGGAGAGCTAGTGTAAAGGCATTCTACAACAATAGAGAGCTACATTGCATGATTTATGGGTGTTTCTCTTGAGTTTGTTCATTATGCATGCATGGTTCTACTTCCCTATTAGTTTTAGTGTGTAGTTTCTTGAATGGCTATTATAATGGTATTGTTGTTATAGTATTTGATGAGCTTTCATCCCATACTTTTGGCACTTGTTAATGAAAAGCTACTGTGCAAAGTTCTCCTGGGATTCTTTAGTTAATTTTTGTAACTTTGCTCATTTTCATGCTCATGATGTGCATGTGAAATCTAAAAATCAGTAGACCTTAGGAGATTGCACTAGTTTTGTGTAACTGTAGGTTTGTCTTGGCCAAAAAAAGCTTAGTTTGGGAAGTCTTTCTACTATAGCAGCCTCCATTGTTACTGTTCATTCATAGTTTAGGATTAAAAAAACTTTTTTAACCCTTCTTATTTTTCTATTTCTTTTGAACCTTGGTTAGAGTAGGATATCAAGCATCACCACAATACCAAATCTGATGAACATGGTGAGTTTCAACTTGTTTTTTTGAGTGATCAGCCACTGTTCATTCACTTACAACACTTTGAAACTGCATTTGTGGACCCAACTTCCCATGTTTTGTAACTCATACGTAAGACTTCCCTTTGTTACCAGCAAAACACATCAACCAACTAAGATATTCCAAGCTTGTCAAGGCCTGACACCTAAGAGACCTTGGGGTAGTGATTTGTAACTCATTTGCAGATTTCTACCTTTCAAGAGAGGTAGTGCATTCATTTCTTTCCTGTGTTGAGAAGATGTAAAAACACCCATCAATAGAACTGGCTCTAGAAGGAGGGAATGGCTACAAAGCTAAAGATTGGAAGTTTGAAATAACACCTTCAAGTAGAAATCTAAGATATGGAGATCTCTTTATATGTTGAAATTTTAAATCAGAAAATTTTGAAGGAAAACAAGAATTGAGTTGAGAAGGAACAACATTTGCAAATTTACATCACTTAGCTAGATATAGATTTGAATAGAAGATTGAGGGGACACTTACAACAATTTTTTGTTGGTAGATGAATGTAGGATCCATTGTACTCATGGACATAATTGAAAGATTCTTGCAAGGAGAAATTCCCTTTTGGGAAATATATCAGCCCTGGTTCTTGTGGATCCAGGAGAGGAATTCACTAACATGGTAGCCAAGGCATTCAAAGAGTTGATCAAAGAACACTTGAACAACAAGGATGGATTAAGATTGGAGGAAGTGTTGATGTCTAGTTGGTGCAGATTTCACAATGCACCTCATTCAAAAGTTACCTGTCCATCATGTGTAGATATCATTTCTCAAGGTAGGAGTTGTTTGGGAAAGTCTGAGAAGCCAAATTTAAATGGAAAAGAGTCATACCATGAGGTGGGGAGGTTGTCAACATTTGGAGGACAACACATTCAAATTGAACTGAGAAATTTGACACAAGTTAGTGCTGGGATAGTAGACACTGAGGCTAAAAGTTTAGTTAGAGAGGAATTAGAAGGCCTTTTCTCCATAGGCAAAGAGCGACCCTCCACTCAAGGAGAAGAACCATTGGTAGTTGAGGATGGATCAAAAAATTCTGTAACAGTGTATGTTGGGACAACCAATGAAGATGTTGAAAATTAGAAAGAGGAAGAGGTTGACAACTTTGGAGTAGCTGAAAATGATGATGAGAGTATAAATGAAATCAGATTAGAAGACCTCTCCTTCATGAATGATAGTGATCAAGCATCCAAAGATGAGAATTTGGAGAAGTGGGGACAACCTCATACCATGGCTATTTACTATCAAACCCCCTTCCAGAGTGATGATGAAGACACGATGATGGAAAGATATAATGAGCTAGTGTTAAGGCTGGCAAGGGATTGGTCTAAGTTGAGACACCAAGTGGATTCGGAGGTGCTACTGCTACTAAATTGGTGTAGACTCGATGATGCATCACACTCTAAGTTCACATGTGAGCTATTACAAGAGGTTGTCAAACAAGTTAGAGAACAAAGTGCTCGGCCTCCTCTACTTGGTACCTGGATCAAAGTAGAAGACCAAGAGCCTGAACCGAGTGATAATTCAGCTAAAGGAAGTCTTTAAGAAGGTGTTTGGAGACCAACAAAAAAAGGACAACAACAACATTCTAAGCCTCTAAATGATGAAGCAAAATATATGGGAGTGTTTTTCATTGATTATCAAGAACCTTTTTCTCTTGAAGAGCATCTATACACCATGGATGATAGGCTTCATGGGGAGTCCTTAGAGAGAAATCACATAGTAAATCTTGGTCCCATTGATGACTTATTTCCATTGGGAGTTGTATTGCAGAGGTACTCCAACATTGAAGAGGAAGCCATAAAAACACCCCCACCTTTGTCTTCTTCTTTTTGTATTTCATGTATCTCATCATGAGATTCACTTGTCTCCTCTTGCTCATTATCGCTATAAATGGAGGAGTTCTTCTCCCATTTTGGAAACTCTAGTTCTTCACTATGTGGAGGTTCAGGTAGTAGTCTTTCATCACCCCCATCTAAACACCATAGATGATAGGCTTCATGGGGAGTCCTTAGAGAGAAATCACATAGTAAATCTTGGTCCCATTGATGACTTATTTCCATTGGGAGTTGTATTGCAGAGGTACTCCAACATTGAAGAGGTACTCCAACATTGAATGAACTGAGTGATAACTCAGCTAAAGGAAGTCTTTAAGAAGGTGTTTGGAGACCAACAAAAAAAGGACAACAACAATATTTTGAGCCTCTAAATGATGATATACTCCAACAGTGAAGAGCAATACATCTTAGAAGATGGGGGTGATGAAGGCCTACTACCTGAACCTCCACATAGTGAAGAACTAGAGTTTCCAAAATGGGAGAAGAACTCCTCCATTTATAGTGATAATGAGCAAGAGGAGACAAGTGAATCTCATGATGAGATACAGCTCACACTCTGAGTTCACATGTATGTTGGGACAACCAATGAAGATGTTGAAAATTAGAAAGAGGAAGAGGTTGACAACTTTGGAGTAGCTGAAAATGATGATGAGAGTATAAATGAAATTAGATTAGAAGACCTCTCCTTCATGAATGATAGTGATCAAGCATCCAAAGATGAGAATTTGGAGAAGTGGGGACAACCTCATACCATGGCTATTTACTATCAAACCCCCTTCCAGAGTGATGATGAAGACCCGATGATGGAAAGATATAATGAGCTAGTGTTAAAGCTGGCAAGGGATTGGTCTAAGTTGAGACACCAAGTGGATTTGGAGGTGCTACTACTACTAAATTGGTGCAGACTCGATGATGCATCACACTTTGAGTTCACATGTGAGCTATTCCAAGAGGTTGTCAAACAAGTTAGAGAACAAAGTGCTCGGCCTCCTCTACTTGGTACCCGGATCAAAGTAGAAGACCAAGAGCCTGAACCGAGTGATAACTCAGCTAAAGGAAGTCTTTAAGAAGGTGTTTGGAGACCATCAAAAAAAGGACAACAACAACATTCTGAGCCTCTAAATGATGAAGCAAAATATATGGGAGTGTTTTCCATTGATTTTCAAGAACCTTTTTCTCTTAAAGAGCATCTATACACCATGGATGATAGGCTTCATGGGGAGTCCTTAGAGAGAAATCACATAGTAAATCTTGGTCCCATTGATGACTTATTTCCATTGGGAGTTGTATTGTAGAGGTACTCCAACATTGAAGAGGAATACATCTTAGAAGATGGGGGTGATGAAGGCCTACTACCTGAACCTCCACATAGTGAAGAACTAGAGTTTCCAAAATGGGAGAAGAACTCCTCCATTTATAGCGATAATGAGCAAGAGGAGACAAGTGAATCTCATGATGAGATACATGAAATACAAAAAGAAGAAAACAAAGGTGGGGGTGTTTTGATGGCTGCCAACAAGCATGACCCATTGGGACAACTACAAGATGCAACTAAGATTCATGCTCCATTGATCATTGATGATCCTCCACATTTAGGGGGCTACAATAGGAAATATTTGTGCATGTCATTGTCCCATGACATTGAACATCATAAAAATAAGGTCAACACCTAGGATAGGAGATGGGACAACACATTTCCTTTTGAAGATAGCAATCAAGTTGAGGTCTGGGCTACGAAAGGAAAACATGATGAAGTGTTTCTCCTTGAAGAACAGTCGATGGAGGCTACAACTTCCACACAAAATTTGGGAGAGGTTTTTGCTGCCCTGTCCTCCTAGCCCTTTTCAAGCCCAAGATTAGAAATGATGCACAATCCAGTGCCTCCACCCTATTGTGCAGTTTTCGCACACATGCCCTGCTGAAAGCAGGGACCCTCTTTCGTTTTGGGTTTGGTTTCTTAGCCCTTTCATTTTGAGGTTTTTTCTTATTTTGGCATGTGCTTAAAGTTTATTTTCATGGCCTTAGTGATTTCCCCTAAGTTATTTATTAAAGATCTTTAATTTTGAGCCAAGTTCAGATTTTCGCCCTGGTTCGGGACTTTCCTCCTTGGACGAATTTTCTCGGATTCTGCTCAGACTCCAACTATGCACTAAGATTCAGAGATTTTTGGTCTTCGTAGAATTCCGCGTGGGTCGGATTTTTCTGGATTTTGTCCTATGGTTGGGTTCCCAATTTTTTCCTTGGCTATCTTGTCAGCTGCATTAATTTCTTCATACAAGCTTTGAGTGAGGTATTTAATGGATTTTCAAAGTCTCTTTTGCCATTATGCATATTGTTGCTATTGATTGAGCTGTGGCATTTGTTCTTGAGGAGTGTTTGATCTAATTTGAGGCCCTTTGAGTTTACGAATCATGGATTTAAGTGGTGATTGCTAGTGTTCTTGCACCTATTCTTTGCGGACACCTTTGGGCTCGCATTTACTATTTCTAAGATCGACTCCCGCATCACAATGGTATGTTTTTGACTGCCCTGCTTTTGATTGGTGACTGTGGATAGAACTTTGATGTTATAGGAGCTTGTAGGGTTTGAATTCTTCATCATTTAAGCATTTTCATGGCTAGGGTTGCGTAGCAGTGTTTGGTTTATGGCATCCCAAGTAATTTTTGAGTTGGTTTGTCCATTCACATTTTAGTGAACTTGCTTGAGAGTTGTTGATAAACCCTAGTAGTGACTTAGCAGTGGAAACGTTTAAATTTTGAGCTCACCTGCACGTTAATGGTGGATGTATAGGGTTTGAAACCTAGGGCATTGCCATCTATCTTTAGTATGCTCTCAATTTGGCTTAGAGTGATAGAAGAACCCATAGGAGGCCCATATTGAATTTACCCAAGCTTAAACCTTTGAGATTCATGATCAATCTGGTGTTCGAGAAAAATCATGTTTTTGGTGTCGCAGTTCGGGTTTTGTAATCATGTTTTGGGTGTCATAGTTCGGGTTTTGTTCTTAGTCCAGGATTTTCCATTCCCTCAAGATAATCTGTCTCTGATTTATTTTCCCGACTTCCTTTACTTTTCTGGGATCCGTCTGCTTTCAGAGTTTCAACTTTTTCACAGATTTCTGTTGAGTCAGGATTTTTCTGAGGTCCGGTTTCTGTCAGATTTTCTGAAGTCTACAATCTAGCTCATTCTTTGTGCAAATCCGTCTTTGGCAGATTTTCCCGAAATCTAATGAAATGTAAGGAATATGGAATAGCATGATGTGTTAGTGTTTTTTAATGCATTTTATGATTAACACGTGTTATCTTCTGACCTCCTATGTGGTTTATTGATTTGTAATGATTGGATTTTAATTGTATGTAGGCGTTTCTTGGTTATTCCATTGGAATCTGATCAGTCTAGAATTTCTCAAAATTCCTCTCTGGCTCAGATTCCCTGGGTGGTCCTGATACTCAAAATTTATTATGATCACTTTTCATAAGATTTGATGACACTGTGATTACTTGAGATTCATTCTAACAGTGTCTTGATGAATTAACCTTGCTTTCCTGTGGTCTTTAGTATGTTTTCTTTGTGAATGCAGGCTGAATCTAGCAAGGTAGCGGAAGGATCTTCAATGACCAAGGTAGAAAAGATTAAAATGGACATTAAGAGCAAGGTCCCTGAGAGCAAAATTACATCAATCTGGTCAGATGTTACTGATACTAATGTTGGGCTATGGGACTATGAGGAATTTAAGGAAAGAATGGCGGTCAAGGATCTTCCTTTGGTGGTGAGGAGAATGAAAGAGTTAGGTCTATCACATGTAGCTGGTTTCCCTTCATCAGTTCAGTGCTATGAGTTGGTCCTTGAATGTGCCAGACATTATGACGAGGATACACGGAGAATTATTGGCCCTCAAGGGAGAGTAGTAGCAAATCTCAACCCCATTTCTATTGCTCAAGTTTTTTACTTGCCAGACATATCTCATTTGGTGGCATTCAACTTGGAGTCAGCCAAGGATTTCTATGAAGAACAAACTATCAAATCTCAACAACTCATCAATTCCTGGCTAGAGAATCCTAAGTCTCATTACTCCAAGTTGCCCAAGCAGCTATTCAAAGCAAAATTCAAGGAGTACTATGATGCCATCACATTGCTCAGCAGGGTGGTTGGATTGAGAAGTGTTGGAGTGTTTGAGAATTGGATGTGTCACATCATTGTAATGATGGAGTGGGAACTGATTGAATATCACTGGGCAAGGTTGATTAGTAGGATAATCCATGAGCAGTTGTCCAATGTATTGCACACCAAAACTTTCACGATGACTTCATATTTGGTCTATGCACTTGCGAGGTTCATCCCCTATAAAGGATTAAGCACAAGGGGGATTTTTGGACAAGATATCATTTATTAGGTTTTTCCTCAGTTGTATTTGGGAAGCTCAGATTATAGGAGGGTGAATGATGCATTCACCATGCATATCACTAGAATGCTTCAGGGAGTAGAGCATACAAGGATTTCAGATCAAGCCAAAGAGCTCATCAAGAAATATGGGGCTTGGTTTATTCAATTCCCAACTTTCTCATATATCTGGGTTGATGTTTGTCAAAGGGCTCCATATAGGCTTCCAAGATATCCCACTGATCACATTATACTCTTGGAAGTAACTAGGTAAATTTGTGACTTTGATGCCATTTTCAAAAGAGATAAGCATAAGATTGGATTTGGTGGAGATTTCCCTTTGAGGATTGGCATTGGGGAAGCTTGTCCTTCCATTATCTCTGCCCATGCTTCAGAAGAAGAAATGAGTACCCTTGGCCTATCTTTCCATTCCAAGAGGTCCAGATTTGATATTACAGGAGAAGCTCAAAAGAAGGCTAGTAGAGAATATAGCCATAAGGTCGATCTAGAGGACTACTGGGCCAATTGTAGTGATGAATATGAGGTTAGTAAGAAGAAATTCTCCCAGCTCCTAGTGGAGGCAGTCCGTTTGTATAATGTAAAGGCAGTTCCCAATCAATTGGAGGATGATGGAAACTTAATACAAGATCATGCTTATGAGATAGTAAAGCATAGTCCAATTGGTGATGTTGATTGGCTGGAGGAAGAAAAGACAGAACTGAAACAGTTAAATGATTTGATTGTCAAATTTACTAGAATGTGGCTGAAGCACAAGTTGTGGGAGTTGGAGAATGATGGAGTGAAATGCACATATAGTCTGATGGGAGATTTATATCCTCACTCTACTTCTGAAGAGTCAACCAAGCAAGATCTAAAGGGAAAAGGTACGTTGGATTCTCCATTCAAGATTAAGATCAAAGGTGCCCAAGAGGAAGAAGTCTAAGAGACTGAAAAAATAGAGAAAGCCAAAGGCTAAGAAGAGGATAAGTACTAAAAATTATGAACAGAAAGAAATGGAAGAAAAGAATCCTGAGACTGATGCTCTAGTGCTTAAGAAAAGAAGGATTGTGAGATTGTCAGAGAAGGAAAGTACTAAGGAATGAGAAAAGATTGCCCTGCCTATGGTAGAAGAAGAAAGTTTAGGGGAGAAGGTGAAGGTGTATACAAGGAGGTCTAGAACTCCTTCACCAAAGGATAGTGTACCTAAAGCAAATATTCCTCCTGTCATTTCGCATGAGAAGCAACAGGATGATGTTCCTTCCATCCATGAAGCTCAGAGAAAACTAGGTGAGTCGAAAAACATAGAAGAACAACCAGATACTAAAGGGGAGGAGTTCAATGAAGGAGAACTTTACAATGCAGAGGCAGAAGTTGAAAGGGTAATACAATCTCCTTTAGTGGCCTATACGGATTCTCCTGTTAGAACCAAAGAGGTTGAATCTCCTCCAAGGGAGGAAGAGGTGGAGAAGGTCCCATCACCTGAGCATGAAGAGGAACACATAGAGGAGGAAAGGAGTAAGGATGAGACTCCTGAGAAGCAAAATTTGAGTAAAGAGGCACCAGAGGAACAACAGGAGGAGAAACAAAGACAAGTACAATTGGAGCCTATTGTTCCAGAGTGGCTTGATAGAGAAATAAAGAGAAAATAGATTGTGGTAGAAGATGCCCCACCGAATTGGGATGCTCTCCTAGCCAAGATTGGAAAAGATAAGGGTAAGAAGAAGGCTAGATTGATCTCAAGGATTTAAAGGGATGAAGCTCATAATAGAGTTGTTCATATTTCCACCCCTAATCCAGATAAGAATAGCGATGATGTGGTTGGAAAAGATTACAATGTTCAAACCTTCAATCTAGGGCCTACATCGGTTGAACAAGACATTGAAGATTATGAGGGTTCTAGTGCAGTTATCCTAGGCAGACCGAGGAAGGAAATAAAGACCAAGCAAGAGTTAAAAAAGGAAAATGAAAATCTTAGGAAATGCTTGGGAGACTTGATGAAGCCCTTGCAATCTATCAACCCTTCCTCTTCTGCTGCAAATCCTTTACCCCAAGAAACCATCACTGAGCTGGAAAAGATGAACGCTTCCATTGTTGCCACTGTGAATTGGCTGGAAGGGGTGCAAACCAAAGGTAATGAAGCTATCAAGGACATCCTATCGATAGGGAAGGACACTGCAAGGATGATGGATTGGTTGAAGTAGGTGCTAGCACAAGATAGGGAGGACACATACCTTTTGTTGCAAAAAACCAAGACTATTATATAATACACTAGGGATAGGTTGATAAGTGATGAAATCCTCCCTTCCTCTAGAGTTACTGAACCATGGGAGTGGTTTGAAGAATTGCAAATCAGGCAGAAGGTGTTGAAGAAGATCTACAAACAGAGGAGGAAGATTGATGATACCCTAACTGGTGTGTATGATGGCTCTATTTCCTTTTTTGAGATTATGATAGGAAGAAGGAAGATTGCTCCTAAATATTTGAGCCTGGAATAGCTAAGAATATGGTGGTAGGATGTTTATGTCCCAATTGATGGTGATTCTATTTCTGAGCACCAGTTGGATGATGTAGTTACCTACCTTGCGGTCATACATAAATACCTAACATATAGGGTGGATTGGGATAAGTCAGTCAAACAGTCAAGAGAAGAAATTGCATCAATTGAAAATTGACTTAGGGTTTTTCCTTTGCTTCTTGTGGCCAACTTGGATAGGGTACTTTTGAAAGTTCATGAAATGTTGGATCAGAATAGGGATAAAGGGGAAGGTAGTTAATGATTGGCTACATCAAGATTTGTGCTTCCCTATTATTTTTCCATGCATTGGTCCAAGCTACATTGGAGATCCCAGGCCGACCTGGATGGAGTTCGTGCATTTAATGCATATTTTATTATTTTGAATTTCTCTTGGCTGACTTGTTGTGCCTTGTTATTATTGTAAAATATTATCTAGGCCGACATGTTTGGGGGCTTCTATATATTTGGCATTTTGCCTCATTTGTAAGGGTTAAGAAGTTTTAGATATACACATAGAGAAATAGTTAGAAGTGAATTAAGTAGAGCAAGAGTTATCAAGTAGTTGATCTCAAGAAAATATTGTAACACAAAGCTAGAATTGTTGCTACAATGGATAATTTGATGCAAGTAATGACATTGTGATTTGGTGCCATACTTGTGTTTCTCCTTATCTTGCATGGTTCTTGTTATTCTATCTTTAGAATTGCTTTCAGGAAAATAGATGTTTAGAGTTATATTTGATTCAAAGATGTTCATGATTTGATATTTGAAGTGTTACAGCAATCCCTAGTCCATACTTTTCGCAACAAATTGATTGTTAGTTGCTTTGCAAAGTTATCCTAGACTTTATATTCATTGTGCTCAAGTTCGATTGTGAGGGTTTATTCAAATCAATTGCAATAGGGTTGTTTGAATGAATGTTCATGATTTGAAAATCTTAACACCTTAGAAGATTGCACTGTTTCTATAAGATTGCAGATTTATCTGGGTTAAGTAGAAATTAGTTTTGAGGGATTGGTCCATTTCGAGTGTTGGTCATTTGCATTGTTAATCTTAGGTTTAATATTAAGTTTAGAAATCTCTTTGAACCCTTATCTTTTGTTATTTCTTTGATTATTGGGTTAAATTTAGGATTGAAGTATCATCATATTGTTAGATCTGATAAATTGAGATTTAGTAGTTTGCTTGTAGTAAGGTCCCATTGTGATTACCAACATTTTCACATTTATCACTCAGTTGTTTATGCATTGTCAAGACCTGACATTAGAGACCTTGGGGTTATCTCTTGAGGCTTGCTGATAGAGATTTACCTTTCAAGAGAGATAGGATATTATATTCTTTCTGAATTGTTGTTATGCAGAAAACATCATCAACACACCTGAGGCTATCGATGCAACAATCAATAATGCAGTGTTCGCTCTCGACTGTCAAACATTGCCACCTCCATATGACGAAACTAACCTTATTAATTTTCATAGCTGCATTTATGATGCAAAAGGGATGGGACTTTAGGAAAAACACAAAGATTACAAGGATTTCAATGAAGCACTCTTAAACTCTGTCCTAGGCACCCTTATGGAGATAAGCCTCAATAAGTCACTTGTGACTCAAAACCTTCTCTTATGGACCCAAACCCTAGGAATGTTCTTGAGGGACACAATTACACTTTTCTTGAATTACTACAAAGCCCCAAACCTCTATCTTATATGCAAACCCAATTTTCCACCTTAACTAGGCTTCTAGCCCAACTAGGCCTCTAGCGATGGATTTTTGAACTTTCACTCAACTTCCCCAAATGACCCTCCAATCTAATGATTGATTCAGATGTGGTTTATGATACTAAGAAACATACCAAAAACTTGTTGGCACTTGTTTTAGATCAAACTCCCCAAAACCTATTGTTTTCTCAAATTTAATGCCTAATTAGCCCTCCTTTTCAAAGCAACCCCTCTCAAGTCTTATCCCCTAGCTAAGAGACTTTCAAAGTGTCTCAAAATGTTTCCAATCCAAGTATTTTCAATTTTTTAGGTTCCTATGACACCCTTGACACCCTCAAACACAAAACCCTCACTAAATTGCTCCAAAACTAAGGCCTCTTGAAAATTAGCTTTCCCACAACTTCCAGAACCTTCTCTTTAACTTTTCACCATTAGATCAACACATGCAAACACCTTCAACTCAAAATATACCCCTTATTAAGGCAGATCTCCTACTGCTATACCTTAGACCCCACTTTCATGCTCTTTCCACTATCAAATTACGGTGTACACCCTATAATTCTTGTTTCCTGCACATTAGCTTGTTAGAAATGTATGATATATGTTAAATATGATCCATTTCACAAGTTACAGTCATAATCTCCCATGAAATGGATCATTTATTTCATGAAGACTCTCAAAATCAATACAAAAAATAGAACTTTCCTGTGGACAATCAATGTATTGTGCAAAGAAACTATTATTACTGCTTATCAAGACATGCAAGAGGTTATATATATGTAAAATCAAGTCCCTAGATCATCCAATGGAACATTTCATCAAAAGGAATCAGAGATTCATCAAGAAAACTCAAGAAAATGCAAAAAGATTGAAGTTTTTATTGATTTTATGTAGCAGTCCGTACAAATGCCTTCCCTAGCCTTATAGTCTCATTCCCCAACTATCCCAACTGATTGGGATTGAGTTTATTACATCATTATTGCTAAAACATCAAAAAACCTACTTACTTGCCTAAACACAACTAGCCGTTGGTTTTTCAAAATTTGAATTTCCAACTTGTATTTTACTGTTTTCTACTAACTAGAAACCTTCAAAACTATTACATCATTATTATTCAACCTTATTGACATGATTAAAACAAAAAAAACACCTATCTAGACTCTTAGGACACTATTTGTCAATTATAATGCATTTTGGTCCTAGGGTCCTTATCAGGACCCTTAGGACTTTTGATTCTTCTAATGTGTTCATCCATTCCAAAGGCCATTATAGGCTCCAAGATAGCATAATTGATGCTCTGAGGTGATTGATAGGTCTTCATGACCCCTGCCTTCTCCTAACTCTTCCAATGGCCTTTAAGGAGCTTGGGTTCCCCTGCACCATTTTCCCCAAGAAAGAAAAGTTTCTTGCCCCAAGAAGTGTCCAATTGGTTGCCACCACATTTCTCCTTGTTCCTATATGCTTGCACCTTCTAGTTACATAACATGAAATCACCTAAAGTCACCTTCTTCCTTCTCTGCCAATCTTCACTCATGTTAGACTCAAAATAGGGTTGTGTTTGTCCTCTTTGCCATCTAATTTTAGTCTGTCCTTGTGCCCTATTTCTACCTTCATTCCACTAACTCCTTTATGAAAGAACACCATCACTACTACCTACAACAATAGGGAATTCAATATCCCCAACCTTAATACTGTCCAAGTCCCATAGGTTCTGATCTTTAGGACTATGTGCCTCATATCTCTACTGCAACTTATCATTTCCCTTCCAACCAACATCTTCCCCTATCTTACCCTACTTATTCACCTATAAATGTTTCTCAAAACATATCATAAAACTTTCATTAGACTACTCCAAAGGCAAAGGCACCAACTTATATCTAATATCTCCTTTATGCACCAAATATGTATTATGGAATCCATCATGCACTATCCTCCTAGCATACTGCCATGGTCTCCCTAAGATGATATGACCACAAGTCATTGGAATGACATCACAAAGAACCCTGTCTTGATATGATGCAATTGAAAAATCCACATAAGCCCTCTTACAAATCTCTACATGTTGGATTTGAGTTACCCAAGTGGCCTTGTAGGGAGTAGGATGATCAAATGTGTCAATTCCTAACTTGGCTACCATATCAGTTGAAACTAAATTGCTATGTGACTCTAAATCTATGAGTAATCTGCATATTTTACCATGACTGAGACAATTTGTCTTGAAGATGTTTACCTTTGGTTCTTGATGTAGTCTTTCTCCTTTCTTGACCATAAGGAACTCACCATCCATGTCTTTGATTCTTCCTTCTTGTCCTCTTCTTCTTGCACCAAATTAGCTCTCCTATCTCTGCCCTTATCAGATTGTTCCCATTTAAGACACTTGAAGGAAGAATTCCCTGGTTCATTACAATTGAAACACCTACTTGTGAATGGGCCTCTACCTTGTCCAAATCTGCCTCCTCCTCTTTGATCTAAAAACACCTCTTTTCCCTTGTCATTGCTGCTCTTATCATGATTTCCTTGTCCTTGTTCTCTATTACCTCTGCCTCTGTTTGAACTACCTCCTCTTCCACCATTGCTTAACCTTTCTTGCTTCCTTTTCACTTTTTCTTCTGCTCTAATGGCCAACAGAAAGCATTCTCCTAATGTCCTTGCCATCTGTAAACCAATCTCATATTGTAAGTTATACCTGAAGCCATTGATATACTTGGCTACTTTCTCATCTTCTTCTTCATAACCTCCTCTGATACTAAGCTTGTGAAATTTCTCAGTATAGGACATCACATCCATGTCCTTTTGTCTTAAATTTTTCCTCATCCTCTTCACATGAATTGTGTAATCACCACATAAGCCCTTTTACAAATCTCTACATGTTGCATTTGAGTTACCCAAGTGGCCTTTTAGGGAGTAGGATGATCAAATGTGTCAATTCCTAACTTGGCTACCATATCAGTTGAAACTAAATTGCTATGTGACCCTGAATCTATGAGTAATCTACATATTTTACCATGACTGAGACAATTTGTCTTGAAGATGGTTACCTTTGGTTCTTGATGTATTCTTTCTCCTTGCTTGACCATAAGGAACTCACCATCAATTACATGGTCTTCCATCAATGTCTTTGATTCTTCCTTTTTGTCATCTTCTTCTTGCACCAAATCAACTCTCCTATTTTTTCCCTTATCGGATTGTTCCCATTTAGGACACTTGAAGGAAGGATGCCCTGGTTCATTACAATTGAAACACCTACCTGTGAATGGGCCTCTACCTTGTCCAAATCTTCCTCCTCCTCTAGGAGTGTATCATCCTCTTTGATCTGAAAACACCTCTTTGCCCTTGTCATTGCTGCCTTGTCCTTGTTCTCTATTACCTCTACCTCTATTTGAAATACCTTCTCTTCCACCATTGCTTGACCTTTCTTGCTTCCTTTTCACCTTTTCTTTTGCTCTAATGGCCAACTGAAAGCATTCTCCTAATTTCCTTGGCATCTGCAAACCAATCTCATCTTGTAAGCTATACCTCAAGCCATTGATATACTTGGCTACTTTCTCATCTTCTTCTTCATAACCTCATCTGATACTAAGCTTGTGAAATTGCTCAGTATAGGACATTACATCCATGTTCTTTTGTCTTAAATTTTGCCTCATCCTCTTGACATGAATTGTGTAATCAGATGGTAGGAATTGTTCCTTGACCAAACTCTTCATTCTTGCCCATGTAGAAACCTTTTCCAATCCCCTAGCCATCCTATCATTCTAAAAACTAGTCCACCATGTCAGTGTTGTACCTCTCAACTTGGTTTTGGCAAACTTAACCTTCCTCTCTTCATCCATCTCTTCAAACTAAAAATAGTTCTCTAAGGCATCAAGCCATCCTAATACCTCTTCACTATCCATCTTTCCTTGATAGATAGGAAAATATATGTGACTCTTTCCTCCATGACCTTGCACTGCTTTCAACAACCTTACTAACCTCCTTTCCTCATGGTCTTCTATCTCATCTGCTAGTTCTTGATTTACTCTCACATACTCTTCTTCTTCATCATTATCTTCTTGGTTTTCTTGTTCTTCTCTCCTCCTACTTCTCTCAAGGTTGTTTATCCTAGCTTGCATAGTCTCTCTCTCCCTTCTCCATTGCCTTTCTTCCCTTACTCTGGCTTGCTCTCTTGCTGCTTCTTGCTCTCTTCTTTCTCTCCTTTCCCTTTCCAAGGTTTCCCTCAACTCCTCTAACTCTCTTGCTAACTAATTTTTAGGTGCCATTGTTGATTCTTCAATCCATAAAGGACCTAATAACTGCTCTGATACCACTCTAATGCATATGTGATGGGACTTTAGGAAAAACACAAAGATTACAAGGATTTCAATGAAGCACTCTTAAACTCTGTCCTAGGCACCCTTATGGAGATAAGCCTCAATAAGTCACTTGTGACTCAAAACCTTCTCTTATGGACCCAAACCATAGGAATGTTCTTAAGGGACACAATTACACTTTTCTTGAATTACTACAAAGCCCCAAACCTCTATCTTATATGCAAACCCATTTTTCCACCTTAACTAGGCTTCTAGCCCAACTAGGCCTCTAGTGATGGATTTTTGAACTTTCACTCAACTTCCCCAAAGGACCCTCCAATATAATGATTGATTCAAATGTGGTTTATGATACTAAGCAACATACCAAAACCTTTTTGGCACTTGTTTTGGATCAGACTCCCCAAAACCTGTTGTTTTCTCAAATTTAAGGCCTAATTAGCCCTCTTTTTCAAAGCAACCCCTCTCAAATATTATCCCCTGACTAAGAGACTTTCAACAGTGTCTCCAAATATTTCCAATCCAAGGATTTTCAAGTTTTTAGGTGCCTATGACACCCTTGACACCCTCAAATAGAAAACCCTCACTAAATTGCTCCAAAACTAGGGCCTCTTGAAAATTAGCTTTCCCAACACTTCCAGAACCTTCTCTTTAACTTTTCACCATTAGATCAACACATGTAAACACTTTCAACTCAAAATAATACCCCTTATTAAGGCAGATCTCCTACTGCTATACCTTAGACCCCACTTTCATGTTGTTTCCACTGTCAAATTATGGTGTACACCCTATAATTCCTCTTTCCTACACATTGGCTTGTTAGAAATGTATGATACATGTTAAATATGATCCATTTCACAAGTTACAGTCACAATCTCCCATGAAATGGATCATTTATTTCATGAAGACTCTCAAAATCAATAAAAAAACAAAACTTTCCTGTGGACAGTCAATGTATTGTGCAAATAAGCTATTATTATTGCTTATCAAGATGTGCAAGAGGTTAAATACATGTAAAATCAAGTCCCTAGATCATCCAATGGAACATTTCATCAAAAGGAATCGGAGATTCATCAAGAAAATTCAAGAAAATGCAAAAAGATTGAAGTTTTTATTGATTTTCTGTAGTAGTCCGTACAATACTTGCAATATCAGTCAAGCCTCCGTACAAATGCCTTCCCTAGCCTTATAGTCTCATTACCCAACTTTCCCAACTGATTGGGATTGAGTTTATTACATCATTATTGCTAAAACATCAAGAAACCTACTTACTCGCATAAACACAACTAATCGTTGGTTTTTCAAATTTTGAATTTCCAACTTGCATTTTATTGTTTTCTACTAACTAGAAACCTTCAAAACTATTACATCATTATTATTCAACCTTATTGACATGATTAAAAAAAAAAAAAAACTTATCTAGACTCTTAGGACACTATTTTTCAATTATAATGCATTTTGGTCCTAGGGTCCTTATCAGGACCCTTAGGACTTTTGATTCTTCTAATGTGTTCATCCATTCCAAAGGCCATTATAGGCTCCAAGATAGCATAATTGATGCTCTGAGGTGATTGATAGGACTTCATGACCCTTTCCTTCTCCTGACTCTTCCAATGGCCTTTAAGGACCTTGGGTGCCCTTGCACCAATTTATCATTTTTATTATGGGAACAAGGGAAGGAAAACTTGCTTATGGATCAACCATGGGTTCAACGAATCACTTCAATTGCTGATTTTTCTTGAATATGTGATTAAATTTGAATGCTGCAATATTAAAATTTTCTTTTTTTTTAGTATAAGGATGAATCTGCATGGCTTAGGACCGTGACGATCACCCTTTTGCTTGCACATGCATTTTGAAACCCAATGCGAGTGAATGCCAATTTTCCTTTCTTGAACATAGTGCTTTATAAATACCTTTGTGCATGGTTTGTATTGGGTAGTATGGGTTTTGTGTACATACCTCAGGTTCATGTATATAGTCCTGCTTTCTTGCTTTTGTTTGGGTAGTTGGTTTGTTATAGGTTAGTTTGCTTTAGGGTGGTTTCTTTGTTTTTTTCTTTTGCTTTCCCGCTTTGGTTAGTTTAGGTGTTTTCTTTCGTTTGCTTCTATTTTTTTTCCATTTTGTTACCACTTTGTTGTTGCTTTGCTTTAGGTCCCTTTGCTTTTAGCTAGGCACGTTTATGCACACAATGACCATACTTATTGCCTAGGGTTGTTTTGTGTATTTCTTCATCAAACTCTAATCAATTTTTTAGATTGGATGGTGAGGGTATTCTATTACTGCAAAGTGATCTAGATGTCTGATTTGAAGAGGATAAGTTGTTTGTTTAATCTTTTCCTAATTTATGCTAAAATCTTACATCTTCTACATATCTTAAGAATCCAATGGTGGTTGTAGATCCATTGTGAAGTCAGGTTAAGTAAAAATCTAAAATTCTACTTCAGCGCCACTATGATTCTCAGCCCTAAGTGTGAGCTTCATTGCTCATAGGTTGAAATAAAAGAATTGAAAAGAGAAAAAAAAAACAAAAAACAAAAGAAACAAAAGAAAAACATTGAAAATCAAAGAAAAGAAATTCAACTTTTTAGGGGGATCCGAGAAACTCTATTGAGGCTATGGATTCCTAGCTGGCAGTAGAGCAATGTTTCAAAGAATCACAGTGACAACCTCATTGAGGCTATGGATGCCTGATTGGCAGCAAGGCAATGTACCAAATTCTTTTGGAGTTAGAATAAACTATGTAGCTTAACTTGACAGAGCCCGGGTTCCTGTAGCAACTGAAGGATGGGAATTAACGCATATACACACACATGGATTTTCAAAATACTAAAGGTTGGATTGATTGGTGGTTTTGATCCTTTGGTCGAGCATCTAGTTTTTTTCCCTAGCATGAGGATCAAAACCAGAGATTCTGGGTTTGTGATTCCAGTTTGACATCAAAATGCTTTAGAGAATTTCCCCAACAAGTCACCATTTGTTGTGCATGTTTTGCACAACTGCCCCACCAAAGGCAGCGACCCCCCTCTTTTTCTCCTCATATGTTTTTTTCACTCCCAATAGGTTGTTTACCCTCATTACATTTTGTGCACCTCTGATTCCAAGCCCAAGTTGGTCATGTGCCTTAAAATGATGAATTTTTCATTGGCCAAAATCACCTAGCTGGGTTTCACTAAGTCATTCACCCTTGCTGGCCAATTCTTGCAAGCTTTCCTTTGCTTTTCACCCAGTGTCCATTGTCCTTCGTGGACCCACATTCGTGGGTCTCCTCTTGTCGTTCGCCATTCCACTCTATTTTTTGGATGTAGCCAAGCTGCCTCATCTGCTCGATGTGTGAACCCCACACCCGTTTCACCGCTACATCCTTCAAGCTCCTCAGACCTACAGTTGCAGGACACCCTATGCAAATTTTTGTCCCCATTTCGGTGCTTTCATAACAATTGTCCCTTGACTTCTGCTTGCATGGTAGTATCCACTATTGGTGTCTCTATCTTGTCATTTCCATTACCAAGCTGATCCCGTTATTTCAAAATTTCCTAAGTCTAAAATTTTGTGGATATTTGTGCATGACCTACCTGAACCTGACCTTTGTTGTTTAAGTGACTAAGCTCACATCACCCACCCATGTGAGACTTTCTTATACTTTTTTCTCACAACAAAACCTGAAGTCTACGAGTAGATTCTCGAATCAAAGCTTGTTGGCAGGTCTGCCCTTACAGGCTGCCTCTTGTGGGATGTTGTCACCCTGGTGTCATTTCCAAACATCTACCCTTTGTTGCCTCTCTGCTTCATAGGCCCACAGTCCATCATCATCATCATTCTCTTACATGCTTCCCTAGGACAACCACCATCTCACCATCTCAAAATGAAGATCATGAACAACACACCGCATGATTCACCCACATTCATTTGTTTACTGCAAGACTTCATGATACTGTAGTCATTGATCACCTGTTGTGCCAAAATGACATGTTTGCTTCTAACCTCCACGTATCTCTACCTCAGCGTAATATTTGGATGATCACGTAGTTTTGGGCCAATGACAATTATCGATGAATGATGTCACACATTAGAGCCTTACACTTTATAAAGGTTGATATTTGAAATGGGAGCCATCAACTATCTCCTATGTGGGACCCAACATGCAAAACTCTACCTGTATCCCATCATCCTCTTAATATCCTCCACTGAACGGTTGCCCATGGGGCGCATCCCACATTTTTTTCCCCACGGAGGTTGTCAATACAGATTTTGCAACTTATCTCATTGTTTTGGGAACTTCCTCGCACCTCTATTGGCATCATTTTAACAATCAGCCCAAATAAACTTTTGCATAATGTTGGTGAATGGAAGGACAAAGCAATGAAGATTCCTTCTTGTGATTAAGGTTCCTTAGCATCTTTTGGCATAGTGATCAACCGGTAGTAATAACAAACCCCTTTGACTCCAAGGCTAGCACCTCGTCCACCATTCAAATGGCCTGCACCCATAGTTGCCCCACACTCCATTACCTAATGGAAATCTCCCATGCAAGATCTAACACTGGCCATGCCATCTTGCTCTCCATCATTATTAATGGTATTCCCTTGCCATCTTCCTACCTCCTTCCACCTGCGTTCGTCTTGTCACACAACGTTTCTCCCATGACCATCCCATCATCTTTTCTTCACTCCTAAGAAAAATTTCGTTTCTCGTTAGTGGTGGTCAGTCCTACCATGGGCTATTGATCAGCATTTGAATATATCGATGGAACCATAGATAAATAGATAGCTTACAAAGGATGGGGCTTGGAAAATCTAGTCCCTCTATCATAAGCGTGTGAAAATTCCCAATGAATCTCCTCTAATTAAGTTCATACACATAGCTTCTCCTGAATCTATCGAATTTAGAGGAAATTTGAATTCACATTTGAAAGGTCACCATGCTCAATGAAAGGTTTTGATAAGGTTCACTAAGATTGAGCTTACCATAAAAGAATGATGAGGTGGAGCCATCATAGCAGTCAATAAATATTAATATTATGCATCGCATGGATGAATTCACCAATGAAGGAGGAGTGTACATTGCTTTCTTGATTTAATTAATGTCTGTTGTAACTACTCATTTCTTCACCATTGGTGCAATGTCATCATTTCACCTACAAACTCCCCAACAGAAAGTTCTAATGTGGGATCCATATTTGCAAGGGACATCTTTCTTGGTGTTGTCATTTACGGCTCCTCGCTTATGCTTGCACATAGACTCCATCCTTATGGTGTCCACCTTGCTTGTGGCCGATTTGGATTTCCTATGGTTGCCTCCTGCTTCCTACATCCCATGCTCAACATTCTCTCAAGATTAGGCCATACTTGGGGTAAAGGGAGGAAGGTGCTTAAATGTCATTGCAGGACACTCAAAGACTGGTGGGAGCATAGATAGAATGTGCTAATATCAATATGATGATCACTGTGGGGGTTATTCACAAATTTCTTATAGAAATAAATGGGCTCACAATTGCAAAAAGGACATAGCAATCTTAAATTCTTGAGACCACTGCTTAATGCATCAGCTAAAATGCTCCCCAAAAAATGTTCAGTGTTTTAATTCCATCCACCCTGTTATCACATCACCTTTGAAATGTAAGGATCAATAATTCACAAATAATTGTTGGACTATGGGCTCTGAAGATAAATTGATGCTAGATGTGGAGAAGAGGTAAGAAGACAGGAGCTCATCAAAATGAATAGAAACATCTTAAGAATAGCTTAACACATGGCATCGTGCTTGTAAAAAACTAGGGATATTTGCAAGGAATAAGTGAAACTCATTCAAGACTTAGTTTGAGGATGGGTATAGGAAGATGCCACACCTAATTGAAGGATCAAGAATTCCAAGTACGTTAAGCTTGACCGATTATAGTTTGCAAAGATGAGGCTTATGGTCGCCCCCACTCAAATGTTCGTTTGTTGGAACAATGATTGAGCGGCCACCCGCCCAATCCATCTTGGAGGCTCCTACATACTCCTACGAGATTTGGGATAAGATGTCTCTAGTAGTGAGGGGGAAGGCTTCATTACTTCAATCTCGGGACTCATTCCTAAACATGTCATGCATAAGATTAGATTGAATTTGCAACCAAGGATTCCTAGTGCCACTCCCTCTTGGCACCTCATTTATTAATAAGAACAAACTCTTCCACTATGGGTTATGTAGTCTTCTTGGCTACCATTTGAATGAGCTTGGGATAGCTTCCATAGAATGTACTTCCACTATGTAGATTCTACCACCTTAAGTGTCATTCGAGTTTCCCTCTTTGGGCCACCACCCACAAGATCTGTCCCCTAGTAGTGTGTGACCCTTCTTCTTCCACAAACGTTAAAGAGAACCACACATTAACTAGAAAACTAAAGAGGGGGGGAGCCAATTACATTTCCTTGGGATTCCTATTTTTTCAAAATTTCTTGAAGTATATTTAGTGGACGAGATCATGAGAAGGTGGTCAGATGGTGCATTAGGTTGACAGATAGTCATTCGAGACATAGTAGTATGAAAGAAGATAGTAGTGCAAAGGAGATTAGGTTGAAATGGCTTCATGAGCTAGTTACTTGCTCTTCCTGAGACCCTATTTCATTTTGTATTTGTATATAACTTGGCAGGAGTCGAGCGCTACTACAAGGAATAATCAACTAATTGCACAATTCCTAAATCCTTCAAGTTACCTAACAATGGTTATATAAGGAAGCAACTGTTGGTGCTGGAGGATGGGATTTAAATGATCTAAGATACAAGATTCCATAGCTACTTCAAACTAAGAAAAATAATAAGAAGATGATTTATGAAACATAGGTAGACACTTGAGTATGGAAAAAATTCGAGGATGGTGTGGGAGGATTCTTAAATCCTACAAAAGGAATATTGAGTGACTAAGGACAAGGGGACGCTGCTCATTTAAACACCAGTGCAATATCATGTACCTCTTTGCGGACCTCAACAGAAGGGGCACCGAGATTACTTCATTGTTTCAAAATAGTTACCATCTCTTCGAGTGTTCACATATGCGGACTTCACAAGTCTCTTTGTCGCTGCTATGATGTTTTCCTTGGACAACCTTCAATCATGTGGAACCCACCCTTCTCCATGCCACTTTGTCCTACAGATATTTTCCTTGTCTAGGCTGTAGCTATCTAAACCATTCACGATGGCATTTGCTTCCTTTCCTATTGCACCTCGTGTCCCACAAAGCATGATCAAGATGAAAGATAGAGGAGTTGCAATTTGAAATATCCTTTGTAGACCACTTGAGATAGTTATTTAGGAGGCGAAGATAAGAAGAGGGTGTGATGGATAGGAATGGGGGTTCAGTGGTGCAAAATTCAAAAATTGATGGAGCAAAGCCTTCTTGGTAAGATGCACTAGTATGATAAGCTCCATTAAGTTATCATTAGTAATCCCAATCCCAAATTGGGGAAATCTTTGAGGTCATAGATATAAGCCCGCACACACTAAGGTTTGAGGGATAGATGAGGTTCAACAATTACAATATTCTAGACAATGAACCTCTCATTAATTTGAGATTAAGAAGGGGATTTGAGACTTCATATGGGCCTGCCACAATTGGGAATTCCTCCATTTGGAATCTGGCATAGGGGAAGAATTTCCATTGATAGTGCAGGTAATAGAGTTGAAAGGGAGGACCATTATTCCATCAAAACGAAGCCTAAAATTTGAGGGAGAGCATTGCATACTATTAATATGTGTATAATGAGCTATGGGAACCAAGTGAAATTAAGTGGGAATGATTCTAATTGTAATTAACCAACCATTTAGAATAAGTGTTATGTGGTCACACAGGTACCATACAGTCATATTCAAATTTTATATCGTTATTTGCATGATCGTAATTTAATCTACTATTGTGTGTAGGATAAAGATCATCAAAGGAGCTTGCTATAAGAGGATATTGTGCATGATGGGCCTGTCCATGAGCCCACTTCTACATGACCATCTATGAAAATGTACCATGGTTGACAAGGATTTCCAATGGAGGGATGTTTACACAAAAGATGATTACTTCATCAAACGGACTATCAAGCAGGTGGTTGTATGATGAAGGAAGTTGGTTCCAAGGGAAATCAGATGGTTGTTACTAAAAGTCTAAGAAAGAAGATAGATGTCTTTCTTTTCATTAAATGTTCATGATCCATCAAGAGTTGTTCCAAAGGATCAAGGGGGGAAACTAATCTATTTCACAATAATACAAATAACCGATGAAGCTCCTTTGATTAGCTAAAGAATACTACAAAACCATCAAACAAAAGGTGGCCTTCAAATGGTCTCAGCTACAATAAAAGGGAAATCAGCTATAGGACAAAAGTGTTACAATGACATGGCACTACAAGACAAAATAGGGATAAGAAAAAATATGTATTTTAAATTTCTATATAATGGGGGGTAGATGAAACCCTAAGTTGTATGAAATCTAAACCACACACTACAAATTAATCCTAGCCATTCATTTCGGCTTTGGAAAACTATAAATAGGGGCTTTCCCCTCACTTGTAAATGGTTGGAGAGTTGGTGTAAAGGCATTCTTCAGCAATAGAGAGCTACATTGCATGATTTATGGGTGTTTCTCTTGAGTTTGTTCATTATGCATGGATGGTTTTACTTCCCTATTAGTTTTAATGTGTAGTTTCTTGAATGGTTGTTATAATGGTATTGCTATTATAGTATTTGATGAGATTTCAACCCATACTTTTACCACTTTTTTATGACAAGATGCTATGCAAATCTAGCTCGGGCTTCTTTATTTAATTGTTGAAACTTTGTTCAATTGCATGTTCATGATGTGCATGTGCAATCTGAAAACTAGTAGACCTTAGGAGATTGCACTAGTTTTGTGTAACTGTAGGTTCCTCTTGGCCAAAAAAAACTTAGTTTGGGAAGTTTGTCTACTGTAGCAGCCTCCATTGTTACTGTTCATTCATATTTTAGGATTAGAATAGCTTTCTTAACCCTTCTCCTTTTTCTATTTCTTTTGAACCTTAGTTAGAGTAGGATATTAAGCATCACCACAATGTCAAATCTGATGAACATGGTGAGTTTTAGCTTGTTTTTTTGAGTGTGTAGCCACTGTTCATTCACTTACAACACTTTGAAACTATATTTGTGGACCAAACTTCCCATGCTTTGTAACTCATACATAAGACTGCCCTGTGTTATTAGAAAAACACATCAACCAACTAAGATATTCCAAGCTTGTCAAGACTTGGCACCTGAGAGACCTTGGGGTAGTGATTTGTAACTCATTTTCAGATTTCTACCTTTCAAGAGAGGTAGTGCATTCGTGTGTTGCCTATGTTGAGAAGGTGTACAAACATCCATCAACAAGTTTGATATTGATTGGGTGAGTTTCTACCATAACTATTGTAGCAACAGTAATTATACTCGCTTTTAGGTGAAAGCACAATTTCACTCTCTACTTTGAACTACCTTTAGTGACCTTCCATATCAATGCATTTAGACATTCCTTAGCCATAAATTTTCCTATCAACCTAGGAGAATGTATCTATAGTACCATAGAAAATGCATTGTAAAATAAACGTCATCAAATCAATTCCAAAAAGTGCCATCACCATGGATAAGTTCTAATTTTAGTAAACCCTAAACACCCAATATAAATCTTGTTGAGTGTGATAAATCCATTCTATGGCATCCTTGCACCCTAGACTAGCTATATTTTCTAAGAGATTTTGTTTCCCATTTTTTTCGATCTCTAATTTTAGAGATATAATTTTAAATTTGGGCCTTGGCGGTAATTTTATCTTGAAAACTCAAATTTAAACATTTTAGAATAAATTTTAATTTATCCTCAGTTCCACTATATAAACATGAATTATTATTTTTTTTTAAATGGTGGAATAAGAATTCAATTATAAATATAAAAAAATACATTTAAATTTATAGGTTTTCAAGGTGCTTATCAGATTTAATCAAGATTGATACAATGATACAAGTTTGATTCCAATGGAAGGGGATGATGTAATCTAGGATTTGGACATTTCTTTGGCCTGTTCAAACACAATTCTTTTTTTTTTTTCAGATTGTTTGCATCTTCAAGTTCCATTATACTCGATGTCCTAAGCAAGGCATTATTGTATTTTGAATTTTCATAAGGGTATTTTTCTCCCTTGGGTTGATCTTGTAATCAAAGGAAAAATCAGATTTGTTAGATGGTTAGATCAAATAACATTAAAATCCATTGAATATAACAAAGCAAAAAGGAATACAATGAAAGTAAAAGGCAATTATATCACCTGCATTCTCCATCTTCCATCATTGACCTTTGTTACACCTCCTAGCTTGCAGTAAATGAAGATGCCCTTAGATTTGTATGAGCAACTTTGACAAGAGACAAGACTAAAGAAAGTTTTGAAGGATTTACTTGAAATCTAAATGCCTATGTCTAAGAGCCAATGTCTATGCCTATGCTTAAAACAAATGCCAATATTGAAATACTACAATTGCCTATGACAATAAGTGTGAAACTAAGTAAATGCCTATAATAATTATGCAAAATGTCAGCATGTGTGTGTGTCTGTGTAATCGAAAAGTGAGAAGAAGATGGCATTTTATAGAAAAGGCCATTTCGAATGGACGGACGAGATAAATTGATGAAATGAATGATCCAGATTAAACCTAAGAATCCCTAATTAGGGTTAGGGCAAAATCCTTAATCGAACGGTCAAAATAAAATCAGATCGACGGTGGAGAATAAATGAGACAAATTAATTAGAAAATAAAGATTTTCGAAAAATCAATGAGATAAGATTGCTTGATTTGCAAGATTCAAAAAATCAAAGAGATAAGATGTGAACTGAAGATAAGATTTGAAAAATCAAGAATCTGCCTGATTGCTTGATTTTTGGAAGATTAATTACTAATTCGAATTAAAATAATTCAAATTATGGATTTTGAGAGATAATAAATAATCTTTTTCAGATTATTTACCAAAAAAGTTAAGATTGACATGACATTTTAAATAATTTAATTTATTTAAAATGAGAAGAATATTAATTAGTAATTAAATAATTAAATTAAATTATTTAATTTAGGAGATGAGATTAATTAAATAAATTAATGAATTTATTTAATTAAGACAATGTGACATATTAAATAAATAAATGTAATTCATTTATTTAATATGTCGAGGAAAGAATGTGAATAAGGGGATTAAATAAATTAGGAAATTTATTTAATTAAGGGAAAACCTAGACAATTAATGGCGTATTTAATAAATAAATAAAATTTATCTATTTAATAATCATGAGGAATAACTGACATGAATTAATTAAATAATTATGAATTATTTAATCAATAGTCGAATGTGGACCAAGGACATAATTAAATGTCATAATTATGCTAGGACGAAAGTGGTAAAAATGAAGCTTGCAGGCCTAGGTCATTTTTAGGTGTCTACAGATCTCATTGTTATTATTTAGGAATCCTTCTCTAATACACATTAGTAGGTTTCTTAATATTTTATCTCATTACAACCTTAGATGAACTTAAGTTTAAGAGCATGCACATTTTATCATTCAATTCCTTGGTTATTTGTGGAGGTATAAATGCCAAAATGGGGGTTTGATTGAGGAAAATTGAAAGTCACCCCTTTCGCCTCTTTGCTATGTTTTTGTAGGTTCAAACTTGAAGATGAATATTTCAAAATAGGGTTGCAAAAGGTTTCATTTAATAAAATTAAGGAAAATAGTGACAAATTTTAGTTTCAGTCATGAACCAAAACTATCTCAAGCATATCCACTAGTGTCTCAGAGTTGGAAATATTAGATAAAAACCAAGCTAGTCAAGGGCATCCTTGTGCATCCTTGTGCCCTAGACCAACCTATTTGAACTCATTTTTTAGTCATAGAGTAATATTTTTTTATCGTCTACAAATCTATTCTTTTCTTTTCAAAAGTGTGCTGAAGTTTGTATATGCTCTGAATATTATGTGCAAAATGATACAAGTCAACATTGTGGTATTGTAGAACGATCTATTTTCAATGGTTTCCTAAGTATGATGTGGAGGTGGGAATACATGTCTCATATTTTTTTCAGTATTCCTAAGTTGATACCTTTCTATTTTGGTGTACCACACTCAAATAAGTTGTGAAGTTTTGTCTAATTCATTCACAATATATACTCTAAACTAGTATCACAATGTTTTGGTCCCCATCCTTTCACAGAGAAAGATTTAGTATTTTAGTTTCAAAGATAAGTTGATGAAGATGTGAAGGTGTTATATCTATGGTGTTATGTCACTATACCTTCTTCTATTGAAAGTTAGAAGTGATAGAGTTCTAGTCTATTCCATGGCAATACAAAGTGGTTATGAAGGCTTGTTGGAATGCTTTGGGGTATGTGCAGGATCATCATGGAAAAAATAGGCCCTTAAGTGGCAAAAAACTCAAAAAAACTAGAGTTAGGAAACTTGACGTAAAAATTTGAATAAGTTATCTATATTATTTCAAAAATATGTAAGAATATAATCTGTAGCAAACTGAATGTAGTTTTTAAACTACTAGGTTTATTTTAAAAAATGAAAAATCTATTTGGTGAAAATTTGAAATTTAAATGCAATAGTACTTAAATTTCAGGTAAAAAATAAGAAGTATGTGTTTTCTGACCACCCTAACCATAGTAAAATGATAGTATTCTTTTATAATATTTTATATATAAGTAGAGACTCATGTTCAGATGTGATGCATATTTTTTTGTAATTTTTTTCCAAGTGAATAATTAATTATGAATTTTTTATAACAACTTTTAAAAAATATAAAAACTTGTATGTCTGACCACCTTAACTTGGTCAAAACTTCATAATTAGAGGACTCATGTTCAGATGTGATGCATATTTTTTTGTAATATTATAAAAACTTTATAATATTTTAGATATAAGTAGAGGACTCATGTTCAGATGTGATGCATATTTTTTTGTAATTTTTTTCCAAGTGAATAATTAATTATGAATTTTTTATCACAACTTTTAAAAAATATAAAAACTTGTATGTCTGACCACCTTAACTTGGTCAAAACTTCATGAAACTCAATTTTTCTTTTTTTAATCCTATAGTATGCGAAGCATAGAATGTGACGCATATTTTGGATTCAAAAAATGTGATATTGTTTGAAAGCTATAAATGTTTTTCAATTAATCTATCAATTAGGACTTTAGTCGTAACTCAAATAAAAAATGAATAATAATTATTTATTAAATTCAAAGTAAAGCATAATTTATATTGGTGGAAAGATGATAATATCCTTTAAAAACATTTTTCGTTTCATCAATTTTGGGTAAAAAAAAGTCATCAGCCACATACCCATCATATTGCCACTTTTTGGCCCATCATGATCCTGCGCATACCCTTTGCATTCCTCTAGATGTGAAGGTGCAGCCAAGTGAATTTGAGGACATACTATGCAATGTATAATGCATGCTATATTGATGTTTTAATACATTTGATGCTACATAAGTTCATTTTTGAAGTGATAGAGTGTTACATTTGGTTTTAGATGCCTAATCTTTTTACATAACATATGTTTGGATACTTGCGCTAGTAGAAGAA
>VDFB02252616.1:61351185-61375722 GCA_007258455.2 Sequoia sempervirens
TCTATCAACATCTAGTTATTAGTTATGCAATGTGAAGTAATGCTTTGAGTTTGAAAGATGTGCAATGTAATGTAATTAGTGACATGAATATAAACTACATAATATAAACATTCTTTTTTATGCTATTGTACATTGATATTTAACCATTGCTCACTTGATTAAATTTTCAAAGAGATTAATTATGCACATGAGGAAGAAATTAAATTTTGATTGTCAACTTCTATATATCAAATTATCCAATAATCAAGTGTATGTCCATATACAAAAATGACATCAATGCCAAATCAAACAAAGTTTTCCAAAATGTGGTATATGCCATCTCGATATCTATTCAAAATTTACATGCCAAAATGTCTATCTCATCCTAAACTATTGGTTGATCATCAAAATGGAGCCTCTTTGAAGCACTCGTTGGCTCTGAAGGTAGCTACACAAGAAAGGTAGCTACACAAGAAAAATTCGAACCACAGTTGAGATTAGTTATACTATATAATTTAAAATTGAATAATTAACATCAAAATCAATATACAATGAATTATAATTGAACTCTAAAATTTAAATCTTGATTACTTGAAATATACATCTCTTCAAAGGGTCAGGAGTCCTAGAATATGCCCCTCTCAAAGAACCAACCAAACCAGCTTTTGTAATGTCAATCTATATATGTGAACAAAAACATAAAATTGATCCAAGTTAGCATACAATTGTCGGTAATAGGAACATATTTACCAAATACAAAATAAAATAAACACATACCTCTTTAGGTGTTTCGACACCTCCTCCTTGAGGTGTTTCAACACCTACTCCTCGAGGTGTTCCAATACCTACTCCTTCAGGAATTGTGACACTTGTCAACAATGATGTATAGCTCATACCTACCTGTACATAAAAATGACATGTACATATGAAACTACCAATCTATGTTGATGTATGTATAGTCAATAAAAGATATTAAAAATATTAATTCAATCAAATTTGAGTTCAATTACCTTTCCATTATCTAACATTACACCTTCGTAGTATAGACAGCACTGCACCTCACTCGCACTAGGTGTTGCATACAAGAGGAAAATAAGATAAACATATAAGTTATTATATAATTTCATTAATGGAAATTCAAATGACAGGCAAGTATATAATAAAAAAATGTAAACGAGTGAGTGTGAAAATATATACTGCATGCATGTTGAGGCCAATAAATGGGCCTAAGGGTGCTATCAGTCACTTGTGTGAGCTCCTCCTCAGACATTAGTTGTCAAATAGACCATGTAAATAAATATTGTAGATAGGAAAAATCCAAAGGTGATGAGGGCACAGCCCGAGACTTAGAAAATAACCCACAAACAACATAAATTTTATTATTTAGAAAATGGAGCTTTTTACATGCAGAGGATCTCAGATCTCCAAGTTCTACAACACATGCAAGTTACAGACAGCTACAGAATAACCCTTTCGCAATATGTGAGCTTGTCTTCAAAAATTTATCCAAAAATTAGAAACCTGCTCATAAATAGAGCTCCTCATTAGTTTGGAGCCAAAACAACATTCAAATTTCATTTTAGGCATTTTGGCGCCGAAAATTTACAACATGAAGTTCAAATTTCAAAAGATCATTTGCAATTGTATCTTCTAGAAAGTGTGCCAGTTTCCTGGGGCCATAACTTTTGATCTGGGACTTTGATTCGCAAACCGTTTGAACCGTTGGAAAGGTCTCGGAGTCAATAACGCGCTCAAAATTCTCTATGTCAATTTCGGAAAGTTTCAGGGCTGTTCCAGGAAATATAAGTGCCTCAAATCTAACTTAGAAGATTTTAAGGTGCAAATTTGGGAAACTAAAACTGCAATATCTTTCAACCCAGGAATAGAAAATAAAAACCATAAATTGGGAATTTCATTATGACGAAAAGGGTATCCAAAAATGTAAAAACATCTAAAAATTGAGAAACTTGAAATTTAACTATTTTTGGGTGATGCAAGATTGCCCTTACACCACTGGATGCTCCTACATCAGACACCTAGGGTAATTTGAGAAGTGACCCCATCATGTCTCAGATGGTGGAGGAAAACCCCAAATGGTCAACCTCTACCTTAGGCAACTAGGATGAATCTTTAATAGGTCTTCCTTTCCATTTCACCAGATATTCTTCATACAGCCTATTCATGGTACTCCTACCCACACGACTATCCAGGATTTCTTCAATCTCCTCATTTTATGAAGTAGGTGCTGGAATCCCACACTGTTCCATTATTGGTACTTCCTCTACGCCACCTTCATGATACTCTGTCAAATCTAAAAAGTTGAACACAGGGGGAATGTTGAATCCATCCGGCAACTCTACCTCATATGCATTCCCTGAATCATGCCTCTTCAAAATTTTATGGGGACTGAACTTCTTCATCTTCAATTTGTTATATATTCCCACTGGAAAACTTTCTTTCCTCAAGTGGACCATCACTTCATCACCAATATGAAACTCCTTATACCTCCTCTTCTGATCTGCCTTAGCCTTATACTGCATATTCATCTTGTTAATATGTTCTCTTACCTTCTTATGTATATCCTTGATGTGTTCTACAAAATCTTTGGCTTCAACACTTATTTTCTTATCTTGGTCCATCTTCCTCAATTCTGGAGTTGTTCTAGGGCTACCTCCATACACAATTTGGAATGGTGATCTACCAGTGCTTTTGTTGACACAATTGTTGTAAGAAAATTCTACTTGGGGTAAGATCAAGTCCCATCCCTTGGGTTTATCTCCTACCAAAAATCTCAGTAGGTTACCCAGACTCTTGTTAACAACCTCTATCTGCCCATCTGTTTGTGGATGGTGTGCATAACTGAACTTCAACTCTGTCTTCAGCTTCTTCCACAAGGTCCTCCAAAAGTACCCCACAAATTTTGTGTCACGATCTGAAACAATACTCTTTGGTAGACCATGTAGCCTCACCACCTCTTTGAAGAACAAGTCAGCAATGTGGACTGCATCATGGGTCTTCTGACATGGAATGAAATGTGCCATCTTCGAAAACCTATCAACCACCATAAAGACTGAATCATTCCTTCGTTGTGTCCTTGGCAAACCAAGAACAAAGTCCATACTTATATCCTCCCACAGCCTCTCTGGTATAGATAAGGGCTGATATAAGCTTGTATTCTAGCTCACTCCTTTAGCCATCTGACATACCCTACAGCTTTGTACAAACTTCTTCACATCCTATGACAACTGAGGCCAATAATAATGCTCACTGATAATGGCAATGGTCTTATCCCAACCAAAATATACTACCATTCCTCCACTATGCTTCTCCTTTATCAGGTTCTCCCTCATGGAACTTCTCGGGATACACAATTGACTTCCCTTAAATAATATGCCATCCTGGATTATGAAATCTAGCCACCTTGTTCTGTCCACTGTAACAGGTTCTTTGCAAGCTTTCCAAGCCTCTGCAAAATCAGGATCTTCTGCATATAGTGTCTTGAGTTCATTGAACCCAACCACTTCAATCTGCATCTATGTCATCAATGTATTCCTCCTACTTAAGGAATCTACAACCCTATTTGACTTCCCACTCCTATGTTTCAAAACAAAGGTATAACTCTATAAAAACTTTACCCATTTCGTATGCCTCTGATTTAATTTTCCCTGACTATTTAGGTACGCAAGGCCTAAAGATCAGATATAGAACAAATTCCTTCAACAACAAATAATGTCTCCATTTCTTTAATGCTTGAACTATCGCATAAAATTTCTAATCATATACATAATACTTTCTCTTGGCATCATTTAAATTTTCACGAAATAGGTAATGGGCTTACCTTCTGGCTCAACACTACTCCAATGGCACAACCACTAGCATCACAATCCACTGAAACACCTTGTTGAAATCTGGGAGGGCTAGAACAGGTTGCTTGTCACCTTCAGCTTCAACAATTCAAAAATTTTGCTGCTCTCTAGTGCTCCACTTGAATCTTTCTATCCCCTCTCATTGTTTGGCTTAGGGGCCCACAAATACTACTAAAGTTTCTAATGAACTTTCTATAAAACTAGCCAAACCATGGAAAGATCTCACCTCGGTAGCAGTTCTTGGGGTAGGCCATTCCAGAATAGCCTTCACCTTCTCTGGGTCCATCTTGAGACCTTCTGCTGAGACAACAAACCCCAAGTACACTAACTCCCTCTTCACAAAACTGCACTTCTTCAGATTAATCAATAGTTTCTCTTCTCTTAACTTCTCAAAGGCTCTCCGAATATGCATCAATGCTCATCCAACATCTTACTGAAAATCAAAATATCATCTAAATACACAATAACAAAACTTCCCAGAAATTCTTTTAGTACCTCGTTCATGAGCCGCATGAATGTGCTCGGTGCATTGGTTAGCCCAAAAGGCATGACTAACCACTCGTACAAGCCTTCTTTGGTCTTGAAGGAGTCTTCCATTCATCTCCCTTCAATTTGATCTCGGTGATATCCACTCTTCAGATCAATCTTTGTGAAGTACTGAGCTCCACTCAAACAGTCCATCAGGTCATCCATCCTTGGTAGGGGAAATCTATACTTGATTGTTATCTTGTTTATGGCTCTGGAATCTATACACATCCTCCACTCCCCATCCTTCTTTGGTGCTAGTAATGTAGGTACTGCACATGGACTCAAACTCTCCCGTATCAAACCCTTTCTCAATAACTCTTGAACTTGTCTTTTCAACTCCTCATTTTCTATTGGAGTCATTCTATGAGCTACCTTATTTGGCAAACTGGCTCCAAGAATCAAGTCAATCTGATGACTGATCTTCCTCATTGGTGGTAAACCCTCAGGTACATTATCAGAAATAATCTCTTGAAACTCATTTAATAACCCAGAAACTTCTACTGGTACCCGATCACTATTTTCCTTATCCATTCTAGGAATCAAAGCATAACACATACGCTCATGCTTCATGCCTTCTAAAAATTTCCTTCCATCAACAAAACAAATTCTAGCACTAGTGCATACCTTTTCTTCATCCTTCTTCAGGGGCTTCAACTTATTGCAGACTCCATCCTTCATTAGGGAGTAATTGTTTGCATGGCCATCATGTATAGCTCGCCTATCGAACTGCCACAGCTTCCCCAAAAACATGTGACATGCATCCATGGGGATGATATCACATAGTACCTCATCACGATAGCTTCCAATCTTGAACTTTACCAGGCATTGCTCACTGACCAAAACTTTGTGGTCTTTCTGCAACCAGGCAATCTGATATGGATGTGTATGCCTTTCCCTTTTCAGCTTCAACTTCGCAACCATCTCTTCTGACACTAGATTATCGGTGCTCCCATTGTCAATAATGGCATCACAACATTTTTCTTCACACTTGTATCTTGTGCGAAATAGATTCTTCCTCTGTTTTGGCTCCTTCTCTTAAGTCACCAGGGCTCTTCTGACCACTAGGACTTCTCCCCTTTCTGCATCATCTAAATGCTTGGATCGAGCTTCCTCATTTACATGTGCAACTCTTCCTTCACCTTTTGGCCTTTTGTCTGCCCTTCCTTGATGTTGTGTACATTCATAGGTTTGATGCCCTTCTTCACCACAATGGAAACAAGTTCCTCTGAAACCACCTCTTCCAGGTCTTGGCCTAGATCTTCCTCATCCTATTCCTCTTTGATCACCACTATTTTGATCACGAGGGTGGTAGAAGTTGTCATTCCTTTGGCTTTGACTGGTACCTACATCTTCACTTTTATTTTCATCATCATTTTGGCTTCCTGAAGGTCTTCCACTGCCCCTTCCATTTTGACCTCCTCGTCCCTTTTGCTTGCCATCAAATCTTTTGTTTAGCTTCTCTTCCACCTTCAAAGCAAATTGATATACATCCTCAATGGTGGTCATTCTAACTAGGCTTAACTCCTCCTAAATGCTCAGTCGTAACCCATTAAGATATCGGGCTACCTTCTCCTTATTGGCCTCTATGTGACCCGTTCTGATGATTATCTTGTGAAAATCTTCAGTATATTCTTTCATAGATCTGCTTCCTTGCTTCAACCCTTGCAATTTCTTCAACAGATCTAACTCGTAGTCCACCGGTATGAACTGCTTCTTCAGTTTCTCTACCATGCGATCCCAACTGTTGATCTTTCCTTTTCCTCTCCGATTTCTCTCCAACTGGACCTCTTTCCACCAAATATTGGCATGGCCCTTAAGCTTCATTTTTGCAAACTTAACCCGATCTGGTTCCTCTAATTCTTCATACTCAAAATAATCTTCTAGCATGTTGATCCAGTCGATCAACTCTTCTGGGTTTAAACCTCCAGAATAACTAGCGACTTCTATTCTGGGTCTTTTTCCAATTTTTGAAATGGTCCTTATCAGCTGCATTTGATCTCGATCAATCACTTCTTCTTCCTCTTCTATGTTTGAATCTTCCACCTCTTCTTTTTTTTCACTTTCTCCTCTCCTTCCCGGGTCTAACCCTCTTCTCATTTGTTCCTGCAATGCATCAACTTGTCTCTGGAGGGCTCTGAAACCCTTGGCCGCCAATGGATCTCTTCCACCAGCATTTCTGCCACCTCTGTCACCTCTGGCACCACCATGCCTACCAGGAATCACACTTGGAGGCATCTTAAAGATCTTGAACCCACAACCACGGTCTTGGCGCAAACTGACTCACGATCGGTGATCTGTTCACACGCTCAAGAAAACCAGCTCTGATACCACTTGATGAGGGCACAACCTGAGACTTAGAAAATAACCCACAAATAAGAGAAATTTTATTATTTAGAAAATTGAGCTTCTTACATGTGCAGAGGATCTCAAATCCCCAAGTTCTACAACACATGCAAGTTACAGATAGCTACAGAATAACCCTTTTGCAATATGTGAGCTTGTCCCCAAAAAGTTACCCAAAAATTAGAAACCTGCCCATAAATAGAGCTCCTCATTAGTTTGGAGCCAAAACAACATTCAAATTTGAGTTTAGGCAGTTTGGTGCTGAAAATTTATAACATGAAGTTCAAATTTCAAAACAGCATTTGCAATTGTATCTTCTAGAAAGTGCGCCAACTTCCCGGGGCCATAACTTTTGATATGGGACTCTGATTCGCGAATTGTTTGAACCATTGGAAAGGTCTCAAAGTCAATAACGTGCTTGAAATCTGCTATGCCAATTTTGGAAAGTTTTGGGGCTGTTCCAGGAACTCTAAGTGCCTCAAATCTAACTCAGAAGATTTTCAAGTGCAAATCTGGGAAACTAAAACTACAATATCTTTCAACCCAGGAACAAAAAATAAAAACCATAAATTGGGAATTTCATTATGACGAAAAGGGTATCCAAAAATGTAAAAACATCTAAAAATTGAGAAACTTGAAATTTAACTATTTTTGGGTGATGCAAGATTGCTCTTAAACCACTAGATGCTCCTGTATCAAAAGGTTTAAATGTTGAAAACAACAAACTAATTAAATCCTATCAAGCACAATAGAGTAAGAGACAATATGAAAATCAAAATAAGAAGCACAAACTCAAACCGATCTCCACACTAAACTCGATTTATCTCCATTGCTCTTCTCCACATGCACAAGGATGCAAGATTTATAAGGTTGATTGTTGAAGGAATCTTGGTTGCTCAATTCTATAGCATAATGATGCGATGAAAGTGACAGATGAAGATGGAAAACTGATTTTGACAGAGTGAAGATACTAGATGAAGTTTTGATCTAAATGGCCTGTGAAAAGTTTGATTTATAGATTTTCAATGTGGACAGAGATAAGATTTGATAAGATTGATAAGGATTTGATTTTTGACAAAAGAGGAAATACAATGAGATGAGATAAGATTTTAAAAAGATGGAAATATTTTGATTTATTTTTTAAAGGAATTAAAACAAGATAAGATAAGATGTGAAAAGATAGAAAGATTTTGATTCTCTTTCAAAAGAAATAAATCTTGAAAAAGTTGAGAAGGATAATTGATGAATTATCTAATTAAATAAATTAATTAGATGCACATGAATTTCAATTTTGGAAAGAAAGCGAGAAGATATTTTAAAGATTTTATTAACTAAATAAATATTTGATTTATTTAATTAATGATGGATTTATGATTTAATTAATTAAATAATATAAATTATTTAATTAACTTTAGAAGAATTGATAGAAATGATTTAATTAATTAAATAATTAACATTAGAGGAATGGATGAAAATGATTTAATTAATTAAATAATATAAATTATTTAATTAACATTAGAGGAATTGATGAATTATACATAGGAAGGGAATAAATGAAATTAGTCAAATAAATAAGATTTATTTAACTAATTAGATGATGACATGGGTACCTAGGGAAAAAAATGATACAAGATGTCTAAATGATGCGATGTTGTGACAAGGTATCGTAAGAGGACAATTTTTTGATGTCTACATTTTGCCCCTCTTTGAGATGATGTTCGAGATGATGATATTTGTGTCAAGTAACATCATTTCAAAGAAGTTAAGGTATGGATAAAGGAAAATGGATGATGATAGAAAGATAGGATGATGATGGAATGATGATGCCCCCTCGAGAGGATAGGTGGGTTGAAAAAACATGGGTAGGCTCTCAAAATGAAATGATAAAGGGAGGGATAAGAAAAATGATGCAAGATAGAAAGTGGATGAAGGAGAGGAATGATATGTTATGTTGCAATGAAGGTGAGCAACCATGATGTTTGATATAGCACTAGACATTATGCACCAAGATATAAGGACCAAGGTGACGATGTGTCTCATGCCCCAATGTAATACAACCTTGTCTAGATGTATGAGGAAGTAGACTTAGAGCATTAAAGTCCTAATGCACAAAAGGTATGATGTGACCTTAGATGCAAAGGATAGTGCAAAAAGCTACTCCAACATATATAAGATATGAATATTAGCTAGAATGATATGGATTTGATACAAATGCAAGATAAAATGATAACAAACACAAGAAAGCAAGCAAGCATGCACAAATGATACAAAAACAAACAAGGAATTGCCCCTATCAAGCTGTAAACCATTGATTGATTGATTGATTGATGATGATGATAGTGTTGTCATTGTTGGGAAGCGATATATCCCTAGAGAAACACAAGGATGATGATAATTGATTGATTGATTGGTTGATTTGGTTTATGACAAGAGTATGGTCAAGACCAAAGGATGTGATTGGATAATTTGACAAAATTGATTGACTTGATTGGTATGGATTAAGGATTGACTTGCATTTGGATATTTTCTTGGAATGATTGAAGATGATTTGATGTATGGATGAATAGTTTTGATGAAGATGATTGATTTGGTTGATTGGTTGGATGATTGGATTGAGGTGAGGGATTGAATTGATGAAATTAGAAGAAGTAATTAGATGGATTGATTTTCTTGTTTGGATTTTTGTTGGATATTTGATTTTTTTGGAATTTTGAAATGTTTTGATTTTTTTGGACTTATGAAATGTTTTGATTTTTTTTTTTTGATTTTTTGAAATGTTTGAGGTGTCAAAGGATGAAAATTGGAGTAGTCTTTGTGCTAGATACCAATGACAAGGGGAAAACCAAGTCTAGGTGCAAGGAGATAGATGGGATCGATGGATGAAGGGGTGGGTGATGGGAAAAAGGCTCATGATATATGGATGGATGGTATGGATGTGTGCATCATAAGAGAGCAAGGATGTGATCTCCAAAGACTATGTCGCATAGGAATAACATGCCCCATTCTAGGTACAAGACTTAGAATATTTCATGAAAAAGCTTATGACAATAGGATAATGATATGATTGGTTTGGAAAAATGAGATATGTCAAGAAATACCAAAAAAAAATGTTTCAACATTTTTCCCCTATGTCTTCATCAATATCAAAAGAAGAAGGGTGGATGAATTGACTCAATATGATAGGTATGTATGATGGCTAAAGATGGTAGGTAGGATGGAAATGATATGAAATGAATGATAGCTTAGATAGATAAGACATTGTACCCCCAAGTGTAAGTGACATAGAAGATCAACCTACACATGATGCCTATTTGCTAGGTTTTCATCATGGTACTTATCCAGGGTGCCTGTTTACTAGGCTTTCACCATTGGATGAAGGGATTTCTCTTTACTTTTTTTTCTTTTTTTCTTTTTTTCTTTTTATTTTTGTCTTTTTGGATAGGGGAAGGGGAATATGGATAGGAGGGACTCAAGTTTCTAGTTCCATGAAAGGTGGTAGTCCCACTAGATATGGATGTCATCGCATGGACCATGTCAAATGTCATTATGCTCATAGATGTTGGTAAGGGATGACATGAAAGAGAGATGGAGTGGGTAGATGATGGATTATGATGTGGATTATGGAGGAAAATAGTGGATTATGATGCAGATTATGGAGGGAAGATGATAGGGATTATATGGGACTTATGCAAAAAGATGAATGGGGAGACTTAGCCAAAAGCATGGACCATAGGAAGATGGTGGGGGAGATATGTAGGATAATGCGTGAAGGATGAGGAGATTGAGGTATGTTGAATTGTTGTGAAATGGAAGGGAACCATGACCAATGGTTGCACACACTGTGATAAACATTGAAGCTTTTGATGTGGATGGGGTGTAGGAAGCAATGGAGATGTTTGCTTAGGAGGTGGTGGATGAAGTGTTTTAGGTACCCAAATAGACTTAGTATTTTTATGATTTTTATTTGGCATGTGGGACTTAGGAATTTGAGACTTTTGAATGGAATGAGAATGTAGGATGGAAGTGGATGGTTGGGATTTTTATGATGTAGATGCCTCATTTAACTTGCTTTCTTTTTCCTTAGGTACCCAAACCAATTTAGTTTTTTCCTTTACTTTTGGAGGTATGGGCTTATATAGCTTTTTAGATGTATTTTGCTTTGACTTTTTGTATTGATGTCCTAAGGCATGAGAACCCTTAGGATTTTTTACTTTATAGGTAGAGGCATTGAAATTCTTGCTTTTGAATCCCATGGGTATGGTGGAATGGGTGGAAGCTTCATGTTTATACAATGCGTGCATTGATTGGTAATGATTAGGAATGTTAGGGTATTTATAGATAAATGGATAAGAGGATTGAATGGTAGGGATATCAGGTGTTGGAAGTAATGGTGGTAAAGTGGATGGAGGGATATTAGGAGTTGGAAGCAATGGTGACAAAGTTGATGGTGGAAAGTGTATGGTCACATGCTTTTGACATTTGTAGGATGATGGAGGGGGGATGGAAACATGTTTTAGGATACGATAGGCTTTATGATGGAAAGTGGACTTAGGAGGCATGGAGGAAATACCAACTTCTTGAGGTTGTCATCCTTGGGGTGTATTTCCAAGGCCATAAGAGGGTGGAGGGACTTTGACATGGATGGGCTCCAAAATACCTTGTTCATGAAGGTCTAGACTTTTACCTTGGTGGTTCATGTTTTGGAGTGTGCAATGGAAAATGGGAATAGGTGTAGGCAGAACACTAGACATGAATTCCTTATTGGATGGAGAAAATGACACAAGGGAAGATAATGGTTTTTGTTGTTCTAAGGAGGAACATTCATGAATGAGGGTGGAAAGAACAATAGGATATGATGGAGGACTTGCAATGGGGTTGATAGTGGATGATGAGGGCTCATTAGGATCTTGATTAGCATTGTGTTCACTTAGATCCAAGATATTTGTTTAATCTTCTATGTGTGCTTCGGAGGCATATGTCTCATCAAGGGAAGTGGATGTTGATGGATCATGGATAGGAATAGGTGGAGGTGAATTTGGAATGTCTTTCTCATGGATGGGTATAGGATCAAGTTGATCATGGATAGGCTCTTCATCATTATGGATATCATCTTGATCATAAAAATGATATAGAATATGGATAGGTTGGATGAAAATGATTTGATCTTGATTAGGACTAGGGCTTGATGTTTCCACATGCTTGGGATTAGCCTCTTAATATAACTCTTGGGTTGCTTGAATGGAAGTGGAATGGGATTTCTCATGGAGAGACTTGACATGTTCTTGATGGTCAACAACATAGGAGCATGAAAGAGGGTGACTTGGACTTATGACGGGAGACTCTTGAATTGACTCAAGGGGTTGTGGATGACATGGTTGACTTGAATGACTTGGCATGACATTTGAGGACTCTTTTATTTGTTCAAGTATATGTGTTGAATGACATGGAGACAGTTGATTCCTTGTTTGTATCCCTTGGGTCACATCCTTTGGAGGTGTAGGGGTGTATTTAGGTAATCCCATAATTTTATTTTTTATATATTTATATTCAGGGGTGTGACTTGATTTAGAAAGTAAAGAGGTCAATGAATCAGGACTCGAATGTGGTGGCTTATGGATAGGCTTTTGATTGGATAGTGGTATGATATATTAGAGGGTGAATGACCTAGATTAGTGTTCCCCTTGTCAATGGTTGCATTAGAACTTAAAGGATCTTGATTTTGTTACCTAGGTGGACTTAAATTCACATGTGTTTGTCGTGATGTAGGTTGATAGGTTGATGTGGCATTGTCATGCGAAGAAGTGGATGGATTAGATTGGTATGAGGTGGAAAGGTGATAATGAATGGATAGGGGATGATGTGGTGGTTGGATTTGACAAGTGGCCATGAGGTATTGGGCTTGTGCTAGGAGGTGTTGGATTTGAGGTGACTTGTGTGCTTGAAGTTTTTGTATTACATCATGGAATTCATGAATGATTTGTTGGGGTAAAGGTGTTTGAATTGTTTTAGTTGTGTGAAGCATGTGAACAACCTTTTGTGCTATGTCTTTCAATGTTTCCATGGTGTAAAATGCTGTTGTTGGATTAAAGAGATGATGATGATTACGATATGATATGGAATGACAAGATTGTATGATTTGGATGATGTGGCAAGTGTTTATTGGAAGTTTGACTTGGGCACTATCAAACACAATATTTCACATGTAAATGCATAAACACACACACCAAACATAATGATAAATTTGTCTTTGAAGATTAGATGTTATGATTAATAAAACACTTGAATACAGAACAACAAGCCCTATGACTAGTCAAGTGGGGTATGGCCAATTAGGTCTCAAGCTAGTTTGCACAAGGTTGACTAAGGAATGATTTGAAAGAAAAATCCTACCACACAGCCGGGAGAAAGGGGTAACCCACCCTTCACCTTCACTTCCCAAAGGTATAAATTTCTTTGGGGCTTAGCCAAGAGTGACAAGATTTTAACTCTCAAACAAGCGTGTCTTTCGATTCACACTTTGATTCAGGTCATCCCCAAGGGTGATGAAATCCCCTAGTAGGCCTCCTATGAAGGTTTTGACAAAAAAAAACCAAGTGAGGTGTTTGTGATCACACACACACTTGATTCACACTCACAATTATTAATTTACCCTTTAGAAAATTGAAATGTTTATAAAACGGTTCAAGCACTTATTCTTTTTAACCCAAAATCAAGATGTGATTGAAGACAATGATTAATTTTAGACCCAATTTTTGAAGTGTGATTGAAGACAATTCGTTTTAAGCAAATTTCAATGATGTGATCAAACAAGATTTGATTTTATGCCCCAAATTGAAATATGTGACAAACAAGATTAAGAGATTAAAAATAGAATGTGTGCACCTGATTATTCACTTTCCAAATTGTTTTTATGATTGATCCCAATGCTTTTCTAGCTCCGTATGATTCACCAACAAGTCAACAAGACAAAAAGAAACAAATTACCTATGTGTTGGACCAAAAGTCATATGCGTCGAAGAATATATGAGAATTTGAGAATTTTAAATCTTTCAAAGTTAATAAACATATACACCATTGGATAGCTTATGAAATTATACCCCATATAAAAAAAACAAAGCACTGAAAAAGACCAAAAAATGACCAAGATACGGCCATTTTAAGATTTACTAAAAAAATGCTAAAACAGAGGTATATGCACTAAAAGAATTATCGAATGTGCTAAAACAAGTGCGGAAAAGGTTAAAACACAACCATATGCGCTAAAATAATCATCAAATGTGCTAAAAGAAGTGTGGAAAGTGTTAAAACAGTGCCATATGTGCTAAAACAGTCCCTATATGTGCTAAAGAAAAGATTAATGCGCTAAAAAAAATTAATTTTTTTTTTTTACATAATTTTTAATGAAAAGGACTAAGTATATGCACCATTATGTTACTTATAAGAATTGTTTTGTTCCCTAAATGCACTGAAATAGCTCTAAAAGCACCAAAAGATCTGCACATGCACCATTAAAATCCCTAGTTGCGCTACAAAAACCCTCAGATGCACTACAGAAATCCACGTATGTGCTAAAATGAAATTTTTTTCCGAAAATATAAATTCTAGAATGTGAAAACTTGTCAGAAAACTTGCAAATAAATGTTAAAAATGGGGCAAGGCCCCACAGTGGGCGCCAAATGTAGATAGGAAAAATCCAAAGGTTTAAATGTTGAAAACAACAAACTAATTAAATCCTATCAAGCACAATAGAGTACGAGACAATATGAAAATCAAAATAGGAAGCTCTTCTCCACTTGCACAAGGATGCAAGATTTAGAAGGTTGATTGTTGAAGAAATGTTGGTTGCTCAATTCTGTAGCATAACGATTCGACGAAAGTGATAGATGAAGATGAAAAATTGATTTTGATAGAGTGAAGATACTAGATGAAGATTCGATCTAAATGGCCTGTGAAAGGTTTGATTTATAGATTTTTGATGTGGATAGAGATAAGATTTGATAAGATTGATAAGGATTTAATTTTTGACAAAAGAGGAAATACAATGAGATGAGATAAGATTTTAAAAAGATAGAAATATTTTGATTTATTGTTTTAAAGGAATTAAAACAAGATAAGATAAGATGTGAAAAGATAGAAAGATTTTGATTCTCTTTCAAAGGAAATAAATCTTGAAAAAGATGAGAAGGATAATTAATGAATTATCTAATTAAATTAATTAATTAGATGCACATGAATTTCAATTTTGGAAAGAAAGCGAGAAGATATTTTTAAGATTTTATTAACTAAATAAATATTTGATTTATTTAATTAATGATGGATTTATGATTTAATTAATTAAATAATATAAATTATTTAATTAACATTAGAGGAATGGATGGAAATGATTTAATTAATTAAATAATATAAATTATTTAATTAACATTAGAGGAATGGATGAAAATGATTTAATTAATTAAATAATATAAATTATTTAATTAACATTAGAGGAATTGATGAATTATACATAGGAAGGGAATAAATGAAATTAGTCAAATAAATAAGATTTATTTAACTAATTAGATGATGACATGGGTACCTAGGGCAAAACATGATACAAGATGTCTAAATGATGTGATGTTGTAACAAGGTATCGTAAGAGGACAATTTTTTGATGTCTACAAATATTAGTACTTTATACTATCTCTTATTAATATTCATTGAAAAATAAATGCAAGTTATGAATTTACAACATAAATCTTACTTGTGTCAATATTCCAATGTCCCCCTCTCTAGTAGGAGAGGACTCTGTAGGGTGCACTCCACTCCCCTATGTCTGATCTATAATGTCCACATCATGGAGGTCATAATCAAAAGTGTCCAAGGGATGCTCAACAGGTTATACAAGATGACCCAAGCATATCTGGTGGCACATAGAGAAAGTATGTGGCACACAAATATGTGGACCTGAGGAGGATGATGCAGCAGCACTTGAGCTGATGCCAACATCACCAAAATGTGGCTGAGCTACTATAGAAGCATGTGAAACCAAAAGACCACTCAAAGATTGAATAGCCTGGATAGTCTATGCGGCTACATCCTAGATAATATTTGGATGATATACTGGAGGTGGCAGAGGAAGGGGAGGAGGGGGAACATATGGGTGCGGGACTACTCTAACTTCCCCTAGTCTATCCTGGGGCATACCTCCACTGACGCCTTGGAAGGGTTTAATGTCAAAGTAATTGACATGATTCCCTAACACAAACTCGGTGTATATTTTTTTAATAAAGTAAAATGATATATCACAATTGTTGTTCATTGGTTTATCAAAAGCAATACACCAACAATCCCAAAAGTTATCTATAATGTCCCTATTTGTGCGCCATTTTATAGAAATTTTTGGTTTATTAACATTAACTAGCAAAATAGTGCGGGGCTTAACAAATAAAGGGGCTATATGGGCTTTGGTTATTTGGAGATCTTTCACATCATCATTAGATAATCCACATGCATAATATTCCCTCATGTCTTCTTTCCATGAATGAAAGGAATTATGTTGGGTGGACAGGGTTTCTATATTTTTAATTATTTCCTTCAATGTGTTTTTCATCTTGGATAATCGAAGGATTGTCTTATAAACATCACAAATTATCCTCAATTGCTCCAATTTTTCACCAATTACGTATTCAATTGATGGCTACAAAGGTGGTGGAGCATTTGGCATTTGTGCATTTTCATTCTTAGCTCGTGGATTATTTGAAATTTGTGCATTTTTATTCTCAGCTCATGGATTGTTTAGAATTTGTGCAATTTCATTCTCAACCATGATACCTGATTAAAGTTAAAAACTAATTAATCTAATTGAAATTACACAATATAAATGAAATTATTGTAAAAAAACCCTAGTTTTTAATAAAAATCCAAAAAAACCCTACTTTTTAACAAAAATCTATAACAAACTCTAGTTTTTAATAAAAACACATAAACACTATTTTTTAATCAAAATCCATAAAAAACATTCATTTTTAATAAAAATGTATTGTAAACTCTAGTTTTAAATAAAAATCAATCAAAAACCCTACTTTTAAAAAAAAAATCCATAAAAAAGTACTTAAAATTATACAAATCTAATTCAAAAATTGATTAAAACAAAAATAATTGAAAAAATTACCTTTGAAATTAGATATTTGATATCTAGAAGTTGTTCTCACTGTACACTTGCAACCTCTTCAAAATGAGTAAAATGATTTTAAAAGCTCACTATTTTGTATTTATAGGAATCTCAAATCAAATATCCGATTTGGATCAGATATCCAATTTGAGTTAGATATCCAATTTGAATCAGATATCCTATCCAAATCAAATATCTAATATGTAAATCTTGGTTTGGGCATTACTTTGGAGCAATGTACTTGTTGGCATATGGCTTCTAGTGTTGTCATTGATGACAACTGAAGTCATTTCCATGGTCCCTAGATTAGTATCTAGTCATACTAGCAAATAAAGTGAAATAATGTGTGTTACTGATAGAACACTTGAAGAACAGGGTATCCGGTTAGTCAGTTAATCTGTCTACTTCACCAGATCATCATTTTGAGTTGTGGATCCCTAGAATTGCTTGTTGAGCACATATGCTATCTTATTACCAATTTTTTTGGTGTTGCATTAGTTGTTGTACAAGCTTGGAGGTCTGGTAGGATGTTTTCTATCTATTTTCTCATTATAGCCGACTCAGTGAATGTGGTGCATTATGGATGTGTAAAGTGAAATTATTTAAAATGTTTTTATGTTCAAATATTTAATTATGGGTCCTAGCTATATTCTAGCCAACTTGGATGGGTGTGCATCAAAATTGTTCATAATTTGGGCCAACAATTGATAATATTTCCAAGTTTTATTAAGGTTGATGTATAGTGACTTGATTTCTAGACGCGGATATATATGAGAGATTTGATATATCATTTGCAAGGGGGGTATGTGCAGAGTCATGATGGGCCAAAAAGTGGCAATATTATGGGTATTTGTAGGGTATGTGGTTGACGACTTTTTTTTTACCCAAAATTGATGAAACAAAAAGGGTTTTTATAGGAGATTCTCAGATTTCCACCAATATAAATTATGCTTTAATTTTAATTTAATAAATAATTATTATTCATTTTCTATTAGAATTATGACTAAAGTCCCATTGATAGGCTGATTGAAAACATCTATAACTTTCAAATGGTATCACATTTTTGAATCTAAAACATGTGTCACATCTCTATGCTTCACATACTATAGGATTAAAAAAAGGAAAATTAAATTTCATGAAGTTTTGACCATGTTAAGGTGGTCAGACATATGAGTTTTTATATTTTTAAAAGTTGTAATAAAAATTCATAATTAATTTTTACTTAAAAAAATTACAAAAAAATATGCATCACATCCGACATGAGTCCTCTACTTATATATAAAATCTTATAAAAAAATATTATCATTTTATTATGGTTAGGGTGCTCAAACAGACACCTACTTCTTATTTTTTCCCTAAAATTTAAGTACTACTGCATTGAAATTTCAAATTTTCACCAAATAGATTTTATTTATTTTTAAATAAACCTAGTAGTTTAGAAACTACATTCAATTTTCTACAGATTCTATTCTTACATATTTTTTAAATAATATAAATAACTTATTCAAATTTTTAAGTCAAGTTGCCTAACACTGATTTTTCTGATTTTTTTGCCACTTAAGGGCTTGTTTTTTCCATGATGATCCTGCACATACCTAGGGGAAGAAAGAAGTGTGGTTGTATGTTGAGATCATCAGGAAGAGGGACTAGGCGATTATGCATAGTTTCACTTGTGCACTAAAATTTTTGCAGAGCGAGTTGTGTTGAGCAGAGCAGAATTGTTGAATCAATCAGAAGGATAAAAGATTATCTACAGAGCTTAACCAGAATTGTGATCATGCATTGTAGATGTTATTTCATCAGTTCACTTTTTGGATCCATTCCAAATCATTGTAGGGTAGTGAGCCCATCCATTTTGAGTAGTGAGCTCTAAGCAGTGAGCCTAAATGCAAGTATATTCCCATTTTATACTTTTCATTTTGGGTATACTCATATTCTATTATGGATTGGCCATCCACCGTGGTTTTTCCCTTAATAGGGTTTCCATGTAAAAATTCTAGTGTTATGGGTTTGTGATTGATTTATTTCTGTTGATGCATGTTTCTTTTGTTGAATGGTTAAGTAAGTTAAATGATAGTATAATAAAATTAAATTTTTGGACAACACTGATTCACCCCACCCTCTCAGAGTTGCTTGTTTCCAACAATTGGTATCAGAGCTAGTTCCTCAGAAGAAGTCTTACAGCTTGAGAAGATCTTGGAAAGTGTTTCTCAATGGATACAAGCAGTCTTCAACAACTTATGGTGGCCCTAGATGATCTTGACCAGATAAAATATAAGAACTGGGAACTACAAGAAAATATTGAGAATGCAGAAAAGTTCATTCAGTCACTAAAAGAAAAAATCAATGAATCAAGGGAGAAAAGAAATGAATTATGTGGTTAGCTCAAATAGAAGAACAAAAGCATGGAAGATGAACAACTTAGTCTGGCTCTAAAAGAGAAAAGAGAAGAATGTGAAATTTTTTCCAAAGAGAATGCTACCTTGAAGTGAGAGATGGAATATATCATGATGAAAATGACCAAGGAGATTGAGGATAGAAAGAAGAGTGAAGAAAAGCTTGCACAGTCTTTGAAACCAAAATCTGAACAATGTAGCTGACTACATAATGAATTGGAGCAATCCAAGAAAAGAAGTGCTTGAAAAGTAGCTTGATGATCTTAGAGATGAACTTGCTACTACAAATGAGTATAAGGGAAAATTCAAAGCAAGCTCAGCCAAAATTGATGAACTAATCAAAGGATAGAGGACTAATGGTGATAGACGAGGTCTTGGATATGAAGAAGGAGAAAGTTTTGGATCTGGACAAAGGAACTCTAGACAAAGGAGCTCCAGACAAGGAAGATTTAGACAAGGAAATTAGATGAAAGGAGACAGAAGAAATATGGTAAGGAAACCAAATGCTCAAAGATTCAATGGCTATTGTTATGTTTGCAACAAATTTGGCCATATGGCTTCTCAGAGTAGGATTAGAATGAATACATGTAGACCATCATTTTTAGGTCAGTGTTTTAATTACTATAAGTATGGTCACAAGTCAAGTGAATGTAGAATTGTGATGAACAACTTTCATAGACATGTTAGATGCTATGCATGCAATAGATTTGGACATATTGCTAACTAATGCAGATCAAGAAAAAGTTAGTGGAAAAGTTGGCTTGGACAAAGAAATGTTGTGTGCTACAACTGCAACAAATTTGGCCACATTTCCAGATTCTGTTGGAACAAAAGAGGTCTGGTAAAACAAAACATGCAATAGGATGTCAAAGGAAAATGAAAAGTCACTACTGATGTGATTAAAAAGCAAATGCAAAAGAAATGGGTGAAGAAGAATCCCTCTATAGAAGGAAATGGGTCAGCACCAGAAGCAACTTTTGATAATTCCTTAGGGAATTAATTTTAGGTCTCTGGAATAAGGGGAGCTATCAAGAAAAAATCTTAAACCCCCTCTTACAGGTGAATGATACTGGAATCTGGATGTGTCCAATAGGAGAGTTAATTTTTTTTAGATGTTGTTCAACTAGTTAGAAGCATTAGTGAAGAATATTGGAGATTTGCATAAGAGTCATCTATCTCGATGCCTAAAAGGAACGAAACTAGATGAGTTAGGGCAAGGGAATTTATAGAAAACTAAAGGAGTTAAATATGTGGGAAATAAAAGAATGGCTTCAACCCTCATTTGTCATATCACATTTGGAGAAAAGCATTTGATAGCTCTAAAGTGATCATTGCAAATTTGTGGAAAGATTCAAGCATAAGGGAGAATTCGCAATCAAATTCCATTTCATCCCCAAAAGGTATTTATTGAAAAACTTGTAAATCTTTTTGACTGCAATCATGTCTACTCCTCTGATAGTCAAAGTTAAGGATAGGCCATGTCCAAAATTTAAATGGCATCAGTATAAGTCTATAGATAAAAATCCCTTAGGTGCATTTTCATTAGTGTCATATAGAGTCTTGCATATTAAGGATATTAGGGCTTATGTGCATGCAAACATTAAAGATTTGGGAACCTCTCATTTGATGGATTTGTACTCTCATCATATAATTCAAGAAGATCTTACTATGAAACTAGAATTCAAAACCCTAGCGGATAATAAATTTGTGCTGTAATCAAGGGAAAATCCTAAATTTATTATTAAGTGGGTTAGCACAATAACAATCAAAATTCCTATGAAAATAACAAAGCACAATGGAAGTGAGGTGAAGACAAAAGGGATAGTGTTACCCTATGTCTCCACCTTCCATGATTAACCTCTGTTACACCTCCTAGCTTGCAGATAAATAACAATGCCCTCAGATTTATGAGCAACTATGACTAAAGACTAAGCCCTATGCAAGTGTTGAAGGATTTGCAGAAAATAAAAATAACCCTACAATGAGCTAAAATGGCTATGACTGTTAATGACTATGACCTAAGTTGACAGCAAGTTGACATAGACTAAGAATGCAAGAAGTCAAAATGAGCTAAAGACTGAGAGCCAAATGAGGTCAAAATTGCCCTTTTATAAAAATTGCAATTTTGAACGTGTGGCCAGGATGAAAAGATGACAGGAACCCTAAGATCAATGCTTAAGATTGAATATTGCTGTGTGCATTAGGGTTAGGTCAAAATTAGGGCAACAGGTAAGGATGAAGGGTGGAGATTGAATTATGAAATAATTCAATCAACGGTCGAAAATAAATGAGAAGTCAAAAGTCAAGAATTAAATTGGAAGATAAGGCTGGCACGGACAAAGAGGTTGCTGGAGAAATTAAATAATAAGATTTATTTACTCCAGATAACTAGCAAGTAATTAAATAATAAAGATATTATTTAATTATGGAGGAATGTGATAAAAGAATTATTTTGAAATTAAATAATGATTTTAATTCAAAATTCAAGAGAATGGCCAAATTAAATAAATCAAATTTATTTAATTTTAATGGGAGAAAAAGCTAATGATTAATTAAATAATTAAATGAATTATTTAATTATAGTGGAAAATGGACAGAATTAAATAAATAAGAATTTATTTAATTTTTTAGAAGAAGGGGACTTAATTAGTGACGTAATTAAATAAATAAAATTTATTTAATTAATCAAGAAGACATAAATGGTAAAGGGAAATTAAATAAATTATGAAATTTATTTAATCAAAGGAAGACTTTAGATAATTAGTGATGTATTAAATAAATAAATAATATTTATTTATTTAATAATCAAGGAGGAACAAATGACATGAATTAATTAAATAATTATGAATTATTTAATCAATAGTCGAATGTGGACCAAGGACATAATTAAATAGCTTAATTATGCTAGGACGAAAGTGGTAAAAATGAAGCTTGCAGGCCTAGGTCATTTTTAGGTGTCTACATTTTGCCCCTCTTTGTCATAATGTCGCTTGTCGTATTGTGACAAAGAAAATTAAGTCAAAATATGCCCCAGTGAAGGTACGGAGTATTCTTGCCCCCTCGGGAAATTTTCAAATTTTGGGTCGGCGCCAGAAAAATTTGCAAAAGGTCCCGATAAATCAATTTGGTGGTCAGAAAAACAGCGGCGCAGTCGGTTTCAAATTCTGACATGTTTAAAGCAACGTACGGAGAGGTCAAAGGCGCGGAAATGAGCCTCCAGTATTAACTACAGTTGAAAAATGTCACTTTCACCCTATAAATAGATGGTCAAAGGGGTAAAAGTCAATTCACTTTCACTATTCACCTTGTAAATCTTGAGAGCTCAGAGCAAAAGGCGCAGCAGCGACGATGGTGATTCCAGTGACAGAGCACCGCGGAGAGATCGTGAGGACCTTCAGACGGCCAGAGGGCTCAGGACCTGCGGTATGTACACTAAACTTGCTTTGTCATTTTTTTGATTTACGTGCTTTTTTATGCTTTCTAGGATAGTAAACGAATGCGCCGCGACGCATACGCGTTCGCGTAAGCCGCAATTGACTTCGCGTTCGCCGCATTTGATGCGTCGCGACGCAAGTGCAAAGAACAAACGAGACGCACCGGCGGTACGCGCCGCATTCGATTTTTGGTGCGACGCAAGTGGTTAACCGCATCGCATTTGACCCACCGAAAGCCGCAATCGATATTATACGACGCAACTGATTATTCGAATGCCGCAAGTGTAATTCCGCGCCGCATTCGCGTAGTGGCAACGCAAACGCCTAAATTCGCGACGCAAATGAAATATAGCGACGCATTTGATTTGTTGTAACGCATTTGATTTTTTGAACGACGCATTTGTGTTTTTGCGACGCAATTGCATTTTTGCGACGCATTTGCCTTTTCTTTCTTTAACTTGTTTTAATGCCTTCATGCCCTAAGTTATTGTCTATGACGGTCACTGTTGTCCAAAAAAGGTGCTGATGTCGTGTTCGTCTTTTTGCAGAGGCAGGTTGCCCCTATTTACACGAGGGAGAGCAGACCGAGGACCTTTCGGTTTGGCGATCAGCTAGGCCCGCGAGAACGGCGACGACTGATGAGACTCGGCTTATTCCATGTTGCATTCATGCCCGCCATTCGGGCGAACAGGGGTTTACTGACGGCGCTGTGCGAGAGATGGCATTCAGAGACCTGTTCCTTTCACCTGCCGACAGGTGAGGCTACGATTACTTTGGAGGATGTCTACCGTATTCTCCGGATTCCGATTCGAGGGGAGCGGATCGTGTACGATCCCCGTCATGGCGAGCAGACCTTCCGGGCGTACTACCAGGATCAGGGTGCCGGACTCGGCATTGAGGGTTACGAGATCCATTGGGATTTCCTGGCGGAGCATTACAGTCGCTTTGATGCATTCTTGGTGACTCTGATTGGTGGCATCTTGGTTCCAGACCGACGAGGACACGGATTTCCGATTGGCTGGGGGGATGTCATGGTCGGCATGCGACGAGAGAGGATAGTTTATGCATGGGGTCCTTGTTTGCTGGGGACACTTTATCATCAGCTGCATGACGTTGTGTACAGGAGAGGAGAGAGTATCTCCTGTGGGACCACACTGATGATGATCTGGGCATGGGAGCGTATTGCCATATTTTGCCCTCCTATCGACAGACCACAGCTGGCCGCGGGGATGCCTTATTCCTATTACTATGCCGGCGCATTACAACAGACCCGCATGGGTGAGACAGGGTGGTGGCGGCATCGGATTGATACCATGGTGACCTTCATCTGGAGACCTTACAGGGATTGTGAGGTATGGGATGATGAGGACGAGCATCTCAGTTTTTGCAGGCAGTATCGATACCTGATTGGCAGGACAGTACAGACGTCGCTGATTATTGAGATGTATCTGCCACAGCGTGTACTGAGACAGTTCGGGGAGCAGCAGGATGTACCCATGGGGACGGCAGAGTATGCACGATCGTCCAGAGAGTATGCATAGGGGCCGGCCATCCCAGTGGCCTTCGCGACACAGCAGATTGACGGGTTAGTAGCCCAGGCCTGGGGTTGGAGAGGTGGGGCAGCAGATCCAGGTACCACACCAGCCTATGATCTATGGTGGCATGCACGCCGACCTGTACCATTGACAGATCCTGACGGGCCAGCACCAGTTGACAGGCGGTCAGTGATTCCACGAGTACCGCGAGCCAGACGGGGGGGCAGAGGCAGAGATGGGGGCAGAGGCAGAGGTAGAGGCAGGGGCAGGGATGGAGATGGAGGGAGGGGGGGTGATGGAGGGAGG
>VDFB02252616.1:61375822-61419041 GCA_007258455.2 Sequoia sempervirens
AAAGCCTAAATCACCTTGGAAACTTTATTTTGATGGGTCTCATACTAGTCACGGCTCAAGAAAAAGCATACTATTTATCGCACCACAAAGAGACTTCTTTCCTAAATCATTCCACATTGATTTTCCATGCATAAATAATGTTGCAGAATATGAGGCACTTATCACAGGACTTTGAATGTCCATAAAATGGAAAATCAAAACACTTCTATTCGTCAAAGATTCTCAGTTGGTAATAAATCATGTCAATGTTGAATATGACACCAAGTATGAAAAGTTAATGCCTTGCAAACAATGGTTGATAGTTTGAAAACATATTTCCATAGGCTTTCTTTTGAACAAGTTCCTAGGGCACAAAACAAGGTAGCAAATGCAATGGCTACAATTGGATCCCTCCTAGACATTCCTAGCAATGTGTCATAATTTGAGTTCTTGGTGGAACAAATTTTTGTTCCTGCATATGACATTCCAGAGTCAAAAAATGGTGTGCAAGCTTGTTGGTCCCAACTCACTTTGGTATCAAGACATATACAACTATCTCCAGTCCTAGACCCTTCCTATGAACCTTTCCAATAAGCAATAAAAATACTTTATCCATAAAGTTGCCATGTACACCATCATCAGTGACACATTATACAGTCATAGCTTTGACAATACCCTTCTTTGATGTCTCGACACTGATGAAGCATGAACAACCTTATGTGAGGTACATGAGGGTATATGCAAATCTCATTCAAGTGGTCCTACCTTAGCTAAGAAGATCACAAGACTTGGGTATTACTGGCCGATAATGGAAAATATGCACTTGAGTTTGTCAAAATATGTTGCCAATGTCAAATACATAGTGATTTGATTCATGCACCAAGACAAGAACTTCGACCGATTACTTCTCCTTGGCCCTTCATATAATGGGGACTCAACCTTGTGGGAAAGATCCATCCTACCTCTTCCAATGACCATAAATTCATTATCACTGCCACTGAGTACCTCACTAAGTGGATTGAAGCCATCCCCCTCACATACATAAAGTTTTGGAAAATAGATTTCCAAATTCATCCTCAACTACATCATCTACCGATATGGTATTTTGTAATCTGTCATCACAGAAAATGGTCATCCCTTCAAAACTCAAGATTTCCATGAGTTATATGAACGCTTCCACATCCAACATCATTTCTCCATGCCATACTACCTACAAGGAAATGGTTAAGCAAAGGAATCCAATAAAAAAATTATTAAGATTCTTAAGAATACAATCAATGATGCTAGCCATGACTGGCACATACAATTTAACCCTACTCTATGGATTTACTGCACCAACATTCTCATGCCTATAGGAGCCACTCCATTCACCTTGGTCTTTGGAGCTAAAGCCATCTTTCCCATCAAGGTTGAAATTCCATCTTTAAGAGTCTCCATGAAGGGCCTCATTGATGATGAAGAGTATAGATAGTCATGATTGTATGAGCTAGAGATGTTAGAGAAACACAAACAAAATTCCTTAAATCATTTACAAGAATATTAAAATTGCCACTTCTGCAGTTATAACAAGAGAGTCATGGTTCGAAAGTTTGACGTTGGCAATCTAGTCTTAATGCAAAATCCTAAGAATCAGTCTAACAAAGAAAAACCTGGCAAGTTTAAGCCTAATTGGCAAGGTCCTTGCATCATCATGACCTCATTCAATTCTGGAGCTTACCAGCTAGGTACTGCAAATGGTGAACAATTGTTAGAACCTATCAACAGTCTGCATCTTTGAAAGTTCTATGCATATCATTAGGGAGCTGTTACGCCTTGCATAACCACCCCACTTTGATCTAGATCAAAATGTGTCCCCCTTCTCTTTTGGTTTCTTTACCTCTGTTATTTGCTTCAGTTTTGGGATTTCTTTTGTTTCTCCGTGTTTTATCTTTTGTTCTATCTAATCTAATTTTGGTTCTGCCTCAGTTGGAATTCGAGTTTTCTCCTGAGTTCGGGATTTTCCACCCCATTTGGATTTTCCTGAGTCTCGCTTGAGCTTTGACTGAGCGTTGTGGGTTTGTGGATTTGTGGTCTTTGCAGAAATCCATGTGGACCAGATTTTCATGGATTTCTTTCTTCCCCAGATTTTCCCGAAGTTCGTTGTTCCTTGTTTGTCCCAGGTTTTTAGGAATGTCTTCTCCTTCGTAGAATTCCATCCTGCATGGATTTCCTTGGAATATGGTGGAATGTGAACAAGTATGGAGTAACTCTAAGTTAATATCATTCATTTTAGTGATGATTTTGATTAATTAGCTTCTCTTTGTATGATCTTCTCTATTGAATGCAAGATTAAATCAAATACATGATGATTTTTGCTAGAAGAGCTCAGTTGGGGTCCATGCTTTAGTCTAGTTGGTCGTGAAAATCCACTAAGGCAAAGGTTGGCAAGACTTTCTAGGCTCTCACCGACTAGTGGTTGGGCTCTGATTGTTTAAAAATCCAAAGAATCAGAATACTCCCCACTATGCATCTTATCGGCGTAGGGTTATCACAGTCTCCCCGACCTATGGTTCGTTTGGTTCAAATTTTCATTTATTTTGCTTATCGGCAAGACCCCAGAGATGTCACAGCAATCAAAAATCATATGCAGGATCCATCAGCAAGACAGGGGTCATCGTCTCGGTGACATGAATTTCCTATCAACATGAGGTGTTATCCCCGCCAAGCTGTCAGCGAGTTTACGAAGTCTCACTGACTAAGCAAGTGGGTCTAACACTTCGGCATGAGTTGTTCCCTTCGCTATGTGCTCTCACTAAATGCATGGAGTCTTGCTGACAGGAAAGGGGTCCGCATTTTAGAAAAGCAAGTTAACGTCGCCAAGATGTCTTGGTGGGTGGGTGCAGTCTTTCCGACAGGGGTGTCTTCGGTAAGAGAGTTAATATGTCCCGGTGACCAAAGAATGAACATGCGGGGGGCTTTCGACAAGACATGAGGTTTCTATGCGACATCTCCTCGATAAAGGAGGGTTACAACAATACATGTGGGACAAAGAGAAAATTTTTCTATGACCATAGGAGGGCTCCTAGCGATAGCAGAATTTGGCAAGAGAAAAGGAGTTCGATAAAAGGTCTCCCTGGAGCATTATGGTCACCCTGACATTAGAAAGGGAAGCTCACCAAGAGGTATGAAGTTGGCAGAAGGTCTTGTCGAATGATGGATGTCTCACCAAAACATGAAGGGCATCGGCGTAGCACTTGGGATTGCTATATACTCTCACCGACCGTGGAGGGTCTGAGCGACACGAAGGAATTTCGCCGAGAGAAGGGTCTTCGGTGAGATGTTTCACCGATGGGGTGAACTTTTTCCGAAGTATGAATGGTATCAAAAAAATGAAGTGGCTTCACCATAGGGTCTCCCCAACCACTGATGGTCACACTGAGATAGCGCTAGGGAATTCGAACGATGGTCTTCGGTGAGAAACCGGTATGTCACAACGACACTAGGATGAACTAGTAGGGCTTTTTCCAGGACATGAGGTATCTATAGAGCATCTTCCCAAACAGGGGATGTTATAGCGAAGCCCATGCGATGAAAATCTCCTAAGGATGATGCTTTCTCCAAGAGGTTTGGCTGAAATGATAAGGTCTTACTGAAGGATCAATCTTCGGTATGACGTAGGGAGCTCGCTAAAGGGTCTTAGCGAAGAAAGGAAGTCACCTCGAAGTGAAAAGATTGAAGCCCCAGGAGGACAGGAAGAGGTCAGGAGGACTCTGAGTGAATGAAAGAATTCACTATAAGGTCACGGAAATGAGTGATGGTCTTGTTGATGGCAAGGAGGCCTCGGTAAGAGAAGAGAGATCAGGGTAATGTCTCCCCGATTCTGATAAGTCTCATTGACACAGAGTGAGTTACCAAAGAGGAGAGACATACGCCCAAAGGTTTTAGTGAAATGACGTAGTCTTGCTGATTGGTTTTGTGGGCTTGGTAAGACTTCTCTTGCTTGCTGAGGTGTCTTGCCGATTGTCCAATATCTTGCCGATGGTTGCTGCGGGATGAAATCGCATTGGGGAGACACTAGGGGTGTCTCACCAACATGCGATGCTAAGCAAACTACTTTTGATTGCCGAGGAATCCTATGTGACCTATGATTGTCCAATCAAAGAGAGCTAAGTTTGAGCCATTGCCCGATTGACCACCCTTGTGGAAGGACTAACAGAGTGCAACTGGATGGATTCTTTTTTAGAACAGTTGATGATGAGTTTGCTCGGGGGATGGTGCAAAGTCTAAGGAGGCCTAATGGTGTTTTCAAAAGACATTCAATGAGCAGAAAAGTCCACAATATATAGGGAGGCCAAAGAATGAAGAAGCCATGACTCAGAGGGACACCTGTGGCGACCACTGACAGAGGCAGATCAATATTAATGCAAATATCCTGGAGCATTCAAGGTGACTCTGCAAGGGATTTCAAGGGTGGACACGGTGACAGGGGAGTAAAGGCTATAGCTGCAAAAGATCTAAGGTCGACCCCGAAACAACATTTTAGCATGGATAGTAGGGCTTCTAATTGAATGTGGTTTTGACTTTCCTTAGAAAGATCTGAGAGCTGACTCTCCTACAGGATGTAGATATTTTGTAAACCCTAGTGCAGGGGACAACACATTCTCTTTGTAACATTTTGTATATAAGGCATTCTTGCCTCTTTGTAAAGGTTAGAACTTTTACTATGAGAACATTATTGTTAGCACCACTAGATTAGAACTTCTAGATTTAGAGAACGTTTTAGACTAAGAACCATTTTAGAGTTAGAACTATTAGGAGTTAGTAAGTTAACAGAAGGAGAGAGTTGTATCTTGATTCTGAGTAATAAGAGCTTCTCTTTGTCTTCTTGGTTAGCAGTAAGATTTTAGTACAAACTATAATGCATTTGCTAAGTTCTTTTAGTATAGTTGGAAACAATCTGGAGACTTAGATTCTCTGTACACTGGTGATTGGGCCAGCTTTGTAAATATTGTTTATCTGTTTTGATAATAGTAGAAACAATCAAAGTTTAATCTACTTCATGTTGTGTTCCTGAATGATATTTGTCTTAATTGATCATTTGATTTGTGAAGCCTTCAAGGAATGAAATGTTATTTGTGTTTTATTTAAATGGTAATTAAAAAAAATCTGTTATGTGAATTAGCACTGTGAATGAAAGAGGTTGTGTGTCAATCACATGTTTACTTTGTTCTGCAGTTTTGGTTTACAAATTCCTTGAAGTTAAAAAGTCTGGTTAAGGTTGGATGAACTATTGTTCTTTTCTGTTTCAAAACTCTGACTTATCCTTTTATACTTCTTTAAAAACCCTTGTTAGAGTAGGTTTTATTTCATGCTTGATCTTAGAACAATCCAGAAGCTCAACACCAACAATCCCCTTGAATATTATTGTTGCATTGACCATTGAGCAGCATCAGCACAGTTGAGACCCAACTACAAAGACCTTGGGAGCTAAGGCATCCATGTGTTGCCTTTCTCTTTCAGGAGAAGCAATGTAGCAATATTCTGCTTGCATTGTTGTGGTGCCAAAATCACCATCAATAGGAACTGGAGCTAGAGGGAGGGACAGGAAGGGAAAGTTGGATAAATCTGGGCTTTCATCCCTAGAGAAGTCCCATAGAGTTCTTTGATCAGCTGAAAATCCACCACCCCTAATAGAACTTAAGACCCCTATAAGACACAAGAGTCATAAGACTGGGGCAACCATCATACCCCCCTTGTCAGCTCCACTCACTCCACCAGGATTTTCACCAATACCTTAGTGGATACCTATCAATCCACCATCACATCCATCTCAATTGTCATCACAGCTAGTTCAACCGATACAACAGCTGGCTCAACCACCACCACCGCCACCAATGGCATTCTTTTAGAATAATCCCTCTCCCTTGGGGACTATTCCTGGAGGTTTTCATGACCTACCTAAGAACCTTGAGAAATTCTACCCCAAGTATATTCATGGTGAGTCAAGGAGTGTTGAAGAGAACATACATGCTTTCAAGGATGCTTGTACTAGAGCTTAGATAGCTCACCAGGATGTAGTATGTCGGTTGTTCCCTTATTCTTTAGGGGAGATGGCATACAATTGGTACCTTAATCTTCCTCAAGGTTCCATTCTGACTTGGACACATTTGGAAAGTGATTTTATTAATCAGTTTAGAATCTATGTGGATCCAACTCTTTTATATTACCAATTCGCTACTATTAGAAAGGAACCAGGTGAACCTTTGCCTTTATTCAATACCAGGTTCCAACGAATGTATAGAAGATTGCAAGATCCTTATTTAGTCACTGAGGATAGTGCCATTCAGGCTTACTTTAGGGTTATGGACCCCTTGTTGGGCTTGTTCTTGCAAATGACCTATCAACCAACTAAGATTGACTCTCTATCCAAAGTCTATCACCTAGCTATCAAGTTGTAGCAACAAATCAGTTTTCAACAAGGGGGCCTAGGAGGAGGTTTCCCTTCAATAGGATATCAAATGCATAGCCCAACCCCTCAATTCAATACTGTTATGAGAATGTATCCTTCCCATTATGGACCTATATCTGAATTGCAAACCCAACCACCTATTCCATTATTTGCTATGGGGACTTCTGATCTTTTCCAATAGTCACAGCTTCCTCAAAGTTCCCATGGTCATCAGAACCAAATTGGAACACCCAGTCATGTTGACCAGCCACCTATTGTCAAGGCTGTGGAAAGTGAGAAAAAAGTTTAGCTTACGAACGAGGTAGAGACTCTGAAGAAAATGCTCTCTCAAGTTACCAATGATATGGCTCAACTCTGTTTGAACCCCTCTCAAAACCAAGGCAACTACCCTAATCAAAATAGTAACAACCAGGGTACTTATCAGAATAACAACTACAACCAAAGAGGTTATCAAAACCAAAAAAAAGGGTATAATCAAAGGCCAAACAACAATAGACAGTGGAATACAGGGCCTAATAATGGTGGAGTTCCTCACAAATATCAAGAAAATGAGGAGAGAGCACATACTGCAAACATGGCTGACCTCAACTTCATGACCAATTGGTGTAGGTTGCATGATACTGCAACCCATTTTGAGGTAAATTTCCCTCAAATGGAGAAAGTTGTTAAGATGGCACACGAAGATGCTCACACATTCTAGGGGAATTCAAACAAAAGAGGTGACTCAATGGATACTACAATGACTTATGAGCTCTTTGAGGAGGAGCCTTCATTCCCAAGGCAAGAAGAAAATGAACCAAAGGAAGACTCGTATGATGCCCAAGCTTTTCAAACAAAAGGGGGACACTTCCTGAGAAATCAAAACAAGGGTTCATTCACCACATCAGCACCTCCCAATCACATGGTACCTATGAATCAAGGTGTTGACAATAATCCTCCTCCACCAAAAGGCCCGCCTGACCTCCATAACAAGGGTAATCCCTCTGTTGTTTTCAAAGGTAATTCAAGTTATAATGTAGAATTTGACATTGTTTCTGAGATGCAGAAGCAAAAAACTTCTTTGTCATATTTTGAAATTTTAAAGTGGTGCCCTGCTCAAAGGGAGATAGTGTTGAAGGCTCTAAAACAAGCTGATAAGTCAAAAGGAAAGAGCAAGGTGGCACCTACTGGGGATGTGAATGCAGCCTTGTATAGAAACAAGGTAGGTACTCCACCTTTTCTTTTAAGTTTAAGAATTTATGGAAAGAACCTTCACAACTATCTACTAGATTCAGGGGCTTCGGGAAATGTCATGTCATTTTCCATATGCAAGAAGTTGGGATTGGACCCTATTCATACAAATAAGGTCATTCAACTTGACAAAAAATAGGTCAATGTGGTAGGCGAATTAAGAAAGATACACATTCAAGTAGGATCAGATGCTAGGATCCTAACAAACATAGACATCCAAGTGGCAGACATTCCCGAGACCTATGGCATGCTGCTAAGCCGAGATTTGATGAAAAATTTAGGGGGATATCTTTCCCTTGACTTTTCACATATGTGGCTACCATGGAAAGGGATTCCTAATCAGATCAGAATTGAGAGTGAACCTTGCCTCAAGCATGTCATTATTGAATATGATTGCCACAATGAGGTAGCCTATTTCGAAATGGGAATAGGTGTGTATAAAAGAGATGAAATTTTAGCCTTCTCTATTCTTGATCCTAAAGATCTACCAATACTAGGGTTCCCTAATCCTACAATTAATGAAAACCAACAAGCATTGGTCAAAAAACTGTAGCAAGACCAGCTGGTCTTGGGAGAAGGGGTAGATCTAGAAAGTCTCCTGCTCCTTAATTGGTGCAGGGTACATTACCAAAGCCACTCATAATTGACTTGTCAACCCTGCATTGACATTTTAAATCATATTTCCCAAGCTGAGGAGGCTAGCTCAAGTCACCCTGAGACTATTGCAAACCACTTTTCATTTGAAGCCCAAGAAGCAATAATGCTAACTAGGGATAGGATTCCTTCAAAGGGAGTTCTTCCTCAAATAAAGCCCACCCTAGATATACTCTTGAATCAACATATTGACAAAGAGCAACCCCAAGGTCTGTCAAGCACCCCTGCACTCACAATTGAAACAAAACCCAAGGAATCAGCTGAAGGGACAAGTGACGGCCAAGAAGATAACCATAGGTTACATAATGCAACTAAGCAAGAATTGGAGAAAGTACCTAGAGAACCTTTAGACAATCCTTTTCCTATGTCTGGTCCAAGAGATCAAGAAGTCCCACCTTTGGTTAATCCTATTCAAATATCTATGAAAACTTCAAAAGGATTAACCCTTGCTTGTGATCAATTGTGGACCCTTACCTTTGATGGATCCAAGTCTAAGACAGGCAGTGGTGTTAGAATTGTACTAACCAGCCCTCAAGGGAGAACCTTCTTTGCTTCTTACAGGTTGTAGTTTGGATGCACAAACAACGTGGCAGAATATGAGGCTCTGGCACAAGGACTGATGTTTTTCCACAAGAATAAAATCACAGCTTTGATGGTCAAGGGAGATTCATAAATTGTTTTCAAGAAAGTGTGCAACCAATATACATGTCACAACAAGAGGCTGACATCATACAGGAACAGGGTATGTGGTGCAGGACACCCAAGGCCTTCAAGGAGCTCTTCAAGGAGAAGTGTGCAGGGGTTAGGACAACCTTTCCATCAAATCAAAACATCAATTATAATCTTTTGAAGCCTATAATGGCTTTTGAAATGGGAAAGAACTTGAAAGGAGTCAATTGTCCTAAGGGTCCTAATAAGGACCCTAGGACCAAAATGCTTTGTAAATGGAAAAATAATGCTCTAGGAGGTTAGATAGGTTTATTATGATTTGATTAGGTCAAATAAGGTTGGATATTGAAGATCCAATAGGTTTTTGGTTGTGGAGTTCAATAAATTTCAAGATTGGAAATTCAAATTTTTGAATTCCAATTTGGGCGGGTAAATGAGTTTTGTGAATTTTAATCACTTTGATGTAACTTAATCAACCAAAAATGGTTTGATCAGTTGGGGAATGGTTTTATAACTCCAAAATAATCATTTGTATGGAGGTTGGGTGTTTGGAGCAAGTATTGTACGGACTGTTCTCAAAAAACTCAATAAAATTTATGTTTCTTGCATTTTTTCTATGTGTTCTTGATGAATTACTGATTCCTATTGAAGGTATAAGCAGTTGGATGTTTTAGGAGTTTTATTTGTATGTTTTAACACCATTGAATGCTCTGAAGACAATAATAATCAATTTCTTTGCATTCTACAAGTGACTGTCCTCAAGGTGGTGTGGATTTTCATTACTTTTGAGAGGTTTTATGGATGATTGATCCATTTCATGGAGTATTATGACTGAACACCTATGAAATGGATCAAATTTAACATGTACCATAATAAACTGACAAATTAATGTGCAAGGAAGAGGAAAACTAATGTGTGCACAGTGATTTAGCAAAGCAAAAAGCATGAAGATGGACCCTAGGGTATAGCAGTGGAGGATCTGCCTTAACAAGTGATATATTTTTGAGTTGTAATAGTTGAGAAATGTTGAATTAATGGTGAAAAGTCTAAAATTAGGATATGGAAGTGTTTGGAAGGCCTAGAACCAAGAAGCCCTAGTTTTGAGCCAATTTAAGGAGGGTTTTGTGTTTGAGCATGTTAGGGGTGTCATAGAAGACTAAAAGTTTGAAAATCCTTGGTTTGAGGATGTTTTAAGAGACTATTGAAAGTTTCATGGTCAGGGGTTGAATTTAAAGAGGGGTTGCTTTGGAAAAGAGGGCTAATTAGGCCTAGTTTTTGAGGAAACAATAGATTTTGGTTGGTGAGTTCTGAAGCAAGTGATATCAAGGTTTGGATATGTTGTTTTTCATCACAAACCACATTTGTAACAATCATTAGATTGGAGGTTCATTTGTAAAGTTTGAGAGCAAAGTCAAAAATCCTTTGCTATAGGCCTAATTGGGCTAGAAGGCTTGTCAAGGTGCAAAAATTGGGTTTTGTCTAAGTCAGTGGCTTGGGATTTTGAAACCATTCAATACAAGTCTAGTTGAGTCTTTTAAGAGAATTCAAATGGTTTGGAACCATAAAGGAATATTTTAAGTCACAAGTGAACCTTTGAGCCTTGCCTCCATTAGGGTGCCTGGGAGATAGCTTGAGATTGCAACCTTGTAAACCTTGAAATCATTGTGTGTTTCCAAAAGTCTCATAGCCTCTGCATCAGTATGGAACCTAATAAAGGAATTTGATGCTTTTTGAATTAGCTTAATCCCTAGAGAAGAAAATTAGGTAGCTGATTCACTGGCTGTTGCTGCAAGCACCTTGGAACCTATGCAGGGCTCCAAATTCAAAAGATTCTCAGTGGAACTGATGTCCACCCTGGCTATTCCTAACAATATCAAGAATTTCTAGGTCTTTGATGATGACCAACATATCCTTACTTTCCTAGAAATTTTTGATGTTTTTGAGGGGCAAATTATTGATGATTCCAATAGGGATTAAGGAGATTGGAACACTGGAGATTGTGATATAGAAGGGGTTCTTAATTTGAAAAGTAATAACATTCCCAAGGGAATGGTTACTCTAGAGAGAATATTTGACTCAGATCTGAGGGCTCAAGAGAAGATACCAGCTAAAGACAAAGGAGGCAAATATTAAACAGTTAACCTAGCTGACTCGGGTCTTGAAAGGAATGTCTACATAGGGAAGTCCTACCCTGAAGCAATTAAAGAAGACATACTGAGGATGCTTAAAAAGGATATTGTTGTGATTGCTTGGGGGTATGAAAACCTCTAGACATTCGATGCTTCTGTTATGACTCACACTATTCCCTTGAAGCTTGAGGCTAAACCCTTTTGACAAAAGCAGCATCCTATCAACGCCCTGATCAAGCCATTGATCTAAGGAAGTTCAGAAATCACTGTCTGCAAGAATAATCTTTCTTGTGCGCCATTCAACATGGGTGGCTAAATTAGTCCTAGTCTATAAGAAGAATGGGGAGATCAGGCTGTGTGTCAACTTTCAAAACCTAAATAGGGCTTCAGAGAAGGATAATTACCTGCTCCCTTCCTTGGATGAGGTACTACAAACTATCAATGGAGCACAGATGATGTCATTCTTGGACGGTTACTATGGATACAATCAGGTAATGGTCAACTTTGAGGACAGGATGAAGACGGATTTCACCACCAAGTGGGGGACATTTGCATACAAAATAATTCCATTTGGTCTGATAAACACTGGAGCAACTTTCTAGCTTGCCATGGACATAGCTTTCAAGGATCTGATTGGAAAATGGATTATTGTTTACATTGATGACCTGACAGTGTTCTCCAAGGATTGGCTCAATCATGTTGTTGATTTGGATAAGGTTCTCCAAAGGTGTATTCAATATGGTGTCTCTTTGAATCCCAACAAGTGTGTGTTTGGAGTTTCTGAGGGAAAGCTCTTGGGACATATGATTTCAGAAAGGGGAATCTCAATCGACCCAGACTAAGTCGAATCTATTTCGAAGATCACCTGGGCAGGAAGCAAGAAAGAAATGAAGCATTTCTTTAGGAAAATAAACTTCATGAGGAAGTTCATCACGGGCTTTGCTGAAATTGTGAAACCCCTGAACGAAATGATGAAGGATGCCAAAACATAATTGACTAAGGAGGAAAAGGTCGCATTTACGCAAATCAAGTGATCCATCTCAGAAGCACTGGTCCTCACCAGCCCTGATTACATTAGACCATTCTACATTTACTCTTTTGCCTCTGAGCATTCATGCACAACTATTTTAACTCAACGCAAAGAGGAGGAAAAGGAGAGACTGATTGCTTTTATGAGCTCCCCATTCAAAAATGTGGAAGTCAGATACCCACCTCTGGAAAAGCAAGCTTTTGTACTGGTTCAGGCTGTTAAGAAATTTTGACATTACATTCTTCAAAGTCAAGTCGTTGCTATAGTTCCTAATGCGGTTGTAAAATCCCTACTGATGCAGAGCAAGCTGAGAGAAAGGAGAGGTAAATGGATGGCTATTTTACAAGAATTTGATCTCGAGATACATCCCATGAAACTAGTTAGGGGCACGGGTCTATCCTAGTCCATCGTGAATGCTGGCGATAATATCATCTATCAGCAATACATGACCCAGTCTTTCTCTGACGACCCTTGGTATGTTGATACCATTTGCTTTATGTTCAACAGTCGATGTCCAGAAGGAATGAATGCCACTCAAAGGAGAGCCCGAAGACTGAATAGTTCTCATTACATGCTCAAAGGAGGGTTGTTGTACAAAAGGAATTTCAAAGGGGTATACCTGAGATGCCTTGATCATCAAGAGGCCAAGCAGGTGATTTCTAAGTTTCATGGGAAGCATGGCACATGTCATGGTTCTGCAGATGCTCTGGAACACCAGATCCTTAGGTTTGGTTATTACTGGCCCTGTGTATTCAAGGATGCCCATCAACATGTGAGAACATGTCACACGTGCTAGGTTTTTGCGCCAAGGGAACACCATGCAGCCATGCCACTACAACCCGTTTATGAGGTAAGGCCATTTTCCCAATGGGCACTGGATTTCATTGGAGTGATTAACCCGAATTCCTCTGTAGGACATAAGTTTATCTTGACTGCTAATAATTACTACATGAGGTGGACAGAGGCCATACCTTGCAAAAACAACACAACGGACGTAGTCATCAAGTTCCTCACCAAATGCATCACTACGAGGTTTGGGGTACCCTTCACTCTGGTATGTGATAGTGGTTCCACTTTTTCTTCTGGTGAGTTTATTTCCTAGGCATATAATCACAATATTGTCTTGAAGTATTCCTCAAAATATTATCCACAAAGCAATGGAGTTGCAGAGTCTACCAATAAGAATCTCTTAGGGGTGATTAGGAAGTTGTGAGAACATAACCCTAGAGACTGGCATACCCAGCTGAGATTCGCATTATGGGCAGATAGGACTAGGATTAAGGCTACCTTAAACACCTCACCATTCAAGCTGGTATATGGCCAAGAGCCTGTCTTTCCTGTTCATCTACAAATACCTATCTTGGAGTTCATGCAGAAATTTTACTCTAGTGACAATAGGATAGAAATCAGGTTAGCTACTTTGTTGAAATTGGAAGAGCAGAGAGATGTGGCCTTACAACAATTCTTTAGGCATCAAGTTGTTGTCAAGCACTAGTTTGACAAAAGAGCTAAGATAAAAGCTTTTAGGATATTAGACCTAGTACTGTTATGGGATAAAGCCAATGAAAAGAAGGGCAGCCACCAAAAGTTTGACAAACTATGGCTAGGTCCTTATCAAATTGCTGAGATCCTAGGGGAAAATTATTTCAGACTGAGTAGCCTAACTGGAGAGCTGGCTCCTTTGCCTATTAATGGGCAGTTCCTTAAACACTATTTTGAATCTTGAGGCTTGTTAATTTATGTTTTGTATATAATTTTTTTCATTTTTTTCTTTATGTAAATAATTTATTTTGTCTCCTATTTGTAAATAACTCTTTCCTCTATGTGAATAATCTGCTGCTCTTGGTGTAAATGAGGTGGCTCTTGTCTGTAAATAGCTTCCTATTTGTACGTTTGTCCCTGTCTCCTTTGTTTTCTTTGCCTTTTGTTTTCTGTTTATTCTGTTCTTTGGGGGTTTTTAACCTGTTTCTTTCTATTTGATGTTGTGGGTTGTTATCTAAAGCATGCTTTGGTCACTAGGAGAGAAGTGGTTTAGATATTTTCATGTTCTTTGGTCGGGTGATTTTATCCTCAATTCGTTGTTTCATGCTTGTCGTCAATAAAAGTTGTGGAAAGTTTTGAAAACAAGGTACCAAGTAAGAAATCCTTCATCAGCTCCCTTGAATCTGTCACAAATCATTAAAATCATCTCCTCTTCTAGTAGTGTATTTGTCCTAGGATGACAGTGTTGTAAGACTTGAGTGAAAAATTTGACTTCCAAATGTTGTTATGAGGTCCATTGTAGTTTTCAACCTAGATCAGATATTAAATATCTAACATATTGAAAAGGAAAAGAGAATTAAATGAAATATCTAAAAAAAAAAGAGAGAAAAGAATTATCAAAAGAAAAAGAGGATTCAATATGAATGGGTGATTCCAGTATCTCTACCGGGGCTATGGATGCCTGACTGGTAGTAGAGCAATGCTATGAAAGAACTAGAGGTATCTTCATCAGGGCTATGGATGCCTGACTAGCAGCGAAGAAATGCCCAGGATATCATTGCACAAAGGAAATCAACTCATGTAGTTCAAATCTTGCACATTGTTATTCAAAAGATGAAGAAACTTTACAAAAGGGTGATGCACAATCAAGCACACACATAGATTCAGGGGTAGCCATTAATTGACTTGCATTTGATATTCTAGCTCTACCTTGCTTGTTTCAACTGACCTAAGTGGAGTTGTGATGTTCATGAACCAGGAGTTCTGGTTAGCCGAATCCTTCAGATTCATGAAAATGGTTAAACCATTTTCCCAGTCGAGTCACCATTTGTTATGCCTTGCATAACCACCCCACTTTGATCTGGATCAAAATGTGTCCCCCTTCTCTTTTGGTTTCTTTGCCTTTGTTATTTGCTTCACTTTTGGGAGTTCTTCTATTTCTCCATGTTTTATCTTTTGTTCTGTCTAATCTAATTTTTGTTTTGCCTCAGTTGGAATTTGGGTTTTCTCCTAAGTTCTGGATTTTCCACCCCATTCAAATTTTCCCGGGTCTTGCTTGAGCTCTGACTAAGCGTTGTGGGTTCATAGATTTGCGGTCTTCACGAAAATTCATGTGGACCAGATTTTCGCGGATTTCTTTCTTCCCTAGATTTTCTTGAAGTTCGTTGTTCCATGTTTGTCCTGGGTTTGCCAGAATGTCTTCTCCTTCGCAGAATTCTGTCCCGTACAAATTTGCTCAGAATCTAGTGGAATGTGAACAAGTATGGAGTAACTCTAAGTTAATATCATTCATTTCAGTGATGATTTTGATTAATTAGCTTCTCTTTGTATGATCTTCTCTGTTGAATGCAGGATTAAATCGCGTACAGGATAATTTTTGCTAGAAGAGCTCAGTTGGGGTCCATGCTTCAGTCCAGTTGGTCATGAAAATCCACTAAGGCAAAGGTCGGCAAGACTTTCTAGGCTCTCACCGATTGGTGGCTGGGCTCTGATTGTTTCGAAATCCAAAGAATCAGAATACTCCCCACTGTGCATCTTATTGGCATAGGGTTATCACGGTCTTCCCGACCTATGATTCGTTTGGTTCAAATTTGTGTTTATGTTGCTTATCAGAAAGACCCCAAAGATGTCATAGCGATCATAAATCATATTTAGGATCCATCGGCAAGACAGGGGTCATCGTCCTGGTGACATGAATTTCCTATCGGCATGAGGTGTTATCCCCACCAAGATGTCTCAGTGAGTTTATGAAGTCTCACCCACTAAGCAAGTGGGTCTAACACTTCAGCGTGAGTTGTTCCCTTCACTATGTGCTCTCACCGAATGCCTAGAGTCTTGCCAATAGGAAAGGGGTTCACATTTCGGCAAAGCAAGTTAACATTTCCAAGATGTCTTGGCAAGTGGGTGCAGTCTCGCTGACAAGGGTGTCTTCGATAAGAGAGTTAATAAGTCCCGGTGACCAAAGAATGAACATGCAGGGGGATTTCGCCAAGACATGAGGTTTCTATTCGACATCTCCCCGACAAAGGAGGGTTACAACGATACATGTGGGACAAAGAGAACATTTCGCTATGACCATAGGAGGGCTCCTGGTGACAACAAAATTCAGAAAGAGAAAAGGAGTTCGGTAAAAGGTCTCCCTGGAGCATTATGGTCACCCCGACATCAGAAAGGGAAGCTCGCCAAGAGGTATGAAGTTGGTGAAAGGTCTCATCGAATGGTGGATGTCTCACCAAAAAATGAAGGGCATCAGCGTAGCACTTGAGATCGCTATATACTCTTGCTAACCGTGGAGGGTCTGAGTGACACGAAGGAATTTTGCCGAGAGAAGGGTCTTCGGTGAGATGTTTCACCGATGGGGTGAACTCTTTCCGAAGTATGAACGGTATCGGTGAAATGAAGTGGCTTCACCATAGGGTCTCCCCAACCACTGATGGTCACACTGACACAGCGCTAGGGGATTCGAACGGTGGTCTTCGGCGAGAAACCGGTATGTCACAGCGACAATAGGATGAACTAGTAGGGCTTTTGCTAGGACATGAGGTATCTGTAGGGTGTCTTCCCAACAAGGGGATGTTACAGCGAAGCCCATGCGATGAAAATCTCCTAAGGATGATGCTTTCGCCAAGAGGTCTGGTTGAAATGATAAGGTCTTACCAAAGGATCAATCTTCAGTATGATGTAGGGAGCTCACTAAAGGGTCTTAGCGAAGAAAGGAAGTCACATTGGAGGGGAAAGATTGAAGCCCTAAGAGGATAGGAAGAGGTCGAGAGGACTCTGAGTGAATGAAAGACTTCACTGTAAGGTCATGGCGATGAGTGATGGTCTTGCCGATGGCAAGGAGGGTTCAGTAAGAGAAGAGAGATTGGGGTAATGTCTCCCCAATTCTAATAAGTCTCAGTGACATAGAGTGAGTTCGCGGAGAGGAGAGACGTGCACCCAGAGGTCTCAACGAAATGACATAGTCTTGCCGATTGGTTTTGTGGGCTCGGTAAGACTTCTCCTGCTTGTTGAGGCATCTTGCCAACTATCCAATATCTTGTCAATGGCCGCTGGGGGATTAAATCTCATCGAGGAGACACCAAGGGTGTCTCACCGACATGTGATGCTAAGCAAACCGCTTTTGACCACCGAGGAATCCTATGTGGCCTATGATTGTCCAATCAAAGAGAGCTAAGTTTGAGCCATTGCCCGATTGACCACCCTTGTGGAAGGACTAACAAAGTGCGACCAGATGGATTCTTTCTAAGAACAGTTGACCATGAGTCTGCTCAGGTAATGGTGCAAAGTCTAGGAGGCCTGATGGTGTTTTCAGAAGACAGTCAATGAGCAAAAAAGTCCACATTAGACAGGGAGGCCAAAGAATGAAGAAGCCTTGACTTAGAAGGACACCTACAATATTAATGTAGATATCCTTGGGCATTCAAGGTGACTCTATGATGGATTTCAAGGGTGGACACGGTGACAGAGGAGTAAAGGTTGCAGCTGCAAAAGATCTAATGTTGTCCCCAGAACAACTTTTTAGCGTGGATAGCAGGGCTTCTCATTGAATGCGGTTTTGACTTTCCTTAGAAAGATCTGAGAGCTGACTCTCCAATAAGATGCAGATATTTTGTAAACCCTAGTGCAGGGGACAACACATTCTCTTTGTAACATTTTGTATATAAGGCATTCTTGCCTCTTTGTAAAGGTTAGAACTTTTACTATGAGAACATTATTGTTAGCACCACTAGATTAGAACTTCTAGATTTAGAGAATGTTTTAGACTGAGAACCATTTTAGAGTTAGAACTATTAGGAGTTAGTAAGTTAACAGAAGGAGAGTGTTGTATCTTGATTCTGAGTAATAAGAGATTCTCTTTGTCTTCCTGGTTAGCAGTAAGATTTTAGTACAGACTGTAATGCATTTGCTAAGTTCTTTTAGTATAGTTGGAAACAATCTGGAGACTCAGATTCTCTGTACACTGGTGATTGGGCCAGCTTTGTGAATATTGTTTATCTATTTTGATAATAGTAGAAACAATCATAGTTTAATCTACTTCATGTTGTGTTCCTGAATGATATTTGTCTTAATTGATCATTTGATTTGTGAAGCCTTCAAGGAATGAAATGTTATTTGTGCTTTATTTAAATGGTAATTAAAAAAATCTGTTATGCAAATTAGCACTGTGAATGAAAGAGGTTGTGTTTCAATCACAAGTTTACTTTGTTCTACAGTTTTGGTTTACAAATTCCTTGAAGTTAACAAGTCTGGTTAAGGTTGGATGAACTATTTTTCTTTTCTATTTCAAAACTCTAACTTATCTTTTTATACTTCTTTAAAAACCCCTGTTAGAGTAGGTTTTATTTCATGCTTGATCTTAGAACAATCCAAAAGCTCAACACTAGTAGGCCCCTTGAATATTACTGTTGCATTGACCATTGAGTAACATCAACACAATTGAGACCCAACTACAAAGACCTTGGGAGCTAAGGCATCCATGTGTTGCCTTTCTCTTTCAGGAGAAGCGGAGTAGCAATATTTTGCTTGCATTGTTGTGGTGCCAAAATTGCCATCAATAGGAGTCTTATTGAAAACCATCAAAAATACAAAAAAAATGAAAAATATAAAAAATTGTCACCCTAATGAAAACCTAGAAAACAAGCATCTTGGTGACACCAAATATATATATATGAAAAGAATAGTAAAGAGAAATAATTCATCCAATAGTGAAAACCTAGTAAACAGGTGCTTTGGATAAGTACCATGGTGAAAACTTAACAAACAGGTGTCATGTGTAGTCGGTCTTTTCTTCGCCATCTACTATCACTCCATCTACCTTAGTCCATAATAAACACCCACCTTTTTGACACCACCATGAAACCTATCATAAAACCCCAACCATTTCATTCCATGGCTGACAGTGGTTGACATCACGTCTTGCATACCATCCATCTTTCACCCCAAGCACATCCCTTTCCACATCCTTCAAACTTGGTTAGTCCTAGACTTGACTGGGGATAATCCTTTATTACCTGAATACACTGGGTATCGCACATGGTCTTGCCAATCGAAAAAGTCCTGGAAAAAAAAGGAAAAGAAAAAAAAAATTCAATGTCCTGAAAAAGGACAAAAAAATCATAAAAGTCCTTAAAAAAGATTTAAAAAAATCATAAAATTTCCTAAAAAAAGACAAAAAAATCATAAAATGTTCTGAAAAAAGACAAAAAAAATTCATAAAAAGTCCTGAAAAAAGACAAAAATCATAAAAAGTCCTGAAAAAAGACAAAAAATCATAAAATGTCCTGAAAAAGGACCTAAAAATGATAAAATGTCCCGTAGAAATACAAAAAATCAAAATATGGAAAAAACAAAAAAACATCCAAATAACACTTGAAAATCCCAAAAACAGAGTCATAACTTGTCAAGTCAGTCATGTCAATCAGTCAATGTCATTGTCAAACTACGTTGTCTCTACACATTTGCTACATAGGCAAGGCTCATCTTTGGGCCCCGGAAACATTAGGTTAGTCCTTTTAGATTTTTCAAAATAAAATAATGACTCAATCTTTTGTCAATCAAGAAAAAGTCATTGGTTGTGTCGAACTATGAGGTCTCTGAGTGTATGATGTAGGAAATGCCATCAATTAATGAGCCCCCAAGGTTGCACTAGCTTAGTCCATTAGCATTCATGACACTGCACTAGAACACACATCAAACAAGTTATGCTAAAATAGATAATGCCTAAGACAAACTATGGCAATCATTTAATCAAACATGTCAATTACATTAGTATGTCAACATCGACATGTGGTCAATCTCGTCACTCAATCAATTCTAGTCAAACTCAGTCAAAACTAGTTAAACTATCAATTCTTGGTTATTCTTCAAACATGTCCTTTTGGAAAATAGCCCTTGTCATTTATTTATGCCTTAGGATGTGTCCTTCCTAGGCATTGTCATCGTCCTTTGGAATTTTGAGGGATTCTCTTGGCATTTGAGGAGTGATCCTCTCAACAATGACATCATTCAGGATGTGTCCTTCCTAAATTTGGCATTACCTGGCATTTTGGCATCAAAACACTTGACATTTAGACACATTTGGAAAACACTTAGCAAACAATATCTTGTCATTTTGTCCTTTGATTTTTCATCATGCTACTAGTTCTTTGAGGATGTCCTAGCAACAAGATTTAGAGGAGCAGCGATGTATCATGATGATTGGCTTGTCTTGTCTTTTTCAAATAGTCATGTTGCTAGTTCCTTGAGGATGTCTTGGCAATAGGATTTAGAGGAGCAATGATGTTTCATGGTTTGTATTTCTTATCTTTCTCTTTTTTGTGGTTGATTGTGACAAAAAGACTAGGGAAATTACACTCCTAGTATGAGTCATGATCATCCTTGTTTGCAACTGCTTGTCTCATGTGATGGTATGACCTTGCACATTATTGATCTATGTCATATCATGGTGTTTTTTGGCCATTACAATAATCCACCCGATGATTATTAAGAGCAACAACTATTAGTTTTTTGGCAATATGTTGAAGGATTCTATCTCCGCACTAACATCTATCTCCTTTTGTCTTGTCTTTTATCCTCTTCCATCTCTTGATGATATCCTGTGAGATACAAAAATATAATTGCATATATGATAAAATAGACATTGCATTAGTTCATCACATTTACATATATCCATTCAAATATTCACTAAGGCATGCATTAATTAAACATCCATTTACATATTTCCATCACTAGTATACAATACTTGCATTTATTTTCATTCACATAACATAAAAAGTGCATTTAAAATTTCCATACATTGTCCATACACATAATAGAATAGCGAATCATATGTCACATTATCCATAGATATATAATCTCACATTAATGCATCTATAATCATAAACATGGAATTCATTAGAATCAAAACATTATGCATCCATATAGAACATCATCATCATTCAACCATCATACATAACATAATATCATTATGGAATATAATCATAAATAACCATCATAACTGCATACATTGCATCACATATAAAAGGAATCATCATAATTATCATAAATGCATACATCATAGACATAATCAAAACATAATGCATCATCACATAACATAAAGTATATAGATTGCATCAAAAATACATCATATATGTAATCTTAAAAATCATGTCACAGGATAGAGTCAAGAGATATTCAAAAAATAGAGCTCACAAGCTCAATGGTCAAAATATAAATGTCATAACATAATGTCTCAAACATAATGACAAGATAACAATAATAGTGTCTATGTTGTACTCTCCTCATCCCCTCAGGAAAAGACCAAGGTGACTGGCACTCTATGATAAGAATTGATGGCATCGTGGGCATGGTAGGGAGAGTTTGAGAAGCTAATGGATTTGTAACCAAAGATTGGTTGTGTTCTAACCTGTGACATAAGGTAGAAGAACCATGATTGTGGTTAGATCTTTGGCCTGAAGAATGCCTATGGTTGTGATGGGACTGGTGACCTAATGAATGCTCTGAGGAGGTAGTGTTAGTGTAATTAATTAATTATTACACTAGCATAAGTTAACTTAGGTCTTGCATTTAATTAATTAAGTCCTAGGTTGCATTATTAGAAAAAAATCATTTAATAAATCTTTTAAGATATAGGATAATATTTCCTTCCTAGTTTGTAGGACAAGATCCCTTCTTGATCTTATCTCATCTTTTAAAAATCATCTAGATAGGGTTTTCTTTTGCCTATATATTCAGGCATCTTGCTCATTTGTAAGATATATTTTTTCATCATATCAATATAGAATCTTTATTCTGCATTCCATTGTTGCAACACTTCTCTTTGTGGTTGATTATATTTCATGGCTAAAGTCCTTCATTGAAGATTTTAGAGCTTCAAGGGCTGTGCATTCATTCATTATTTCTACATGGTATCAGAGGTAGTCCATTGAAACATCAACCCTTGATCCAGGAAGTTGGAGTGCAAGATTCTTGCAGGCTTGGAGTTTTATGTTGCAGGCTAGTTGGCTCTACCCGGGAGCCAAGTTGATTTTTGGTGCAGATCAGGCTCTCTTTGACCTCTCCATTATGTCCAGAAGGCCTCAAAACCCATAAATCACTTGTTCATTTGTCAAAATCAGAGTAGTTTCAACTAGGAGCCTTTGAGGTATATTTTGGGTTTTGCATATTTTTGGTACAAATCCGTACATATTTGCAGAAAATTTTTCCCTCTCAGTCCTCGATCAAGGCAAGTTTTTTTTTAGAAAAATCAAAAAAATATTTGGCTATTTTGGGCAGATTTTTTTCTAAAGTATCAACAAAAATCAATATATATAGAGCAACCTGCAATTATATTACATGGTCGACATCCTTATTTTTTGGTGGATATATAGTTAGAGTTAAATTTTTTGTCACCGTCGGCTTTTTCTATCGGCATTTATTTGTTAATTTTTTTTGAATTGCAATAAATTGCAATATTCAAAAAAAAAAATTTGTCAGCCCGGTCACATCGGCTGATGTCATCGAGCTTCACTTACCATCGACATTGTCCCCTCACCGGCCGTTGACTTCCCAACGACCGTCGTTCATCGTCGGCCACCGATCTCTGACTGTCGACCGCCGTCTCCAACTGCTAACAACCTAGCCCCCACCATGGTTCCATCACCGACCAAGGGCTCCACCAATCCATGTAGCCGAGCATCCTCCTAGCCGCGCCACTGACGAGCCACCACCTTCTGCCACCAGCCCTCCGCTCTGACGCCACCAGCCCCATGGTGATTTTTTAAAACTGCGAGCACAGCTTGCGGTCATATCAAAGACCAAGGGCCTTGATTTTTCAGCCCCCAGGTGCTTCATTTTTGTGCCTTGTTAGCCAGTGCATCCCCAATCAGGTAAATTTCTTTTGGAGGCCATATCTTCCACATACCATATTGAAAATTCACAAACGATATATCATTGGAAAGGTATTTCTGTCTACTTTCCAGAGGTGTGCTCTATTTTTCTAGACTCTGCTTCTAATCACATTTTATTCTTAGTTAAATTGGAAACCCTAATTTTGGGTTTAGAGGTGCTTTCTAGCTTTTAAATTTGTTTCAGAAGCATCACTTCAGTTGGTAGTTTATCAGATATCTGTACTCAATGTTTTTTTGTTAGACATATTTGTCCTGGATTGTTGTTCTTCTCCAATGGTTGACACAGGATTTGAGATTCTTACTCCTCACAACTATCATACATGGAAGGTCAGTATGCAGGGAATTCTTTGGTCTAAGGGACTCTGGTCAACCTTGAATGAGACTTAGCCTAATCTCACCAGAGAATATGAAAAATTCCAGCATCAGATCAAGTGTGAAGAGGCGATGGAGCTCATTGCTCTACATGTCTCTACCTCTTTATTCTTTCATATTGATGGGTGCCACACTCCCAAGGAGGTTTGGGACAAGCTCAAGGATCTTTTTGGTTCTGTTAGTGATGTTCAAGCTTTGCAATTAGAGGCTGAACTTGCTTCACTTGTTGTTGATCAATTTACATCCATTGAAGACTACCTAGTAAGGTTCAAGTCTTTAAGGTCTCAGCTTACAGGATGTGGCAAAGATAAGTCTGACAAAGAGTGTATATTCATGATTTTATCTAAGTTAAGAGGTTCCTTTTCCTATTTTGCTACCTCTTTCTATTCCACCATGGATGGTCTTGGTACTAGCTTTGTCATGCCATCATTTGACACATTTTTTGAAAGGCTAACTAGAGAGCAGTCCAAGCTCAATCACACTGATACATCCACAAAGTCACATGCATTAGTGGTAGGACCATCAAAAGGAAAGGGTAAGCATTAGGGAAAATCAAAGTCAGGAGCTTCTTCTGAATCATCATCTCAGCATAAGGAAGACAAGCCAAAGAGGGAGAGGCCCAAGTGTAACTTCTGCAATGGGCTTGGTCACATTGAGGATACCTGTTTCAAGAGAGAGATACATGAGCTTCGATAAATACTTAGAGATCACAATATCTCTCTCTCATCAACTACAGTCAAATCTCCTCACTCCCCCTCTCATGAGTCATCATCAGGTATGGTTGGCATTGCTATTGTTGACAATCTTGGAAAGGGGAATGATTTGATAACTACCTTGGTTGATAACAGAGAAGGATGGGTACTTGACTCTGGTGCTTCCTAGCATGTCACTTCTTCTCAACAACATATTTTGTGGGATACTCTGCGGCCTGCCACCTTTGATCGAATGTTCATAGCAAATGCAGATATTATCTTTGTTGCTAGTATCTATGATGTTGTGCTTGATGGAAGGATGTTGGAAGATGTTGTCTACATTCCTCAGATTGCTCATAATTTGTTGTCTATTTATCAACTTGCTTAGGAGGGATTGAAAATTGAGTTCACTTCTGATCTTGCTATCATCAGAGATAGGTTTGATGTCCTTGTTGCATATGGTCAAGCTGATCATCATTCCAAGGTATACAAGCTCACCAAATATTGGGATCAAGCTCAACCTGTTCCTGACTCTCCAAACTCAAGGGTAGGAAGCACATCATCACCCCCCCCTCACCAAGGTTGTGGAGGCTAGATTGACTTAACTCTTTGCATGGCACCATCTTCTTCCTATGACACCTCTTAATTGAGATTTTCTTCAGCAGTGATGGATACCTTTACTTCTTCAGACTTGTGGTACATGGATGGGTTCTCTTCAGGTCTATCTGACTTGGCTGCTCAGTTTCACATTGGTCTTGAAGACATTCTAGAGGGGACTACTCTCCTTTCAGGGGGGGCTATCTAGTCCACATTTTTCTTGTTCTGTTTTGTTTATATGTGATGGTTGTAGTACTTCGGGGGATAATGTTGAGTCCTCCAAACTTCACTCTTCCATCTTTCTTGCTTTTTATCTCCTTTTAGGGGAGGGGTTTTCTTCCCACTGGTTTTTCCCCATTTCTCTAGTTGTGGGAGATCTTTTTGCATCTTCATGTACATGGGTACCTAACATGGCCTCATAGTCAGGACCCATCATCTTCTTGCATAATCATTGCATTTTCCTCCCTAAGTTGAACTTATGGGGGGGGGTGTTAATGTAATTAATTAATTATTACACTAGCATAAGTTAACTTAGGTCTTGCATTTAATTAATTAAGTCCTAGGTTGCATTATTAGAAAAAATCATTTAATAAATATTTTAAGATATAGGATAATATTTCCTTCCTAGTTTGTAGGACAAGATCCCTTCTTGATCTTATCTCATCTTTTAAAAATCATCTAGATAGGGTTTTCTTTTTCCTATATATTCAGGCATCTTGCTCATTTGTAAGATATCTTTTTTCATCATATCAATATAGAATCTTTATTTTGCATTCCAATGTTGTAACACTTCTCTTTGTGGTTGATTATCTTTCATGGCTAAAGTCCATTGAAGATTCTGGAGCTTCAGGGGTTGTGCATTCATTCATTATTTCTACAGGTAGAACCACCCACACTACTCTGACTATGGATGTTGTGTGTTTGACTACTACTCCCTGAGCCATTATCTATCCTACTCTGAGATCTAGATAATCCAAGCTCCCGCTAATTAACTAACACTACTCTCTCATATAACATACGATACTAGCCTTGACTAGCACTAACCTTGACCAACTCCCTGGCTACATCCCTAACTGGCCCTAAACATAACTGCACGAACTCCACACACTAGCTCTATTCCTCATGTCGTAGGATCTTATCATGATCCTGCTTTACTTGTGTAACCTCTAACTCTACCTGTAGGGATTGAATCTATGTTGTGGCCTCATCTATTCTCTGCATACCTTCCAATCTTTGGTCAACTGCAGCATCATGAGGCAAAGGTGGTCCTCTAGGTATATCATCCTCTCCCTCCACCATCTGCTCTTTGAGCTGTCTCTCTGCCTCATCCATAACATCCTCACCATCAATGTCTAGCTCCTCATCATCATCACCCCCAACTGCCTCCTCCCCTAGACTGACATCTAGGGCCCCTCTTCCTATGACCACCTTGGCCTCCACCTCTTCCTCTTGCCTAATATCGGCCTCGACCTCTACCTCCTACCTAACCTCAGTCTCTAGTTGCTCCTCCCCCTAATGGACTCCCTCATCCCTCTCCTACTCAACCACCTCAAGGATTGCATCAAGGGGTACCCTCTCAACACACTGTCGTACTCTCCTACCCGACCTCCTACCATCTCCTCCTCTACTCCTCCTCCCTCCACCCCCACCATCTCCTCAATCTCCTCCATCACATCTATCATCTTCTCCACCCCTACCCCCATCTCCTCTCCCTCCATCTCCTTGGCCTCCATCCCTCCCCCTCCCCCTGCCACCGTCTCTGCCTCCTTTTCTTCCTTGCTACACCCATGGTATCACTGAATGATGATCAACTGGTGCTGGTCCATCTAGGTCTATCAAGGGATATAGCCTATGTGATGAAGGAGCAGACCCAAGACATAGAAAATGATGCAACAACTAGAGAAATTTATTTTTATTTATAATGAAACTTCTTACATGTAGAGGATCACAAATCCTCAAGCTCTGCAATACATGCAAGCTACAGAAAATTACAGAAATTATAGTATTTTCCCCTTTTGTAGCATGTAAACTCTTTTCCCCAAAAAGCTACCAAAAATCAGAAATCTCACCCATAAATAGAGCTCCCTTCCAATTTGGAGCCAAAAGAACATTCAATTTTGAGTTTTGGCAGTTTGGCGCCCAAATTACAATTTGAAATTCACATTTGAATTCACATTAAAAAATTAGCACATTTCTAAAAATGCACCAACTTCTGGAAGCCATAACTTTTAATCCAATAGTTGGATTTTCAATGATAATACCTTTTCAGAAAGCTCTCGAAAAGACGATGTGGCACAAAGTAGGGCCTACAATTGACTACTTTGGGTTTTTGAAAATTTTTAGGCCCATTCGGAGGCTCTAAGGACCTCAAATTTGGCTTCAAATATTTTAATAGCTAAAGGGTTATCCAGAAGTGCAAAAATATCTAAGAAACAACCAACAGAAAATTAAAATATTTTTTTTTTTGGGTGATGTAGGATTGCCCTCACACCACTGGATGCTTTTGCATCAGACACCCAAGGTAATTTGAGAAGTGACCCCATCACATTTCAGATGGTTGAGGAAAACCCAAACAGTCAACCTCTGCCTTAGACAGTCATGATGAATCTTTCACAGGACTTCCTCTCCACTTAACCAGATATTCTTCATACTGCCTGTTTCTAGTACTCCTTCCCACACGACTATCCAGGATTGCTTCAATCTCCTCCTTCTCTGAAGTAGGTGTGGGAATGTTATATTGTTCTATTGTTGGACCATTCTATGTGCCACCTTCATGATACTTTGTCAAATTTGCAATGTGGAACACAAGGGAAATTTTGACTCCATCCAACAACTCTACCTCATATGCATTCCCTGAATCATGCCTCTTCAAAATTTTATAGGGACCAAACTTCTTCAACTTCAATTTGTTATAGGTTCCCACTGGAAACCTTTCTTTCCTCAAGTGGACCATCACTTCATCACCAATCTGAAAACTCCTTATACCTCCTCTTTTGATCTTCCTTAGCCTTATACTGCATATTCATCTTGTTAATATGTTCTCTTACCTTCTCATGTATATTCTTGATGTGCTCTGCAAAGTCTTTGGCTTCAACACTTGTCTTCTTCTCTTGGTCCATCTTTCTCAATTCTGGAGCGGTATTGGGATTGCCTCCATACACAATTTGGAATGGCGATCTACTAGTGCTTCTGTTGACAAAATTGTTGTAAGAAAATCCTTCCTAGGGCAAGATCAAGTCCCATCCCTGGGGTTTATCTCCTACCAAGCATCTCAGTAGGTTACCTAGACTTCTATTCACAACCTCAGTCTACCCATCAGTTTGTGGATGGTGTGCAGAACTCAACTTCAACTCTGTCTTCAACTTTTTCCACAAGGTCCTCCAATAGTAACCCACAAACTTGGTATCACGATCTGAGACTATACTCTTTAGCCAACCATGTAGCCTCACCACCTCTCTAAAGAACAAGTCAGCAATGTGGACTACATCATGGGTCTTCTGACATGGGATGAAATGTGCCATCTTTGAAAACCTGTCAACTACCACAAATACTGAATCATTTCCTCTCTGTGTCCTTGGCAAGCCAAGAACAAATTCCATATTTATATCCTCCCACGACCTCTCTGGTATAGGTAGGGGTTGATACAACTCTGTATTCTAGCTCACTCCCTTAGCCATCTGGAACACCCTATAACTTTGCACAAACTTCTTCATATCATGTGACAATTAAGGCCAATAATAATGCTCACTAATAATGGCAATAATCTTATCTTGACCAAAATGTCCTACCATTCCTCCACTGTGCTTTTCCTTTATCATGTTCTCCCTCATAGAACTCCTTGGAATACACAATTGGCTTCCTTTAAACAACATGCCATCCTAGATTATGAAATCCAGCCACTTCATCCTGTCAACTGTAACAAGATCCTTGCAAGCTTTCCAAGCCTCTGCGAAATTAGGATCTTCAGGGTACAATGTCTTGAGTTCATTCCCAACCACTTCAATCTGCATCTCTGTCAACAATGTTTTCCTCCTACTTAAGGAATTTGCAACCCTATTCGACTTGCCACTCCTATGCTTTAAAACAAAGGTATAACTCTACAAAAAATTCTACCCATTTCATATGCCTCTGATTTAATTTTCACTGACTACTTAGGTACTATAATGCTTGATGATTAGTATACAAAACAAATTCCTTTGGCAATAGATAATGTATCTATTTCTTTAATGCTTGAACTATTGCATAAAATTCCTGATCATATACAAAGTGCTTTCTCTTTGCATTATTTAACTTTTCACTGAAATAGGAAATGGGCTTACCTTCTTGACTCATCATTGCTCCAATGGCACAACCACTAGCATCAAAATCCACCTTAAACACCTTATTGAAATCTAGGAGGGCTAAAACTGGTTGCTCTGTCACCTTCTGCTTCAACAGATCAAAACTCTTTGTTGCTCCAGTGCTCCACTTGAACTCTTTTCTATCCCCTCTCATTGTTTCAGTTAGGGGTGCACAAATACTACTAAAGTTTCTAATGAACTTTCTATAAAAGCTGGCCAAACCATGGAAAGATCTCACCTCAGTAGCAATTCTTGGGGTAGGCCATTCCAAAATAGCCTTCACCTTCTCTAGGTTCATCTTGAGACCTTCCTCCAAGACAACAAACCCCAAGTACACTAACTCCTTCACAAAACTACACTTCTTCAGATTAATCAACAATTTATCTTCTCTCAAATTTTCAAAGACTCTACGAATATGCATCAAATGCTCACCTAGGGACTTATAGAATATCAAAATATCATCTAAGTACACAATACCAAAACTCCCTAAAAACTTTTTCAATACCTCGTTCATGAGCCACATGAATGTGATCGGTGCATTGGTTAGCCCAAAGGGCATGACTAACCATTCGTACAAGCCCTCTTTGGTCTTGAAGGCAGTCTTCCATTCATCTCCCTCCCAAATTCAGATCTGGTGATATCCGCTCTTCAGGTCAATCTTTGTGAAGTACTGTGCTCCACTCAAATAGTCCATCAAGTCATCCATCCTTGGTAAGGGAAATCTGTATTTGATTGTTATCTTGTTTATGGCTCGAGAGTCTATGCACATTCTCCACTCCCCATCCTTCTTCATTGCTAGTACTACAGGTACTGCACATAGACTCAGACTCTCACGAATCAATCCCTTTCTCAACAATTCCTGAACTTATCTATTCAACTCCTCATTTTATGTAGGAGTCATTCCGTGAGCTGCCTTGTTTGGCAAACTGGCTCCGAGGATCAAGTGAATCTGATGACTGATCTTCCTCATTGGTGGTAAACCCTCAGGTACGTTATCAGAAATAATCTCCTGAAACTCATCCAATAGTCCAGAAACTTCTACTGGCACCTTCTCACTATCTTCCTTTTCCATTCTAGGAATCAATGCATAACACATACGCACATGCTTCATGCCATCTAAAAATTTCCTTCCATCAACAAAACAAATTCTAGCACTATTTCATACCTTTTCTTCATCCTTCTTCAGGGGATTCAACTTATGGCGGACTCCATCCTTCATCAAGGAATAAGTGTTTGCATGGCCACCATGTACAACTTGTCTATCAAACTGCCACGGCCTCCCCAACAACATGTGACATGCATCCATGGGGATGATATCACATAGTACCTCATCACGATAGCTTATGATCTTGAACTTCACCAGGCACTGCTCATTGACTAGAACTTTGTGGTCTTTCTGCAACCAGACAATTTGATATGGATGTGGATGCTTTTCCATTTTTTAGCTTCAACTTCATAACCATCTCTTCTGACACCAGATTATTGGTGCTCCCACTATCAATAATGACATCACAACATTTGTCTTCACACTTGCACCTTGTGCAAAATAGATTCTTCCTCTGTTCTAGTTCCTTCTCTTCAGTCACTAGGGCTCTTCTAACCACTAGGGCTTCTCCCCTTTCTGCCTCATCTGAATGCTCGGATTGAGCCTCCTCATCTGCATGTGCAACCCTTCCACAACCTTCTGGCCTTCTATCTATCCTTGGTGTTGTGGAAATTCATAGGCTCGATGCCCTTCTTCACCACAATGGAAACAAGTTCCTCTGAAACCACCTCTTTTGGGTTCTGGCCCAAATCTTCCTCGTCCTCTACCTCTTTGATCACCATTGTTTTGATCACGAGGGCGGTAGAAGTTATCATTATTTTGGCTTCATTTTTCCTTTCATCCTCATTTTCTCTTCCAGAAGATCTTCCACTACCCCTTCCGCTTTGACCTCCTCATCCTTTTTGCTTGCTGTCAAATCTTTTGTTCAGCTTCTCCTCAACTTTCAAAGAAAACTAGTATGCATCCTCAATGGTGGTCATTCTGACCAGGCTTAGCTCCTCTTGAATGCTCGGTCATAACCCATTAAGATAATAGGCTACCTTCTCCTTGTTGGCCTCTACATGGCCCGTTCTGATGATCATCTTGTGAAAATATTTTGTGTATTCTTTCACAGATCTACTTCCTTGCTTCAACCCTTGCAATTTCTTCAGCAGATCTAACTCATAGTCCATTGGTATGAACTGCTTCTTCAGTTTCTCCACCATGTGATCCCAACTACTGATCTTTCCTTTTCCTCTTTGATTTCTCTCCAACTGGACCTCTTTCCACCAAATATTAGCATGGCCCTTCAGCTTCATTTTTGCAAACTTAACTCGATCTGGGTCCTCTACTTCTTCATACTCAAAATACTCTTCTAGCTCATTGATCCAGTTGATCAACTCTTCCAGGTTCAAACTTCTAGAATAATTGGGGACTTCTATTTTGGGTCTTTTTTTGATCTTTGAAATGGCCCTTATTAGCCGCATCTGATCTTGATCAATTGCTTCTTCTTCCTCTTCTATGTCTAAATCTTCCACCTCTTCTTCATCATTGCTTTCTCCTCTCCTTCCCGGGTTTAACCCTCTTCTCATATGTTCCTGCAATGCATCAATTTTTCTCTGGAGGGCTTTGAAACCCTCAACCGCCAATGGATCTCTTCCACCAGTGTTTCGTCCACCTCTGCCACCTCTAGCACCACCACGCCTACCAGGCATCACTCTTGGAGGCATCTTGAAGATCTTGAACCCATAACCACAGTTCTGGTGCAAATTGCCTCACGATCGGTGATCTGTCCACATGCTCAAGAAAACCCACTCTGATACCACCTAACGAGGGAGCAGACCCGAGACATAGAAAATGATGCAACAACTAGAGAAATTTAATTTAATTTATAGTGGAACTTCTTACATGCAGAGGATCACAAATCCTCAAGCTTTGCAATACATGCAAGCTATAGAAAATTACATAAATTATAGTATTTTCCCCTTTAGCAGCATATCAACTCTTTTCCCCAAAAAGCTACCAAAAATCAGAAATCTCGCCCATAAATAGAGCTCCCTTCCAATTTGGAGCCAAAACAGCATTCAATTTTGAGTTTTGGCGATTTGGCACCCAAATTACAATTTGAAATTCACATTTGAATTCACATTCAAAAATGAGCACATTTCTAAAAATGCATCAACTTTTGGAAGCCATAACTTTTAATCCGATCGTTGGATTTTCAATGATAATACCTTTTCGGAAAGCTCTCGAAAAGATGATGTGGTGCAAAGTAGGGCCTATGGCCAACTACTTTGGGTTTTTACAAATTTTTGGGCCCATCCGGAGCCTCTAAGGGCCTCAAATTTGGCTTCAAATATTTTAATAGCTAAAGGGTTATCCAAAAATGCAAAAACATCTAAGAAACAACCAATAGAAAATTAAAATCTTTCTTTTTTGGGTGATGTAGGATTTCCCTCACACCACTGGATGCTCCTACATCACTATGTGTCTGCCACCATGCACTAAACTCTGCCATCATGCTAGGATCCACTGGACCCACACTCCAGGCCCACTATTGTGCTACCAGCCCATCAAACTACTGCTCTGCCAAGGGTATTGATATAGATGGCCCCCATATGGTCTCTTAGGATGATCTCGCATACTCCTCTATCTCCACTGGCACATCCTGTCACTTGCAAAACTGTTGTAATACCTGTTGGAGCAGATACATCTCAATAATTAGTTGTGAATACATGGTATGACCAATAAGATATCTGAACTGTCAGTAGAATTTCAAATGATCCCCCTCATCAGCCCACTGTGCACAATATCTGTATGGCCTCTAGAAAAATGCCATCCAGGTATCAATTCAATGTTGTCAGTATCTTGTCTCCCCAACTCTAGTCTATTGTAGGGCACCCACATACAGATAAACATAAGGAATCCCATCAGCCAATTGTAGTCTCTGAATAGGTAGACAAAAGACGGGGATATGCTCCCAAGCCCAGATCATAAGCAATGTCTTCCCATAGTTGATGCTATGTGCACCTTTGTATGCCACCTCATGCAACTGATGATAAAGCATACCAAGAAGACATGGTCCCCATGTGAAAACAGTCCTATCCTACCTCATCCTCACAAGCACATCTCCCCATCTGATAAGGAACCCATGTTCATGATAGTCTGGAATCAATACACTGACAATCAATGTGCATAACACCACATCCCATCGAGGATAGTGCTCTGCCATGAACTCCCACCAAATCTCGTGTCCCTCGATGCCTAGTCCTGCACCATCTTTGGCCTCATAATACTTTGTAATAGCCTAATGTCCTTGATGTGGATCATAAACAACATGCTCTCCTCAGATCAGAAGGCACAAAATCCAATAACCATCCTCTATCATCACAATGGTCTCTCTCATCGGCAAGTGGATTGAACACGTCTTTGAATGCCATCTCTTGGCCAATGTTGTCAAAATCCACCTATTTACCCAAAAAATGGGCATATAGGTCACATAGTATAGTCCTAGCCACATTAGTTGTTTATGCTCTCTATCTTGCAGCTGATCTCTAAAGGCATATGTCGACACCCTGAACTCATGCGTGTAAATCGATGGTAATCATTTCTATACAAGCAAAAAAAAGAGTCAACACACCATTTAAACATCATCATTACCATCTATCTAATTAAGAATAAGTAGAAATTGAGTCTAAAACTAAGTCAACCCTAGCCAAAGTCAAATGTGTCACGTCAATGACCATTTGCATCAAGTTTAGCTCTCCATTTGTGTCATGCTAGACCATTTTTGTTGCACGAGCTCACAAATGCATCATCTCATAACACATGCATCACTCCATTGATCATATGCATCATTCTCAACACACTTGTGATGAATGGCTTCACATTTGTGTTGCCACAGAGCGCTTGCATCTCTATAACTATCATTTGCATTGCACGAAGGTAATTGTGTCTTACTAGTCTGCAAATGTGTCACTCTCTAATGGACCCCTCATGATTGCCTTACGATGCATCAAATGCGTGCAACACGAACACATATGCAACTTATGTGAATGCATATGTGTCACAACACATTCATTACCCTAACTTTGAACCCTAAAAATGCATGTAAAATGATGAAATGACGAAGTGGGTAAGGGGTACTTACCAATGGCTCTGTACCCTCTGGCCATCTAAAAGTCCAAACAATGTACCTGTGGTGCTTGTTCACTAGAATCACCATCTTCGCATGAAGTCTCCTCTCTCCGAGCTCTCAAATTTCAAATACTAAAAGTGAAAATGAATTGAATTTTTATGCATTTTGAACCTATTTATAGGGTAAAAGTGGGATTTTCTTGAAAATTTTATTATTGGAGGCTCTTTTGACCAGCTTTGAGTGACTTATTAACTGCTTTAAACATGTCAAAATCGAAAACCTCTTGTGCCACTGATTTTCTAGACATCAAATTGACTTGTCAGGACACTTTCCAAAATTTTTTGTCGCTAGGCCAAATTTTGAATTTTTTCTCGAGGGGGCATAGATACTCTGTACGTTTGCTGGGGCTTGTTTTTGACTAAATTTTCTTTGTCACAACGTGACAGGCTGCATTATGACAAAGATGGGAAAAATGTAGACACACAAAAATGACTTAGGCCTACAAGTTCTATTTTCTCCATATTTCTTCCTAGCATAATTAAATTTAATTATGTCCTATGGTCCAAATTCAACTATTAATTAAATAAATAAATTTTATTTATTTATTTAAATATGTCACTAATTTTTCTAATGTCTCTATGATTAAATAAATTCTTAAATTTATTTAATTATCTTTTGTCCATTATTTCCTCTTGATTATTTAAATAAATAAAATTTATTTATTTATTTAAATATGCCATTAATTTCTAAATATCTTTTCATAATTAAATAAGTTCTTTAATTTATTTAAATATTGTCCACCTTGGCATTCTCCTAATTTTAAATAAAATTATTTAAAATTGTCCCAATTTCTAATTTTCTTTCTCTTAGTAAATAATTTGAAATTAATTATTTACTGTCACATGGCCCCACCTTTTTGAATTAAATTAATTTTTAATTCAAAATGACTACTTTCCTCCATAAATCAAATAATTTCTAATATTATTTGATTTTCCAGCTCTTTCTTTTTCCATGCCATTCTTACCTCTTTGTCACATGCAATCTCATTCGTTGATTTGATTTTTTAAAATCACATCTTGACAATTCATTTCAAATTTACCATAATGTTGACCTAACCCTAATTCTGGGTTGTCACATTCAGTCTCAACCATTGATCTTAGGGCATTTGCCAATCTTCAATCTTGGTCATTCACCCAATATTGACTTTTCTATAAAATAGCAATTTTGGTCTCATTTTGGACATCTCATCTCATCTACATCTTAGACATCTCTCAATCTCTTGGAATTGTGATCTTCACATCTTAGGCTCTTTTATGCATACTTTAGGCTTGCTTCATAGTTGCCTAGTTGCATTGTGAGGTCTTTTTGATAGAATCCTTCAACATTTGCTTAGGACATTAGCATTATCATAGATTGCTCATCACAAATATGAGGAAAATTATCTACTTGTAGAAAGGTTCAATGGAGGTTAATCATGGAGATTGAAGACATATGGTGAGATCTCTCCTTGTTTTGATGTCATTTACTCCCTTGTGTTTCATTGCTTTGCTTTGGGTTATTTTCTTTAAGCTCTAATCTACTAACCTAGGTTTTCCCCTAAGCTACACATATATATGTTCACTTCAATCATTATTACTTTGAAAAATCGGTCAATCATTTCACAACATAATGAATTTACATCTTAAGAAATCGTTCATTTCCTTTTATCATGACAATGCCAACAATTAATGCATAAGCATCATAAATATTAGCTTACAACAGTCACACCATCAACACAATATTGACATATCACATGCTTTAGGGAATGGGATTTATGAGGAGGAATGTTGCCAAATTCCATATCACTGATCTAAAGCAACTACCAGAACTATGTAATCATGATAATATTAGAAAAGATGGTCTAGAGGACCTCTCTAGGATCCATCTATACATTTTGTAGTACCTTCCCCTTGTTTTTTTAAGGTGGTTAGCCTTTAATAAGGAAGGTACACAAAGAATCACACACTAGGAGAGAATGGATTATGACCATCCTATACTAATCCCATTTACATCCCCATCCTCATAAGATAAATTCCTGAATGCATCTGCATCCCCATACGAACTACCAAGGATCCCTCCTTGATATATCAGTTTATAGAGTTCACATCATGACACATATGCTAGTAGCTCAAACAAGCCTCAAACTTAAGAATATAAAAATAATATTTCAAAATTTAAAACAAAATCTCAAGAAGTAAAGAAAAAATAAAATAAAATAAATCAAGTACAAAGGAAGCATATCAATTCAAACAAAAACTATTTAAATCAAATTATGTCCTTAAGGAAAAAGAGACCACACAAATTAAATATCCAAAGATATAATACTATTGGTAGAAATAACAAAAGACTATTCAAAATAATATACATTTCACAAAAATTGACACATTACATGCACTATGTGACTTCTTCAAGCCACTCAAGGGGTGGAGGGGAATGGTGGTTCTCAAATCACATAGCTGGAAAAATATAGTGGTATCATGCCACTTATAATAATATCATGGTCTTCAACCACAAAATAATCATATAGGAACCAAGCATAGCCTCACACAACCCGGGACATGCCAACCAAATAGCCATATATATATATATATATATATATATATATATATATATATATATATATATATATATATAAAGTAGCCTATAAAGAAGTTATCTGCACAATGAATCTTACCCTAGAGAACATCATTCACCAACACATATTTTTGTCATCATCCCTATAGTTCTATCATAATCACTGTAAATCCTATAACCTAAGAAATGATATAATATTTTGTTGTCAGATGCCTTACATTTTGTCATTTTATATTCTCTCAATAATTAATAGATAATAAGAATTAAAAAATTGCATTCTTCTCCCTCTATTTCTAACATTGCTCACAGACCATTATTGGCTAAATAATTACACATGTATGTGAATAGACCAATACTGATACCACAAGAACACTACATTTAGTACCCACACCTTTGAATATCCAATCTTTATAATATTTGTAGCTCAAGTGGAAGCTAATACAAAGTTTGGAACACCAAATCTATCGTCAACCCATGGGATACAATCAAGGAAAAAAAAATCACTATGGATAAACAAATGTGGTCCTCAAAGGGGGTGCAAATCCATCTCAACAATCGAAAGGAGATCATGATTTATGACACTTGTCCAATGGATAGCACAAGGACACATCAAGAAACAATCATAATGTTCCAATGAATGAGGGACTCCCTCAACCAAAAATTAATGAGGCTCTCAACCCTCATGCGAGATCCACTCCTTAGTCACACCCAAACCCTCATTACACAAACAAGACTCCACATTGAACTGAAACACACAACCAAAACATGCAATATTATTACACATAATTTAGCACAAGGGTATAAGCAAGTAGATTATCCTAGATGTCCACCACACCCTTATCCTAAGTTGGATAGACAATATCTCAAGCTTGAGTCGCAAACATAACATTCACTAGTTTCTCACAACACATATTATAATGCACTTTGAAAACTTTAGATACACTTCTTAAAAACAACACTTAGCCACTTTGAACTTTATAAAGACCACTTAAAATATCAAAGCATGAAATTTTTTACATTTGAAATAGTTACCAACACCCAAGTACATCACTATGACATTGGATTTTCAAGAAGGAATTCCACATAATTCTCAATCCCCAACATGACTCTCAAAAAAACACTAGAACAATAAAGAATTTCACCATAGACCAAAATCATAATATGTACCACTAAGGATAAACTCCTTGTTTACAAACATGTTTCAACTCATAGTTCCATTGCACTAAATTTAAGAATCATTATTAGAAACAAGATAATTACTTTAATAATTGAGGCTAATTTATCTCATTTCCAATCTTCTACTTGAGAAATTAAGATAATATTTTATGTATTACTTAGCAATATTGAAACATCAAATCTTTTGAATAGGACAACTTTTAAACATCAAATTACTATCATCAATAAAATAAAGCAAGAGTTTCATCCATAGTTAAACTTTTCACTTTCAAACAATCAACATTAATATTTCCAAATTTTAGGCATGTCATCAACATATGAGTACAATTACATTAAATTGATAGCAAAAGGTTACACTTGTCTAAAATCATTGATATTTTTCATAACTAAATTGTAAGAATAACAAAATCTAGAGTAAGCAATGTTCTTAATAATCAATCCATGTGTTATGGTGGATAAATAGATTGTATTGAATCTCTAATGCACAACCAATAGATCATCCAATTATGATGGACCACTTTACTACACCAATCATTAAATAATTGCTCAAGAAAATGAATTTACATAGTTAGCATCCAACTCTATTATGAAGCAAGTTAAAGTGGTGAACTTAAGTAACTTTAATTAACTACCTCCAAAATGAAATCGCCCATGTAAAAAAGACTATTAAATCTTTAAAAGACAAAAAATTAATTTCATATAAATCCATTTCCTTCTTCTCGGTGGTGAGCATTAATAATACAACATTACCTTCTATAATATATTAGAGTTTCATAAGACCAAATTGTCAAAGTGTAAGGAAGAGTTGTATACAAAAAGGTGAAAGAAAAACAAGAAAGTGAGTCAAGAGATTTACTAATTCCCTTAACAATGAAATATTTCCATTACATAAAATATTCCATTAACATGATCAATCAAAAGTGGAATAACAAGTATCATTATATACCTATTTAATACAACAAGCTTAATAATCATAAGTAAATTAGATGAATACAACTCTTACCTTTATTACAAACTTTTTTTAGAGCTTTAATTCTCTTAAATTATTAAATCATGCAACATCATTTTATTATTTACCTAACTTACCAAAATCCAAGCTCTTTTCAATTTTTTTTCTAACTATGAAGCCCAAAATAGATGCTCATACCTGATTAAAGGGAGATTGCTCACAACTATTCAAGTGATCTTATTAATTTGTGACTAAATTATACAACCATCCTTGAATTGAAGACAACTTACCAGAATCCAAATTTTTATTATTCATCGCCACTTTTCAATCAATATTATAAAGCTTTTATAGTACGATATTTATCTAATTAAGGAACAAGTTCTTGGAAGAAAACTATACTAAGATCTTACCTAATTTTGGTCACTAATTGTGAAATATACCAACATTCAACATCTTCTACTCTTTTATCAAATGCTACCTCTATTTGAGGCTAATATCTATTAAATCAATCTCTAAATGCCAAATTTATTACTCAAAGGAGCCAATGAATGATAAGCACTTACATCAATTTCAATAGTTATAATTTGCACCCAAACATCTTATATATCCTACTTTTCTCATATAATATTGGTTAAATTAGAATTATAAGATCAATAAATAATTAAGGAACTCATCAATATCGAATGGGAAACTAGTAATTGATAATACTTTGATCGAGGATATCGCAACATGTACTATTATCCTACTTAACATTAACAAATTCATGATAACTTATGATTATTCCTTAATGGGAATCTACATCATTCTTCAATCCAAAATGAGTTTCTTCAACTTCTTACAAAAGCAATTATAATTAAATAATTTTTCACTATTCTAGAAATTTAAACATCTACAAGGACTCAACTCTATTAAAAGTGTATAGTACCTCACAATTTTGCATTCGAAGTAAAGGTCAACAATATCCTTTGAAGAAACAGTTTTGAAATTACCTCAAGAAAATGAAACTTTTGTTATGTTAGTAGCAAAGCACACATTATTTCTATAGTAGAAGAGGTTATTATAGAAAATATCAAGCCAGGGAAGTATCAAACAAGGAGAATAATTTATAATCGATAAGTCTACATCATTATTTGAAGAACATGCTATAGTTAAATAAATTATTAAGAAAAATGAACAAACTATTTCAAATCAGCAATTAGTTGAGGAAGAACAAGATGAAATTTTTTCTTAGTGATCAAAGGAATATTAATCAATTTATGAATTACTATCTATTATACTTGTATTAACAACAAGGGTACAAATATATAATATGTAAATCAATTTGTTTGGATTTAGAGTTCAATACCTTTAATTCAGCTTTGTGAAGTAGGTTTACATACCCATTTATATTTTGTTCACCAGTTCGAGGATTTAGTCAACTTGTGTGACTTGGAATACAATCCAACTTGTATTCTCATTTCCATACTTGTTCCTTTTTCTATTTTTTTCCACAAAGCTCTGAAAGCGTCACAACCTGGTGCTATGATACCTTTCTAATGCCTTCCCCAAGATTAAGCTAATAAAATACTACAAAGTAAATAAATAAAAGATGTAAGTAATAAAATAGAATAATTAAGGATAAACTAATAAATTTAAAACTTGTCTAATGTTATGAATCAATAAAAATAATGATGAATTCTTGTATGCTCGAAATGAATATTTTTTTTCCTTTTTAAAATCACTATTATTACTAAGGTTATCATTATTTCTCCATATTAACATAATCCTCAAGAACATCCATATTAGTATTAGGACTACCTAACTTGGTTTCAGTCAATTTGTTGTTCTAGTTGTAAAGTAGGAGACGATAATATTTTAATTATAAGTTTTATTAGATTTATTGGGTTTCTCTTATTTTCTAATATGTTCAACAAATATTGTATTCTAGAAACCCTTTAAATATCATCTAAATCTTTGTCTTTCATCTTGTGTGAGCATATTTGTAAGACTATTTTATGATAAATTTTTATTCTAAATAAAGATGCCAATGTTTTCTTAATAAATTGCAATTGGTGATCTGGGTTAATGCAATTTTTGGATATGTTTTTTTGAGATTAATAGTTGAGAAACCCATTAAATTATATATTTCAACAGTGTTTTTAACAATTAATATGATTAAATATGTGAAACTTCTTTTCATCAGATTATTATTTGGCATAAAGGTAATATTGTAGTCTCAACAATTGATTACTTAAGTGGGATAAAATGAGTCTTTGATATTGTTTTCTAAATTTCTTATTGATTATTTATATGTAATAAATACAATATAATGTACATTAGAGAAGTTACTCAAATAAAATTAAACATAGTTGGAAAATGTATGTATCAAACATTTACATAACAACTTCCTATACACAAAATATCTCATCAAAACTTGGCTTTTTCTAAGTTAATCTATACCTTTGAATTATATAATCCTCCTAGATAAAATAAACTAACCTTTATCCTCCCTATTCAATTTTAACAAGTAGAGTATAACACCTTCAACCATAATTGAACTCTAAATGACAAAATATTCATAGGTTCTTAATACCTTTACAAACCCTCACAAGACAAATATGCTTCTCTCTTGAAATTCATAAGTTGAAAGTACCAAGATAATCTTTCTTTTTTAGCACATGTACCTGAAATAAAAATATCCACAAGGAATAAAATAAATAATATTGTCCAATCGGCTCTCCACCCAACCATATGATTGAGATTCAATCCACCCTCGAGCTAGGGTCACATAGCACTTCCACAAAATACTTTCCACATAGAATCCAAAAAAAAAGTGTAACATATAACATCCACATTACTAAACTTGACACATTAAAGTCACTAATCACAAGGGTTCCTAGACAAGTTTACACTATATACTTTGCACATCACAAAATCTTGCATTCATATTTCTTTATTTTAACACTCAAAAAGGGTATAAATGAAATTAAAATAAAAAAGGTGGAAGACTCAACCAATGCAAACCCCAACACATTGCTTGAAACCACACAAGAGATTCAACATCAAATTCCACGTATAGTTTTTATAAGCAAGACCAATATGACAAAAAACTCATTACAAATCAACAAAATAGGTAACTAAAATGTTAGACCTCACCAATAAAGTTTTATATCCAACTTGTGGAAAAATCCCTTCAAGCACTCTCTTCTATTGCTCCTTCCTCTTCACAAACATGACAAGAACTCAAAATGAAGAATGAAAACCAAACATTAACTCAAGAACAATACCAAAAAGAAAAAGAAGAGAAACCCCCTCCTCCACACAAATAGAAAGAATAAATGGAAGAGGAAAAGAAAACAACCTTTTCAACTTCCCAACCACCCTTTCAACTCTAATTTTTGTTATTTTTCATAAGTGAGTAATTAGAGTGGATTTTAAACTTTATTAAAGAGGTTTCATGGAATAAAAATACCCCTACTACATAATCCTATCACCCAGGAAATTTTTTAAACAATTAAGACCATGTAAGGACTTCATAAAACATAAAATAAATGATCATATTAATAAAGTGACTAAAGTGATGCAGGAGCATCCAGTGGTGTAAGGGCAATCTTGCATCACCCAAAAATAATTAAATTTCAAGTTTCTCAATTTTTAGATATTTTTATATTTTTGGATACCCTTTTCGTCATAATGAAATTCCCAATTTACGGTTTTTATTTTCTATTCATGGGTTGGAAGATATTGCAGTTTTAGTTTTCCAGATTTGCACCTAAAAATCTTCCGAGTTAGATTTGAGGCACTTAGAGCTCCCGGAACAGCCCCAAAACTTGTCAAAATTGGCATAGCCAATTTCAAGCACGTTATTGACTTCGAGACCTTTCCAACGGTTCAAACGATTCGCGAATCAGAGTCCTAGATCAAAAATTATGGCCTTGAGAAGTTGATGCACTTTCTAGAAGATACAATTGCAAATATTCTTTTGAAATTTGAACTTCAAGTTATTATTTTCAGCACCAAACTGCCTAAAATCAAATTTGAATGATGTTTTGGCTCCAAACTAAAGATGAGCTCTATTTATGGGCGGGTTTCTAATTTTTGGGTAGCTTTTTGGGGACAAGCTCGCATAGTGCGAAAGGGTTATTCTGTAGCTTGCTGTAACTTGTATGTGTTGTAGAACTTGGGGATTTGAGATCCTCTACATGTAAGAAGCTCCATTTTCTGAATAATAAAATTATTCTCTTGTTTGTGGGTTATTTTCTGTGTCTCGGGCTGTGTCTTCATCAAGTGGTATCAGAACAGGTTTTCTTGAGCATGTGGACAGATCGC